>JAHREE010000480.1:2832355-2928974 GCA_033628505.1 Tringa tobata
CGGGCAGCACCGGCAAGCTGCGGTGGGCGAGTTCTGCCGGAGCTCCGGAGCTGTTGCGCTTCCTCAGGGAGCGTTGTGCGGTGCTAATCGGGGAGCTAAACCAGTTTGTCTTCCGTTTGGCTCGGGATTGAGTTCAGCTGAGGTTGAGGGTAGGGCAGTTTAGTTCCAGATCAGCTTCAGGAGAACTTCAGAGTCCTTGGCAGTGCTTTAGTTCGAGGTGGAAAAAAGGGACGTTAGCTTTGCGTTGTAGTTCAGAATGGCGACTTGTGTTCGTTCTTACACTGTGAAACTACAGGCTGGATCTGACTCTTTAGTCCCTGATTATTATTTTTTTTTAATCTTTTCTTTTTCAACCAGTGAACTTTCTCCATTTTCTTGCAATATCTTTAACGTTATTTTTAACGAAAACATAATAAACAAAAGTCATGATGGTTCGTTGTGAATGTTTTTGATGTGCCTCATTGTACACAGTTAGGGTTTGGGGTTTTTTCCCCTCAAAGTTAACAAAGTAGTTGATGGGAAATTATTGCGTAACTTTTAATCACTATCATTATATTTGGAATTCAGTGTCACACCAGCCCTGCTTATGTTAAAGTTACTAATTCTCAGGATAAAATCTTGGCAAATAGACAGCAGGTTATAATGGATTATCAGTCAGGTCAAAGGAAAAACTGACTGAGGACTAGCTTCGACTTTAACTTACTGGATTATCTTAAATTTGAAACTGGCCATCTTAAATACTAAAGGTAGAACTTCAGTGAACCTGTGCTTGTGACTCATCCTACAGAGAGTGGAGCTAGTGTACTAGAGACAGCAAGGATGAAGCAAGTCATGTCATCTGCTCTTATCTTGAGTCTATTTTGATAGACTTCTAGGAAACACCGTCGATACGGTATTAGCTACAAAGCTGTAGTTTGCATTTAGGTAATGAGTGACACTGTTTTAGTGAAGTTACGTTTTAGTTTTATGTGAAAATTCTTTAATTGAAGGGCATTTTTTTGTAGAAGAGAATAACTAGTGAACACAAAGAAAAAGATGTACGAAAACTCTAAGTGTGGCATTTTTCATGTTTTCTCCCAGTTTCTTAAAATGGAATGCTTGTTGCTTTTGCTTTATTAATAGAAATCTGCTATAAAGGATAAATTTTAAACTTTTTTAATAGGCAACTTGAGAACTGTTAACTTATGTTTTGCTTTCTGATTAATTTCTCTAACATATTACATATACATATATATAACATCTTTATAAACATTTTTTTTTAACTTGCCTATGTAATATGTAAATAATTATGTGTATAAGTTTGCACACTCATTTAACTTTGACAGAGCTGAAAAGCTGTATCTGTATTGGGGCACTTAGAGTGCAAAAGTGAAGGCAGTCTTTCCTAAATAAGTTATACAGAGTCTTTGGGTACTGTATGCATGCATCTTGGTGTTTTGAAGATGGACACAACTAAGTTTTGCCTCAGCAGCTCTTTCATCTTAATGCTGTGTTGCATCTGTCCTTTCAGTGTTCTCTCTATACTTGTGTTTAAAAGATTTGTTCATGACTGGACAGAACATAACCGAGGAAGACTTGGATTAAAGATATAGCTAGTTAGCTACAATTTGGGAATTTTAATGATCCTACTGAGAATATTTCTCTGTTGATACTTCCCACCACCCTAGAGTTCTGTATATAAACATCCTCTGAAAACTCACCATACCAAAGCCTATAATTAAAACTTTATATTAGTTTCTGTAATAAATTGCCTTAGCGCTTAAATTACAGAACAAAACTGAAGGACTAGGATAGTATTTCAGTTAAACTTTAGCACGTTACATTCTAAAAAGTAGCTTGGATTGTAGGTTAATTTCTTTGATTAGTAAAGTGAAAAACAAAGGGATAAAATAACCATAACGCTTCAGGTGAGACGTATCTAAGGAAGATCAAATTTAAAACTACACTACTTTGTTATTCAAGTGTTTTTAAAATAAAATTCCTGTCCTTTTTTAAAGCACAGACGATACACTGTGCAGTCTTGTGTGTCATGCACGAAAATGAACTTAATTTGAAATGATGGACATAATTGTTTTAGCTGAAATCTTAAAATGCCAATTAATGTTATTTTTAACTTATATTTTAGAAACCTAATATTGAAATACTTAAGAAGTGAATGCCTCTGGATTTTGGAACATAATTGGTATGTATAATGAGCTTTCAAAAGGCTCATATCCGAACACTTGCATGTTTGTTGCTAGGGGGTGTTTCTGTTCCCTCTGTTTTTTATGCCCGTGGAGAAGAAGAAGGAAACACATGTCAATGTGACACACAATAGTCAATATGTATCTGTTAAAAGCCACTTGTTGATTCAGCCCCTTTTTCTTCCATTAAAAGTTTTATGGCTAGGAGGGAGTTAAGTAAATGCTCTATTTCAATGTTAGAAACAAAACTTCTCGTGAAGCTTCTGTAAATAAGCAGAATTGAAAATAAAATACCACAGAATAGTTCAGAAGATACTGAATGGCTGTACCTGGAGTAACTATTACTAATGTCTTTAACAGTAACTTTACTAATGTCTAAACATTTACTAATGTCTTTGTTTAAAAATCCTTCTGTGTGAGTCTTGTAAGAATCTTGTGCTGTTTAATATAAGTGATCTGGCTGAAAGGACAAGCAAGTAATTAATGACACTGAGCGGGGAAGGGTTGCTGGTGTGTAAACTCAGTTCAATATTTTCGGGAAACATGTCTGAAAAGAAGAGATATTTTTTTTATAGGAGTAAATGAATGTTATTACACCTAGGCAGGAATAATTTGCTATACAGATACACTTCAGAGAACTGTAGTTCTGTAGAAAAGAAATTAGAAGTTATACTATTAGAGAAATTGAAGTTGAGTCAACAGTAGATGGCTGCTCAGGGAGGACTAAGAAAACCACCTGTGTTGGGTTGTATGAAAAGAAGTATAGTCTTCCACTGTGTTGCAGAAGTAATAATAACTCAGCTAAAATACTGAGTTGCACTTTAGGAGTTGCACTTCATAAAAAAAACCTGTGGGCTATTGGGAAAAGACCCAGAGGGTGGCACAGCAGGAGGTGCCAAGCATTGAACTTGCAGTGTGACAAACATAATGGGCTTTGGTAGTAAAAGTGAAGATCTAGGTGAAGATCATTAGGTAATGAGAGTTCCTAATAGCATCAAAGCAAGGCTGTTGTGTTTGTGAAATTTCCTTCCTAAGTATTTCCTGAGAATCTTGGCTGAATTATCTGTAATTCAGATTGTAATTCACTGCTGCACTGAGGAGCAGCAGTGAATGATGCTCTATGTGGCAAAGGGTTGAAGTAAATGACCTGTTAAGGTCCTTTTTAGCTTAGTGACGTCATCCTGGTCACAGTTAAGAACATCATTTTTCAGACAAGAAAATTGTGAATTGTAGCATTTAAATATTTTAGTATATATTTACATTACTTCTCTTGAGGGCTTGTGGCCAAGTAGGCAAAGCTGGAACAATCCACCATGTTTACTTTTACCAACTATAATTATTGCTTCCATACAACATACGACTTGTGGAAGTAATGCTAACTTTTTTTGCCTGATAACTTCCCCATGCTTATCTGCTTTTAAATGTAAAATATTTCATCTCATGACACCACTTTTAGTGTTTCTGAATATTTACCGAGCTTATTTCTTACAATAAATATATAACATCTTTTAAGGACTCTGTGTGTGCAGTTTTAGGGAGAAAAGGACTTTTGAGCAAAGAGACAAAGAAGTGTTTCCTTGTGTTTTAGACCAGAGAGTCTGTATCTTGTCAGAGTTTCTGGTACTTCCGGGTTACATTTTAAAGATAAGCAAACAAACTTTGTGGGTAATCTGGACTTGGTTATGTCCTGCAGTTTTTTCAGAAAGCTTTTCCTCCATCTCTTCCTGTCTGATAACCTTCAAGCTCAGTAGACGTTCGCTGTGTTGTCTGTCATTGTGCTGTTGTGTGCTGAGAGTTATGACTCATGATACTAGATGATTCTCAGACATCTCATAAATGGGTAGTTCCTTGAGGCATTGTAAATGTTGTCGCCTCTGTGGATCGGTAAGTCTTATCCCCTCATAACATCTCTGAAATCAGAGCAGCAAACTAGTATTCCTCCAGGTACCTGCTCGTTTTGGATGGATTAAATACTCTCTATGTTACAGTCAGTTCTGAACTTGATTAAAGAGCCTTTACAGAACTACACCAAACACAACTAAAATCACTGCCAGCTTTGTTTAACTTGTACATTTCCTGGCTTCTCTGCCGTTTATAATTTAGTAGTGGCCCTGGCTGCTGGAATGGGACATGGGCATGTCCCAAAGCTGAAATGAGAGGAGTATTTATTCCAGAAACTACTCATGGCATTTTCATGTCTTCTTTCCAAAGATAATATTTTTTCTTGATGATCTTTACCAGGATGCATTAGTTCATCTTCTTTTACTAAGTCTTAGGGTTAGAATTAAACTACTGATTTCCTGAAGTATAAAACTTATTGTGCCTGCTATGGCATTGACATTGCAGTTAGACGTGCCAGTTCTATCCTTGCGAATTACCTCTGCACTGCATGTGAAGTGAACCACATGTCCTCCGAGAGAAGTTGGGTTCATCACGACTGTGCTGCAGAAATGGTCAGCAGATGTAAAAATCTGTATAAACCTTACACGGAAGTATGGCAGTCCAGCCCGAGCAGAAATGGGACTGGCCATGTCTGTGTGGACAAATAAACTTAGAAGACGTAGCAGTAATTTCTGTGAAGAAGTGGTTAAGATTTGAGTTGTTTACAAACTTAACAAAGTGGGTGACAGGGAATCAGGAACTCTTTAATGTATTTGGGACTTGAGGGAGAGTAGAACTACTAGTTTTGAAGTGTAGCATCCTTAGGGCGTTTTTAAGTCTAAATTCAGAAAATTACCTGTTAGCTTGCAAGTTTTTCTCATTTTTCTGCAATCAGAGTCTTTCTCTATTCCAAAGCATAGCATCCTGTGCTTCTCCTTTGCCTTTGAAACGCAGTGGAGAGAAGATGTCAGGATGGGACTAAGTGATGCTCTTTACCTCTGCCAGAATATTTTCATGTAGATGAAGTTATGCAAGCCAGGGAGAGGAAAAAAAAAAAAAAAGTGGGTTTCCAGTGTGGTGAGCTCTATTTTAGTGAAATGCTACACTAGTTAAAATACTTCCATTAGTAATATAACTAGAGTAACAACTGTTGAAAACACTGGTAGAGTAGAAAACCTCAGCAAAAGAAGTCCCCCTCCCCCAAGTGATGCTATAGGAGTATCACATTTTACACCAGCTGGAGCTAGAAGAATACTCCCAGCTTGATTACCTGAACAGTGTTACTTAGGGCTGCTAGAAAAGATGGTAGAGAAAACAGCCAGAGAAGTCTCTTAATGGCTTTTTTTTTGCATTTAAAAAATGCATTTATCCTTCAGGGGACTGAAAGCCTTGCTTTGAATTCAAAACCTGAGAAATATTTGATGCAGTTAGTGAGGTGGCTTGTTCTGGTCTGACTCCCTCACTAATGATTCGTCTTTTTTGCTTTTGTTTGATAGGTGATTTTGTATCATGCAAGAATCTACTTAGGTTTATTTTTAAAAGTTATTAGGAAATGTAAGCAGATCCTTGCAGTTCATCAACTTATTTTTTTTTCCTACAAAATAAGATGTTAAAAATTCTTGTGCAAGGATAAAGGGAGGAAGATTTGAGAATCTTGACCTGTGGATCTTGCAGCACTTTGAATGGTGCCGTGTTGAGTGCTTATTAGATGGGACTGTTTTTCTATTCTTTTTCACAGCCTAACTGGGTGCAAGTTAAGAGGATCTGTGGTCAGTTGTAACATTAACCTACCTGTAGTTCTCTGCTACGTTTTTCCTAGGAGTGTAGCAAATTAATCGTAATTGGAAACAAGAATGTACAGGGAAAGGTAGTATTGGAAGAAAACAGATTTTGAAGAAACGTGCAGGAATCGGAAGTGTGAAGTGTCATGGCAGACCAGGACATCATTTTGATCTAGTCCTGGGCTCCCAGTGGATGTGTCTGTCTCTGCTGGAGCCTGGGCAGGACGGTGCTTGATGTTGCAGCGTCTTCACACCAGCATTGCACTCCTGCTTGGGCACCTGCTGCTGTATCTCAGTGTTCAGATTCTAATAAGCGCTAAAGTAGGAATATTTTATTCCCTCCTTTTCTTTGCCCCCTTTTCCTTTTAGATCAGAAGCTCGTTAATGCAACTTACGTCATATGCCTTGCTTCTGAGTATCTGGAAAATAATTGCTTAGGGAACTAAGTTGTTTTGTCTGTAGATGTTTTCTTCCTTTAGAACAGTTCTCTATACTGTCGTAATTATCAGTTGTCTTGAAATCAAAGACAAAGAATAGTTTCCATTTCCCTTCATGCTATAGAGAGGTTAGTCACCACGAAAGTACTTTTGAGGTTTTTTTTTTTCTTCAGTTTAGAAGTTATTTATAGAGATACCTTAAATTCAAAATCCAGGATTTCCTCATTGCAGTGTGTAACAGGAGAAAAGATGCACTGAAACAAATTTTCTTGTTAACCAGGAGGCTGAATATGTAAAATCTTGATTTCTAGCCTAAAACTTGCTGTCTTGTGCTGAGCTGTTGTTGAGAGTTTTACCTAATTAAACTTGGAGTCTTAGCAGGGTAGGTGAAAGATTGTAGACTGTAAATTCGCAATAGTTACTGTAGGTGAGCTGAAAAGATCTTCATACAGGTACAGGAAATTCTTTGTAAAATATATCAACGAGCAGATGCGTTATTTCTAGTTCCAGATTTCCCGTTCATTAGAGGATAAGTGCATGTGTGTACATCTCAAGCTTGTTTGTCTTAGGGAAATTACTATATGATTAAATATCCATTCTGATCTTCCCTTTCATTTTTCTAGTGAATCTATATGGAAGAAATGCTGTGGCTGTTCTCAGACTCTCTTACAAACTGATTTCAATGTAAGTAATTGTTTGATCAGTGTTGCCAGTTACATGGTGTGCCAGACATAGATCCGTGTACTTAATGAAAAGAATAATAAGTCACACATCTTTTAAGTTTTTCCTTAACTTTTTTCAAAGAACTTTGATTTGTTCAGGTTTTGGTTTTTATATGCCAGGTCAGAGGCCCTTCTTTCTCTGTGTTCTGCTTATTAGTCACTCATCCATGGTTCAAGCTTACACATGCTTCAAAGATTGCCTTTTTTGATTGTTTAAACACTCGTAGCACACCATTCACAGGACAACCAGTCCCGTAAGCTGTTGAGATTTTCCTCTACAGTATGTTTTTTCTAGCAGTTTAATTCTGATGTGTTTATTTTGCTCAGGTTTCAGTGTTGCATCATCTTGTGTTGAGTAACAGAAGTTCTACTGTTCGTTGATCAATGTGACAGTCTTTAGTAGTTTACGAGATGAACCAAACTCGTGGGAAATATGACTTCTGTATTGGTCTGGTGTTGGCTATGAGTTCCAGCATTTTCATCGGAGGAAGTTTCATCCTGAAAAAGAAAGGCCTTCTCCGCTTAGCTAGGAAAGGCTCCATGAGAGCAGGTAAATACATGTTTAAGAAATTTGCCGACATTCAAGTTTTGCTGTTCAAGGGAATGTTAATAAACTTATGATCTTGTTTAAATTTTTTGTTTGTTACAGGCATATGAAACCTAAAACATAGAGCTGATGTGTTTTTTCTCTGGTGTCAGATGCACCTAACTATCTGTTATACACACTATTTAATTTGCATGTAATGCCCTCTGGGGACACTTGTTAAAGGATTCCTTTGCACATCTGTTAAGTCTGAATTGTACTTAAAAACTGAAGTTGGAACAAGCATTCTTAACTAAATCCGTGATCTAGAATGAGTAAATGTGGGAGAATGCTAACTGCGTTTGAGTGTCAGGAGAGTCTTTTTTGAAAACTAAAAATCACATGCAATAATTGTATGTAACAAGTAGTGTGCCTCAAGGGTTCATGCTGGAACCAATACTATTTAGTGCCTTCATCAATGACATAGACAGTGGCATTGAGTACACCCTCTGCAAGTCTGCAGACAGCACCAAGCTGAGTGGTGCGGTCGATGTGCCTGAGGGACCTGGAACAGGCTTGTGGTGCGGGCCCATATGAACCTGCCAACGTATCAACAAGGCCAGGTTGCAAGGTCCTACACGTGGGCTGGGGCAATCCCCAGTATCAGTACAGGCTGGGGAATGGAGGGATTGAGAGCAGCCCTGCTGAGAAGGACTTGGGGGTACTGGTGGATGAAAAACTGGCCGTGAGTGGGCAATGTGCACTTGCAGTCCAGAAGGCCAACAGCATCCTGGGCTGCATCAAAAGCAGTGTGGCCAGCAAGTCAGAGGAGGGCCGTGAAAATGATCAGAGGACTGGAGCACCTCTCCTGTGAGGACAGGCTGAGAGAGTTGGGAGTTTTTCAGCCTGGAGAAGAGATGGCTCTGGGGACACCTTATTATAACCTTTCAAAATGTAAAGGGGGCTTAAAAGAAAGATGGAGAGAGACTTTTTACTGGGGTCTGTAGTGACAGGAGAAGGGGCAATGGGTAGATTTAGATAGGATGGTTGCAGCATTCTCAGGTGACTCAGAAGGGTTAATCTGAATGTTTTTAATTCAGTACCTGTCACCTCTGCTTCTAAAAGATGGTTGATCTTGAGATAATCCTGAGTAATTCGTGTTCCCTGGTTTGGCATGGAAAGTGTGACTACATTTCACACATTTGTACGCGTAATCAACCACGTAAGCCATACACAATTTCCACAAAGTAGCATTCTCGTAAGAGGTATATAACTTGCCTTTTCGTGTCTTTACAATGAGTTGAAAGAACTGTTTTTCAGGGTAATGCAGATACGATCATCAGTGCCATTTCTAATGCAAAAGAAATAAAATAACTCATTTTTAAAGTAGGCTGTAGGAGGCATATGCACATCAGAAATTTGAAGATTTTATTTCAACCCCTCTATAAAGCTGAAGTCTGAAAAGGTTGCCCATATTTTAAGGGCATGGGCTGCAAAAATGATTTTATGTTATGGTGATGTTATTGGTGACCAGACTCCCTGTTTGTCGATGTATATTTTTAACGGAGTAGCAAACATCCTTTCAATTTTAGGTCAAGGTGGTCATGCATACCTTAAGGAGTGGCTGTGGTGGGCCGGACTTCTTTCAAGTAAGGATCAAAAATATATTTAAGTTAGCATAAAATGCAATCTGCATGATATCATTTCAGTAAATAACTACGCCACAGATGGCAGTAGTGATTACAAAAAAGGACTGAGATGGGGATTCTACAATGTATGGAAATGCTGTCTGGTGATTTGATGGGTGCAGCTCTTAACGATTTTAATGTCACTTCTCTTGCACCAAATGTTCTTTCATTAATTTAACTGCCCTCTTTGGGCAGCGGAGCTAGGCAGATGTTGGTCTTCCTGTATCTCTTCGCTAGTGTATGCATTCTGGTTTTTGTCTTAGCAGAGAAGTGCTTAGATATACAGGATTCTTTAGAGGCAAGCATATTTTGGGATAGTATGTGTCTTCTGAACTTTTTTTTTAATTGCTTAAACTCTCAACTTACTGGCTGTGTTCAGGTAACTATGGCTGAATGTATGCATTGCCCTGTAGCCTGCTATTGTGGATTTCTCCGTGCAGAAGTTCATGACTCAAGTTGGCAGGCTGGGAAGCTGCAACATAGACACCAAAATAAAACACCTTCTAATTTGGCTGAATTAATTTTAATACCTGTTGTAGTCCCCCAGTCTGTTTTTAAAAAATAATAGCAGGGGAGGGGGTGTGGGGTGTTCCGCTAGTACTGTTAGCTGAATGCTATAATTAGAATTTTCCATTGTTCCCTTATTGCATGTTTGTGCCTGCAAGAACGCTTGCACTGATTCACAACTCTGTTGCACACGACAGCCTAACTCCTTTGTTTTAATTATTATCATTACTCTGCAGTGGGAGCTGGCGAAGTAGCTAACTTTGCTGCCTATGCTTTTGCACCAGCTACGTTAGTGACTCCTTTAGGAGCTCTCAGTGTTCTTGTAAGGTAAGAAACACTAACAGCGGTGTGGTTTCGGAGAGAGAAGTAAAATACTTATTTAGAAACGTGTCACCAAATCATGCTGTGATAAATGTGATTTGTTCTGAACTATACATAAAGTGTGCTTATAAACAGCAGGAGTAACTTCAAGTTTCTCCAAATGTGAAGTGACTGTGATTCAAAAGGGTTGTGGGAATGCATCTACACCTCAATCCATGAAAAGTTCTCTTCTTCTGCATTTCAAAAACATGTTGTATACAACAGATTATTTTAATTCCTAATTAGAGTTAAGATTTTTGTCTTTTACAAAAAACTTTTTACAAGTGCTTTGGCACAGTTTTTGGGGAGGCAGCATAAAAAGGAGGTTCTGAGTAAAGATGCCAAATATTAACAGGTAGTTGTGTCCATAGCAAGTATCTTGAGATACAATAGCTACATAGTTGATTTTCTATGTAAATGCTCAATTAGTAGATTTACCACAACTTATTTATGGACATTGATAGTGTTCCTGCTCACCAAAAGCTGCACACTGTGTATGCTAGTGACCTGCACAGAACCTGTAAATTGATAAGCAAATTAATGAGATACTAATTACTAATTCCGTGTTTGCTGGTGCTTTTTTTTCCTTTTTAGTGCCATTCTGTCATCTTTCTTTTTAAATGAAAAACTTAATCTACATGGAAAAATAGGGTGTTTGCTAAGTATACTGGGATCAACTGTGATGGTAATTCACGCTCCACAAGAGGAGGAAGTGGAAACTTTGAATGAAATGTCCCACAAACTAGGTGATCCAGGTAAGAAAAAAGCTGGCTTGATATGTAGGCAGAGGTTTTATTACTGCTGCTTGCAAGTTCCAGGTAGATCATCCGTGTCTGCTTCGCGTTGGCAAAATGAAGTAGAGATCTGAATTTTGTGACATGATTCCAGAGGGGCTTTGCGGGATGCCAGTGAACTTGTCTGGCCTTGAGCAAAGTCTCTTGATGTGAACCACTGAGATGACAGTTTAAAATAAACGTGGTTGAATAAACACAACTTCTATAAATTTTAATGGAAATGTGTCGGTCTCTAAGCCCATCGTTGAGCTATCCTTAAAATGAAAAAGTAGGTGTTATGGTGGGTGTCTGCTGAGAAGTGCAATCTTGGAGATTAGCTCCTATGCTTAGGTGGAAGATGAGGCACTTGGAAGCACCCATCTGCAAACTACCATACATGCAAAGACAATTCCCACTTTAAACACAAGGAAATAGCCAGTACAGAGAATAAAAAGCTGATCTTAAGGAATTACCTGATTATTGGAAATCTGCGGCTGAATGTAGCAGCCTCCCAAAACATATCTCCCTAGAAAGCATTCAAAAGCAAATCAGCGTCCAGTGGCATCTACACCTCGGAGAGTCTGTGCCTGAGGCAATCTGGCAATCTAATCCTGTAGTCATGTAGAATGGCAAAGGTAATACAACATGCCCAAGTCTCACGCTTTGTTTTAGCAAGCTCACTCTAAAATCGTTTTAACTTTGATGTTGGAGGAGTAACGAGAGACATCCTGAACTCTTCTGTTCAAGCTCAGCATTGCTGATGTGTGTTTTCTTGGTACCTCTAAGACTCATTTGCTAGTGTACATAAATAACAAGATATTTTTTTTTCCCCCCAACCACAGGTTTTGTGGTCTTCGCAACTCTCGTTGTCATTGTGTCTTTAATTCTAATATTTGTGGTGGGACCTCGCCACGGACAGACCAACATTCTCGTGTACATAACAATTTGCTCTGTCATTGGAGCGTTATCGGTCTCCTGCGTAAAAGGTTTGGGCATCGCTATAAAGGAACTTTTTGCAGGAAAACCAGTGCTGAAACATCCCTTGTCTTGGATTCTGCTGCTAAGCCTTATTGTCTGTGTGAGCACGCAGATCAACTATTTAAACAGGGCTCTGGATATATTCAACACGTCGATAGTGACTCCGATATACTATGTGATCTTCACAATATCCGTTTTAACTTGTTCTGCCATCCTTTTCAAGGAGTGGCAGCACATGGGGGCCGATGACATTATTGGCACCTTCAGTGGCTTCCTGACGATTATTGTGGGGATCTTTTTACTGCATGCCTTCAAAGATGTGAATTTCACCCTCGCCAATCTGCCCCTCTCTCTGCGGAAAGATGACAGAGCAGCAAACGGGGCTTTGCTGAGCACCTACGACTGCTTTAATCACGATGAAGAAAGCGCTGCCTGTCTCGGTGAAATGCAATCCACTGAGAGTCTCTCAGCCAGGAGGAATGGAAGTCTGTCAGCCTTCTGAAAATATTTACGTGTTACTTAAGAAAAGAAGATTCTGTAACTCTGGAAATTTTTTTTTTTTTTTTTCTGCTGTGAAACGTCTGAGCTTGTCTGGAAACTCATGTACTTTTTAACAGTATGTGTAGACAATCGTTAATTTTTATGTTTGATTAGTTTGGAAAAAGAACACTGAAGGGGTTTTTATTTGCCTTATTTTTACTTTAAAAAATACTAAAATGACCTCAGACCACAGTTGAGTTTTTTTGTTGCTTAAGTTATGTGTAAATACTTTCATTTCATTCTTCTGTTTTAAGATGTATTGCACTAATGACAATTTTATCAAAAATAAATTGCTTTATTTCTGCATTGGTGGTAAAAAGATTGCAGAGAACCTGGATCCTTTGTGCTTGTTGTGCCCTGCCCTGGCTGAGCACCCAGTGACTGGTAACGTACTAAAAGAGGAGCTGCAGTAAGTGCTCTTGTCCCAATCTGTAAAAGAAGAAAGGGAAAGCTACAACCAAGCACAACTTTCAATCCTTTCAAAATACTGTTTAACCACAGCTGTATCTTAAACTTGCAGGATTTACATTAAAAAAAAAACCAACCCACCAGCCTTACCAAATGCCAGTAACTGGTTGGCAGCAACAAGGCAGGAGGCTGCTGCTCTGCCTGGGTGGGTGAGGCCAGAGCTGCTGCTGTGCCAGTTTATGCAGGAGGAAGGATTTGAGTCATTAACAGCAGCCAAAAAAAGCTACTCCCTCTTCTGTGAGAGAGACCAGGTTCTGTGTTCGCTGTGTCGCCCTGCCCTGGCTCTGTAGAGCTGCTCTGTCTTTTGATGTTACAGCCATTCACCCAGAATTGCAGTTTTGTTTGCAGGAATGTGGTTACTGGCTGCAACACTAAGTTTTTAAAAAAGGGCCAAAAAATTGGAACATGATGATGTTGCTTAAAGGGGTGAGGGAGGTGGTAATTTAAATTCACAAAGACAAAACATAAAATTTAGTGATACAGTTTTTATAAAAACATTTCTACCATAGAATTATTCAGGACAGAAACAACTAGTTACTGCTGTAAGTTGTCAGTTTTAGTGCTTGCTGTTTAAGAGTATAATTTAAGAGTAGTACTAGGGCAAAACAGTTCCCACCTGTGAAACTAACTCCGCTGCCTCCCTTTGGTACATGCCACAAGTGCAGGAGGGGCCACGGTGTCAAGCAAGAAACAGAACAGGTTCTGCAAATTCCAGTTGAAGAATGGGATTTGAACTTCCTACCTGATTTTAAGGGACATCACCTCAGCAGCTCAGTCACGGAAACGCGTCCCTCTCACACTTACGCAACAAAGAGGACAGGGAGCAGCAGGGAAGGAGTCAAGCTGTTGATGAGTCACTGAACTCCCGGTTGTCACTTCTGGTACCAAAGCACCAGCCAAGCCAAAGAGCAGGTTACAGTTTCACACAGTGGAGCCTGTTACTTCATGTTGTAATAGGTACTTTGACCTCCAGACACAACGTTTTGTGATAATGAATAAGTAAGAATTAAAAAGTTCGGCTTTTTGTGCACCTTGCTGCATTTTTCCTTAGAGGTAGGAGAAGCAGTAACACCAGGTGAAGAGGTTTTAGCTCCCATCAAGTCTAATAAACCTGCTAAAAACATTGTAACCTACCTTTGAAAAATGTGAAGCAAACATCTCATAGCCCCAATATCTGAATTCTCTTAAACTCATACCAAAGGGGAAAAAAGTGATCATAAACCACATAGTAATTCTAGTAGTCTAAAGATATTAAAGACTAATCTGCTTGCTGCTGTCAGCTGCATTGGAACTTTATTCACACCATGATTAGTTATTTTTAAATGGCTCTTAAAGAAAAAATCAGGCTTTATTAATTAGCCATTTACTTACCACAGTGCCAAGGCAAAGCCTCAGGTGTGTGACACCCCTAAACCAATCATTATCTCAACAAATTAAGAAAGTTGTTAATTTCCTTAATTGAAGCCTGCAGCACACGCAGTAACGCTTGGTTGACTAAAAATCTTCCTTGCGCAGTGCTGTGAAGGACAAAAAAACCCAAAAGAAACGTTTCTTAAAGAAAACTAACTGTTCGGGACCTTGTAAAAGAAATCCTGGAGCGAGGTGGGGTGACAAAGCCCAAGCTCTCTCGCCACAACAGGCAGCTCTCCTGCACAGACATCCTGGGAAAACCCGTGGTGGTGGGAATTTGCTCATAGCTTGGCTGGCAAATCCCTCTCCTCTGTTTTGCTGAGGAATTTCACAGGTAATTTTTTTTTTTTCTTTCCTCAAAACCTGGTTCCCTGCCACCCCAGCACCTACACATTCCTCATCTCCTGCAGATCTCCTCTGTCAGACGCTCGCGTCTGCCCTTTGCTGGACTCGATTCCGTTGCTGCAAAACATCTGAAGAGAGCGGAGCAGGAGAAGAGCTGGGCTGTCACCTCAGACTGGTGAGAGGGAAGGGAGAAAAATGGGTTCCCAAAGGGATGCATTCTCGGTGTCACACGGTGGGTTAGAAACTTTAACCAAATAACACCTCCAGAAATCCATATCCTGGGTAAAACCTCTAATTATCCATCTGGGTCTTTTCCAGCTGTCTTAATTCACATTTGTTTTGGGTTGATTCTAACAGCCAACCGAAAATGTCCATTAGGATCCTGCAGTAAAGCAAGGAGGAGTTAACTGCTTTGGGCTGAAGAGGCTGCTTTAAAATTCAAACTTTGACAGCTGCAAAGTTTTACAAACAATTTTACTGATGCCGTGTTTGCATAATACAGTTAGTGTAATTCAACAAAGAACTTTCCATACGTGAATCATGATTAACATCATTCGAGCTTGTTTACTGGGATAGATTACACCTGATCACCGTAGTCAAGATTCTTGTAAACAAGAATTCCTTTATCACTTGTAAACATGTATTTTGGTACACGGTTATCGCCAACCAAANGGGTAAAACCTCTAATTATCCATCTGGGTCTTTTCCAGCTGTCTTAACTCACGTTTGTTTTGGGTTGATTCTAACAGCCAACCGAAAATCTCCATTAGGATCCTGCAGTAAAGCAAGGAGGAGTTACTGCTTTGGGCTGAAGAGGCTGCTTTAAAATTCAAACTTTGACAGCTGCAAAGTTTTACAAACAATTTTACTGATGCCGTGTTTGCATAATACAGTTAGTGTAATTCAACAAAGAACTTTCCATAGGTGAATCATGATTAACATCATTCGAGCTTGTTTACTGGGATAGATTACACCTGATCACCGTAGTCAAGATTCTTGTAAACAAGAATTCCTTTATCACTTGTAAACATGTATTTTGGTACACGGTTATCGCCAACCAAAATAGAAATTGTGTTAGAAGCTCTCATTAGGAAAAAGTAAACAGTCCCCTTTCTAATCAAACTACTGCCTTTTAAAAAGATCGGAATACTGTCAGACACCTCCATGTAAATAGCTTTGAAACAATCACCTTAATTAGCCTTCATTTCCATAATTACTGATCTCAGAGAATAGTTTTTGCAAAGAGGGAAAACAATCAACTGCCTAGAAAAATTATTCACAAAGCACCAGCAGAGTTTGTTGGTTGTTTTTTTTTTTAGTAAAGGCTAATTAAGCAATTAATGCTCTAATACAAACAATTAGAAATTGATTTCTAGATTTTTTTTTCTACAGAACCCAATTTCCATCCTCCACAGCTATTATTTCCATAGCTTCGGCGGGGGGAGGAAATTATGCCAGTCCAGTCTAAAACGGCCACCTCCGTACAGGAATGCAAAGAGATTTCCAAAAAATCTTTTACAGTCGCAGGTTTTTAATCAAAGTGTATAAAATTTTAGTCTAGAAAAATAAGTATAGATTGTATACAGTTACTGTGCTTGGAGACTGGAGAGAACAGCGCACCACGGGAATGGCACAGGCACACTGGAAAAAGCAGACGAGAAGACTCCTTAAAACTCTTGGTGTGGTTTGCGGTTGGGTTGGTGGGTGGGTTTGTTGGGTTTTTTCTCCTCCTTTCTCATACTTTTTAGCCTAAATAGCTGCAAAAAGTATCGTTAGGGTGGGAAGCCTTAGTTGCTGGCAAGGGACTGATGAATAGGCGGCTGGAAGCAGCGCACGTGTTCCACGGGTGTGCTCTCGCCGTCGCCGGACTTCAAATACTTGTCCAAAATGGCAATTATTTCATCATTCAGAATCTGGAACTTGCGAATTCTCTCAACCATTTTCTTCAAAGGCTGCAAACATAAAAACAAAAAAAAAGGTGGGAATTAGCTTTGGAAATAAAAAGCTTTAGACACTAAAGCGGCAAATGCTGTTGCCTCGGCTCTCCCTGCAACGTTAGGAATGTTTCCCTCACACGGCTAATCCAGTGAAAATCCGAGGTGCATTTCTGGGTTTTGACAGTGCTGCTTTTTGTACAAACAAGGGCAACTGACATCAGCCTTGTCATAACCTGATGCACGTATGAGAGATGGAAAGAGGATCTCAACGATGCTTATCAATTTCTAAAGGGCAGGTGTCAAGAGGATGGGGTCAGGCTCTTTTCACTGGTGCCCAGTGACAGGACAATGGGCAATGGACACAAGTTGGAACACAAGAAGTTCCGTCTGAACATGTGGAAAAACTTCTTCACTTTGAGGGTGGCAGAGCACTGGAACAGGCTGCCCAGAGAGGGTGTGGAGTCTCCTTCTCTGGAGACATTCAAAACCCACCTGGACACGTTCCTGTGCAACCTGCTCCAGGTGGACCTGCTTTGGCAGGGGGGTTGGACTAGATGCTCTCTGAAGGTCCTTTCCAACCCCTACCCTGCTGTGATTCTGTGAAAGCGTTAAGAAAATCCCACACATTCAGGAAATTGGAATTCTCACAGACCAGTCTTCAAACTCCAGTACTAATGCCTGCCTTAATCTTCTGTTCCTAAAAACCCTTGTGCCCTCGTTTCCAGCATTTCAGCCTAAAAAGCAATCGCTACATCTACATTGCATCCCAGCACAAACAGCTGTGATTTACTCTCGTCTCTATTACTGCAGCGAAGGCAGAACAGATGTTTTCAACTCACCACGTTCTTTATAACCTCGTCTTTGCCATCGTGCTTTTGGACTTTCAAGAGGTGGTAGCAGAAATCCAAGACATCAAAGCGCCGCTGCTGTCCCAGAAGCACGATGATCATGCAGCCAGCCCAGTGCAAGCCGTCTCCAAAGCACTGCCTGAAACAGGGAACGGGCCGCATCAAAGCACGTTTCACCTCAATCTTCAGAAATGTTTCCACAATAAATTCTTGGGAATCAGCCCTTATGCTAAACTACATATATAGCACTCTACAGTATTGTAGACATTAAGCTAGAAAATACTGCAAAATCTCTAGGAAATTAAGTTCTCTTTCCCAAGATCCAAATGGATGCTTAACTAAAAAACAGAAGCCAAAGTAGAATACCTTCAAAAAGACAGAGTTCCTCCAAAAACATTTACTCCCCATCAGACTCCAGCAGGATTACATGTCATTTTCAAAGGAAATGACTCTTTCAAAGCAACCAAAGTGGGAATTCAGCCCCGCTCTGCTCCTTTGGGTTGCAGGCATGGAAGGAAACAAAGCCTATTCTGTTGCCTCCACAACTGCTCAGTGAAAAGCACGTTACAGCTCAAAGTTTTATCAAAATAAGGGTATTATCAAAACTAACACAACCAAGAATGACAGTTCCTGGTTAACTCATGTTAATCATGTTAACTTCCACCTGCTCATTCTTGGTCTTAATCCAGAGAAGAAAACACTTGTTGGAAATACACACACCTACGTTCAGCTATTTTCTTTAAGTTCAGTGCCCATAGGGGCCTGACTGCTATTGGCAGAGGCGTGCCAGGGCCTGCTTGTGGTGGGGTCATTCCTTACACGCCGGCAATACTTAAAATAGAGGGTTATTTTTGTTAAAGAGACAATAATATCTGTGTTCGTGGACGATGAGCCCCCTCCCAGCGATGGCAGCACTTGCAGACAGGGAAACAGACGCCCCCATTCTAGCCCCCACCCCACCCCAGCAGTGAGAGGGAGGACAAGCGAGGTGCTGTTGCCGGCAGGTGGAAGCGGGCGGCTGGCGGTACGTACTCCACAGTGAACTCGTGCGTTCCCACGGGGATGCAGTAGACGAACTGCATGGCGCTCCACAGGCGATGGAATTCCACGCACTCGTCCACGTGCATCACCCCGTTGCTGGGCAGGGGCCCGCGCCAGATGGGATCGTCCAGGAAGGAGCGGATCCTCGTCAGGATAACCTCAAACATGGAGAGGCCGCAGCAGAGGCGCTCTTTGGTCAGCAAGTCCCCTTCCCTTGCGATCGCTATTTGCTAAGGCGGGGAGAAAAAAAGCACAAAATCCTGGTAAAAGCCACGTGACTACAAGACTTTATTTTAAGAAAAAATAAAATTAAACAACACGCTTTTCAGTTTCACTTGGTTTAGCCTAGGAGAAGTATCTCCTGACTTCAAGTGAGGTCAGAGGCCACTAACCTGGGATTCAGTTCAGTGGAAAAAAAGTTCAGAGAAAATCCTAAAAGCCTTTTCAAGCAGACAGGCTTGAAAGTAAGTGACGCTAACAGCGGGAATGCTAATCCTGGACTAGGCCTGGGAAAGTTTAAAGAATTCCTTGCCTGAATGGAGGCAGAAAGGAAAACCAAAGAGTTCAGCACTCTGCTGCCAGTACAGGCTGCAGCTCCTGCCTGTGCTCTCCTGTATATCATAGAATCACAGAATGGTTAGAGCTGGAAGGGACCTTAAAAGATCATCTTGTTCCACCCCACCATGGGCAGGGACACCTCCCACTAGAGCAGGTTGCTCAAAGCTCCATCCAGCCTGGCCTTGAACACTTCGAGGGATGGGGCATCCACAACTTCCCTGGGCCCTCAGCTGCGGCTGTTAGAGGTGGGAAAGCTTCACAGACAGCACGAACAGGCTCAGACAAAACCCAGAGGTGGCAATGCCCGTTAGGGCTCGTCCCAGCCTGTGCCATCACATGGAGAGCGCTCTCCTACAGGGCAACAGCACCTACGGAGCTGCAGCACGCACCATGGGAAAAGCAGCCTGAAGTCTGCCCCAGAGCACTGCGCTCTTCGTTTCTCCTAGTCACATCTCCATCACTTGTAAACTGCTAAGGTTAGCGGGGAATTCATGTACCCCTCACACTGAGAGGAAGAAAAACAGAGCTGAAGCTGCAAAGGCAGCTCAAGAATGTTCTCTTTGGTCACTGTGTTTCCAGGAAAGCTCAACTCAGCTCATTTTCCAAGAGATTTTCTAATCATTTGGCTGGGAGAGGAATAATTTGTTTTTTAAAAGAAATATATAGATATGTGTAAAAGAAAACTGATTGCTTTTGGTGGAATTTGCACCAGGACCTGCCAGGCTGGCCTTTATACTGAGAGGGTATCACACAGCAACATATGTGCAAATTAGCACATTCCCCAAAACATGTCCATTCCACCCCACTCTCCAATGTTTTAAACTGAGCTTTAACAGCTCTACCAAATCCACAGATCTGAAAAATAAAATAAATCCTGTTGTGTGAACAAGCTGGATGTGGATGTTGAAGTTCTGACACAGCTGTCAGCACGTGTGAAAGGACAGGCTTTCTAGTGCTCACAAATTTCTTTAATTGCCTCTGATACAAGTGAGAGCGATTACCTGGGGGGTTCCCAGTCTTTCAATGAGAGGAACCAAATGTAGCGGAGCGTATTTTGATTCTAATCTCTTCATTTTAGCATCGAGTCTTTCACCCTCTGAAAGAAGGAAAAAAAAAAAAAAAAAGAGAGCACTGATTCATTGAACTGGTAGCTGCTTTAATTTTATAAATTGAACTAAGCAAGAAAATTCTTATTTTTATGCGATCTTTATTTAGTGCAGTAGAAAACTGGGTAAGTTATTTTCAGGGGTCTAAACAGTTGGTTAATCTTCAATGTGCTTTCAGAAAAGTCTATATTTATATTTTAAAATGTTGCATTGTACGTGCAAACAAAAAGAAACCAAGGATTCGTAGCAGAATACATTTAATTAACTAAATTGAATACCAAACATAAGGCTCTATTATGCTGCTGCTGCTGCTGCTAACGTATTTGACTCCCCCTTGAACTAAGCCAAATAAATTGTCCTTATCATACATAAAATGCTTGACTCTAGAAGGTGGGGTATAATGAGGGTGAAATTCTGTGTATAACAAGCCTTAAAAAAGCAGCTGGCACCCTTTTGTCACTGGCAAGTAGGAAATGTTTTCCGACAAATGGGAAAATACTGTTCACAATGGTCTGGTTAGTTTTATGCAGAGATGCCAGTAGCTAGAGTGAGCCTGGAAATATCCTCAAAGATTTTTAGCTGATGGGATTTCTCCAAGCAGAACAAATCAGCTGCTCTGGCAGCGAGAAATGGAAAGGAAAGGAAGCAGAGGAGCAATACAGAAAGAAGTGTGAGGGGAAAAAGAAAAGCTCATTTTCTAATAATGAAGGATGAGGAAAGCAGTTACCAGAGGAAGCAATCCTGCAAACATTCCCCACTGCGTGCCCACTTTAGTAAAAAGGCACGTGAAAAGTCTACTTGGACCAGGGCCATTTGTATTTACTGACTCTGCTGACAGACTTCCTCTGCCCTGTACCATTAATCCTACCTCGTTTAATCAACAATCATATAAGCTGAACAGCGCCTTCGGAAAAGCCTCTCACCACATCCAGGCAGAGGGGCGATACTGTCCTGGCCATCCATCCCACTTCTCCCTGGCACTGTATTCCTCCTCTTCCTCTTGGAATTTGCACTGAGCCTCACCAAGAAGGCAGGCAAACAGTCCTGAATCTGTTACCTCTAATCCCATAATTAACAGCAGTGCTGTGAAGGAGGAGCGGGGACGGTCACCGAAACCGCAGCAGCGGGCAAGACAAGCGGAACCATTACCCGAGGAAGGTGTTTTCATTTAGCCCATACCTTTGACGTGAACTCTGGGCAGGATATTTTGGAACGGCGCCGCGTGCAACAGGTCACACACCTCCTCCAGGGACTGGAAGGAAAAGGAAACGAGAAGCATTTAGGACCAAAGAATCCCCAAACCACGCCAGATCCCCAAAATGTGCTTCCAAAAGCACGCCGTCGCAGAAACACCAGAGGGCAGCCAGTCTCCGCCGCCGGAGCCACTCTGAGCCCTTGCTCTCTCCTCACGGGATCGCCCCCAAAGGAGGTTTAATCTCACCAGGTTACCTTAGCTTCCCAAATAAACCCCAGAGAGCAGCTCTCCTCCCACCCTCAGCTGGCAGTTTGCAAAGGACAGGGTATTTATTAAAAAGACTAATGCAGAATGAGTAATTTTGGTGTGAAAGCGGCAGACGGCTCCTGCGCAGACAAACAGAGGGGTGAAGAAGATGACTCACTGCTTGGTTATTTTTACCAAAACTATTCTATTCCCACAATCCGTTACCGCGGTGGGAGCATCTTCCCGCCGGGCGGGTTGAGACATACGATAGCAGCAGCCAACCACCTCTCCTATCCAACCACCTCTCGGGAAGTATTTTACATCTTTAAGGACAAGGGGAGGAGACATGTCTCTTGGTTCTTGGCCACCGTATGTGCAGAGAAAACACAGAGATGACCAGAAGCAGACGCCTGACTTTTCTATGCCCCTCTCCTCATTTTTGGAGCAGAGGCCCTGCTTGTTTGTAATCCCTCAGCACCAGTATTAGAGGAGATGTTCCCCAGCCATATCCTTGGCAAGGCCAAGGCACCGGGGCTCATTCTGCCCTTCCCAGGTCTAATTCCTTGATGGCGACACCATGACAATGCATGTGGTAGGCAGTCAAGATTAACAAGACCCACTCACCACTAGAGACGTGCTACAGACATATATTTTGCATTGGGATAAAGTCTAGTTAAGTTATGATGATGATGAACACAATAGAAAAATACTGCAGCACCTGACAGGACACTGGAGCACCATCGAGGGCAAAAACAAGAGGAGAGGCAGTGAGCAGGGGAATATTACTACAAAGTCGCCAAAGTGGCTTCCCAAAGAAGGTACCTCCAGCGCTGGCGTCACTTTGGTACACTCTCAACCAGTCCTCCTAGGAAGCAGTGAGGACCCTTCACCTGCCTGGCCTTTCACCACGTACCCTGTTAGCCTGAATCCAAAGTAATCAGGTTTTGTTTCAGCTGTCTCATTATTGAATACGGGTTTGCTGCTTGTCACCTGCCCCTCCCATTACTCTCCACCACTAGGGAGGGATCCTCTAACATGATGAACAGGATTCTGAGGAACAGCATGTCTTCATTACCTTATCTAACATCAACAGCTTTAATACACCCTAGAGAAGGATTCTTACGTGAGGATTTATTTTTGTGCAGCAGCAGGCGCCCAGCCAGCTTCCTGAGGAAAGAGTGTAGCGAGTGCAAGGGGTAATGGTTTTAAAATGAAAGAAGGGAGATTTAGATTAGATATTAGGAGGAAATTCTTTACTGTGAGGGTGGTGAGACACTGGAACAGGTTGCCCAGAGAAGTTGTGGATGCCCCATCCCTGGAGGTGTTCAAGGCCAGGCTGGATGGGGCTTTGAGCAACCTGGTCTAGGGGGAGGTGTCCCTACCCGTGGCAGGGGGGTTGGAACTCGATGATCTTTAAGGTCCCTTCCAACCCAAACCATTCTATGATTCTATGAAAGGATGCAGCTGGTTTGCAGTCAGCAGAGATCTTTATGTGAGGGGCAGCCCGGCCTCAGTGGCTGTGTGTGCTCCCACAGTGTGGGCAGAGTGCCCCGCACACACAGACAGGGGAGAGACTCCCCACCCAAGTCATGAAGGGACAACCCAGGTAAAGAAAGGGAAGACTGCACACTTGTTGCTTTTCTGGTCCATAAGCAGTGCCCACCTTCCCCTCTGTAGGCACCCAAAAACATGAAGACAAAGAAATTACACGTCTGGCCGATTTGTTTGAACAGCAAATAGTAATAACGTGGCAGAAGAGTGGGAAAAGAAAACGAGAGGTAGGGATAAAGAGCAATTGTAGCACCGTGCCCTGAAGCAGCAGGCAGCTTTGCACGCTGTAAGGTACAGGCTAGGCATATAGGAAGCAGCTGAAAGACTGCACATTTCACAGCTTCATTCAAGCTAAGACAGATTAATTAGCGTCTGGCAGAGCGGGCGCCACTGTCAGCCATCCAAGCAGCAAGAAGGATGTCCAAGAAGTCCACATTAACTTTGTAACGTCTGAGATGACACCAGGAATGACAAGCAGGAAAGGAAAATAAGAGTACCAGACGCCCAACTCATGGACATCAAGAGAGCAGCCACCCTGTGACTGACTGCAGGAATAATGTATTTGATCATAACTTATGATCAAGGTCGTAATATTTGATCCTCAGGGACTGCACACAAGGCAATGTCTCTCAGCCAGGGAAGTCAGGCATCCCTGCTGTCTCACAGACACGCAAGCCCCTGCACGACTGTAAGAGATCAGAACAGGAAACTGTTTCTACCCATCTGCCCATCAGCGACAGCAAACTTCCAGATTTCAACCTTGTCATTTGTGACGTCAGTAACAAAAATTAGAGAGCACATTTTGAGAGACAGATGGATTTGAAACTAGCACAGCAGGCACCTACCAGACTCTGTTCAATGAGGAGGCAAAACAGGACGGCATTTCCCACTTCCCGCAAATTCTGGAAGCAGACAGTCTTCAGTTCTGCGTATTCAACGATGTCCTTCAACTGATGGTGAAAAAACTCCAAGATCCCTGAAATCCAAAGAGAAGCAAAAAAACCCCCACATTAAATCTCAGGAGCCAGAATGAAGTCTGGCGATGATCACACAGGCACACCTGCTACCTTGGGAAAGCAGACACAAGACTCTGGTCATGTGGATAAGAATCCTACAGATCAGAACTCATTTTTATTTCTGCCTCAAAAGCACACCAATTTTCTAACCAATTTGCCTATGCAAAGGTTGCACTGAACGTGCACTGTATCAGAGCACAACTAACCAAGGGTGAAGGTTTATAGTTCTCTCTCCATGTATCAGCACACAAGATTTTTTATCTCCAGACGTGCAGTCCAGAGGAAACTGAAAGGAGCAGTATTTAAATACATTAAAAATCAGAGGTTATGACCCAGTTAAGCCACTGAGTGTGCTGACCTTTTTTACTGGATAAATCATGCACAATGTTTTGCCTGGTTTCTCACTGCTGGAAAAGGGAGCCAGTGTAAGAGGTAAGAAAATAATTCCCAGGAGCAGGAAGCTAGACTAGGGCTCTCATCTGCTATCAGTCCTGTTCCAGCCCCTGTCCCCCAACCTGCTGCACCCCCGACATGTTCAATTTGCAGCTGATATTTTCCAGGATGACAGAGACAGCAAGGAGCAGAGCACTAAAGATACAGGGAACAGGGGTGGTGTCAGGCTATGACTCTGACAGTGCCACAGACAGCCAGGGGTTATCTGCCACCTCACAAAACAACTAAATACAGAAATCACACGTCACACTCTGCTGGCAAGGGTACACCAGACAAGCACAGTCAGAACACTGTTTCTGTCAAAGTTTTGCCAAAAACTGTTAAAAAACAGCTAAAATGATGACTTTCAAACCACATAATTTACATAAACATATGTGTTTCCCACCAAACCTCTCCAAAACAACAGTGATGCATAATATGCTGGTGGTTTTCCAGCTCCTTCTCCCCCAGCCCCAGAAAGGTTGTGCAGTCCCTTGGTTAGAGACAAGCCCAGGAAACTTGGGGGTCTGCAGCTTCTGGTCAGCACCGTGGAGGTTAAAGTGATGTGAAGGATGAGCAAGGAAGGGTAGAGAATTGCAGGAGGTCAGACAGCTTTCTGGATTTTTACAAAGTAATTTTTATGTTTTACAAATTTTCTTTTTTTCATCTATCTGCACACGCCTGGCCCTTTTAAAAAGCCACCAAAACCCTTGACTGATGAAAGAATACACTGTGAAAAGCTTTCAAATTGCATGCTATATACAGCAGTTAATTTCTATTACACTGAATTAAGTCAGACAATTAAACCTCCACCCAATCACATCTAAAGCCATTAAGAGGAGACAAGGAAAGAGAGCACCCACCATCTTCCCACGTGCTCCTTGGATGCAGCTGACCAACACTTCCCATGCAAGAGATTAGACTTCAGTATCTACCCAGCAAGAGGGGAGCACACAAACATAAAATACAGCCTGGAGCATATCTATGCCAAGGAAATCCCTCAAATTTAGCATAGGAACTTGAAAACGTAGAGTGAAGGAAGGGCTGTACAGCTAACCCACACACTTCTACAGAAAGCCTCATGTCATTAAAATTAGTAACGTGAAACATCAACAAAGTGCATGGCGAGGGGATGCAGGGCTGGCTCTGTTACATCTCAAAGAACTGTTTGTCAACAGGAAATTTGCAGTAAATGAGTGTTCCCACACACATTCAGTGGAGATAAATTTCAGACCTAGCTTGAGTAGTTTAGTGACTCAATAGAAAAGCAGCACTGAAAAACTAATGGAGATAGGTCAGATGTAACGAGTGCTTGCTGAGCTTGATTTATACAAAGGAAAATGCATTTAAATCCAGCTAAAAAGCAAAGAAGTCATGCCAGCACATCACCAACTTTCCCCTTCCCAAAACATGGGGACAACGTAACGAAAAAGCTCTGCCAAAGGCTGCCCGTGTCCATTCAACGCTGTGGTATAAAGGCCAGTCGCAATTCCCAAGTGGTTGAGCAGCACTGAGCTGTTTAAACACACCTGCCCACCACGGCAATAAGATGATGCAGGGCTGAATATTGGGATTCCTATTTTAAAGATGGGGTCGAAAAGGCACATTGGTATGGCAGAAAAATATTTTCATAAAAAATTTTTGATGTTAGGGAAAAACAAAAAAGCAAAGTGAGGGAACTGAAGAAAGCTTTACCACAAGTCTACAGCGTTTTTTAGTTACACACCCTAGTATTTCCTTTGTGGTTTTCTCTGTCAATGGAAGGGCTTCCACATCTAGCAAGAAAGGTCTTCTAAGGATCAACTGCTAGAAGCCAAGTCAAATACCTTCCTCATACCAAGACTGGATCCCTTTCTGGAAGCAAAAGTCCATGGCGTTATCCTGGACTTAGGTCTGTGCCATAGAGGAAATCAAACTAAAATATCTACCGATGCTTTTGGTCTTAGTACCCATGACATGCACAGCGATTGATGGTGAACCACCAAAAGGCTGGAAGATGCCCTGAAACACAGTGAGTAACCATAGACTTCACATAGTTACCATGGTGAGAAAGCACTACCTGAGCAAGTAGGATACTGGCTGCGAGGACAGATATGGGCATGTTTTTTCCTTTATCTTCTACAGTGAGTCGAGAGCAATTTGGTGAGAAATAGAAGCTGAGCAGGGCAGCAACAACGATTCTGCCACCACAACACAGAAACAACCATCGGACATGGAGGGGATGAAAAGGAGGGAGGCCTGTCGCACTCTCTCAATCCCCTGCCCAGCCTGCGGATTTTGTGGGGAGTTTCAGAAAAGAGATTGATGTCAGGAAAAACAATGAGAAAATTTTATAAATGTTATACAGGCAACTCTGAAGTGAAATCCTGAGAATAACCCAAGTTGCCTACAGCAAATATAAAAAAATTACACACTGTTTTTTACACTCACTCCAGGTGACGGAGTTCCTATCAAAGGCCTTAATAATGATCTTTCTTTCTTCACCAAAAGCCCTAGTTTACATACACAGATATATAAGCACACACACCCAAACACATGCATTCATGAATGAATTGTGCCATTATTTTGAAAATCTGACACCCAGTATTTAGCATGCAGTTGTTCCAAATGCTGCTGTCAATGGTGCACTGCTTCCCCTTAGATGAAGGGCCTGATTGATGAAGGGCAATGAAGCTGGTGAGGGGTCTAGAGCACAAGTCCTATGAGGATGGGCTGAGGGAGCTGGGGTTGTTCAGCCTGGAGAAGAGAAGGCTGAGGGGAGACCTTATCGCTCTCTACAACTACCTGAAAGGAGGGTGTAGAGAGGCGGGGGTCGGTCTCATCTCCCAAGTCACAGGTGATAGGATGAGAGGAAACGGCCTCAAGTTGTGCCAGGGAAGGTTTAGATTGGATATTAGGAAAAATTTCTTCACTGAAAGGGCTGTCAAACATTGGAACGGGCTGCCCAGGGAAGTGGTTGAATCACCATCCCTGGAGGTATTTAAAAGACGTGTAGAAGTAGCACTTAGGGACATAGTTTAGTAGTAACTTGGCAGTGCTACGTTAGTGGTTGCTCTTAATGATCTTAAAGGTCTCCTCCAACCGTTAACGATTCTATGACTCTATGATTTACTAGCAAAACAGACAAAAGTTGACCGAGCTACACAGGCTATTTTTGATAGAAAAGAACTGACACTGAAAGCATGATCTGCTTCCCAGTGGAGTCCTGTGGCAGAAATACATCCTCATGTTTTCATTAATGTTTGAGCAAAGGCATTCCCAATTACATCTCCTTATACTGGACAGTACACAGAACTATATTTTTATGAAAGACTATGCATGCATACTGAAGCCCTGGAAGAAGAATAAGTGTCTTAGGAAAGTTAATTTCACTTAACTGTATGCAAGCTTCCTCTTTCTCCTGATTTGACTTGTGGGTGCAATTCATAAGTTACTGACTTAGTATATATATGTAGCATTTTGCAAGGCAAATGAGTCAAGGCTTTTTGCTCCTTCTCTCCAAGAAACCAAGTTTAATTAAATCTGTCTATTATTACAGATGGGATGACATTAGGTGTCATAATAATTGATCTTATAATCCTAGTTTCTGATTTACACAGATCTCAACAGAAGCAAAGGCTGTTGATACAAAATAGATCCAGTGAAGTATAGAAGATTACTTAGTAAAGGATTAGGTTCCATCTCTGCTTCCAAAATCCTATCTCAACAGACTCAAACAGCAGATGCCAAGTTTCAGCTGTGCAGTCTGTACACTAATTAATTTAGGAAGTCAGAACAAATCAACACATGCAATGCAAAGCTGCTTGGATTTCTTCACTTTGGTTACCTTTCATTTTCTATAAAACAATCTCAATTCACACCTACAGGCTCAAATCAAACACGTTCCAGAGCTTGTAACAATTCTGGCACCTAACAGATTAGGACAAAAATTGTCTATTAATTCCAGAACTGAATCGCTGACTAACAACAGACTAGGTCTTGAATATAATTCTTGGTCTAGTTGTGCTATGGGTTGTTTTTGGCAGAGTACTGACTTGACTATTGTCAAGTAAAATCTAATCTGCGACAGAAAAACAATTCCCAAGAAGCTGGGTGCTATAAAGACCTTTAGTTTATATTCACTTTCAGACAGACCTTCAAACGCTAGTTACAAATACTTCTTTGGCTCACAGGGGAAATCATTAGCTCTGAGTATCAGCAGTCGTGTCATTTCTTCCAACCAAAATGTTCCTAAGGCATAAGCATATACATGTATCTGGGAATTATGATCACGAAGCCTGTGTTTATTTTGCTAGAAATAAATATCCTATTGTTCTGCATATCTCATCAGTCCCTCCTGTCCTTTCACGTATGTCTAGGTGATTGGGGTTGTCCCCAAACTTTTTCAAATAGTCTGTGATTCCCTCCCAGATCTTTCTCCAATGGACAGGTTCCAGAGAAACTTATGAATAGGTCACTTTCATAATATTCTTCCCCACCAGGACTCAAGCCATCGCACTCCCACCAAGAAATTACCTTATTCTCCTACTCATCCAAGTTTGATCAAAAAACTGGGATAATGGGAAGCATTATGAGCCCTTCTGCTGTGCCCCAGGTGATGCTCCCCCAACAGCCTCTAGCCACTTCTGCCCTCCACTGTGTGTTTTTGTCAGGTTGCTGTGCTGAGGCAGCTCAGAAGGTGTTGCCAGTAGCACCATCAGCATGGGGAGCTGGGAAGCTCCCCCAAACTGCCCTGTGAACACATGGGATTTCAAGAGATCATGCCCTGGTGTAACGAGTATTTTGCCCTGCACCACCTTTGAGTGTTTTGGTTCTTCAATTTTTTTTATTTTTTTTTAAAGAAGAAATGTGGAAATGTTATTCTCAGGAAAAAAATACACAATTAGGCTACCTTCTAACCAAGTTTATATCTTGCTAAGCCCATTGACTATTTAAAAAACCTTTCTTCTAGAGGGGTGATATACCAGTTAAAAAAATCTAACCCTTGTCTCACAGCAGAGCTGACAAATTACTTTCCTCATCACGTCCAATGACATTTGAGAGTGGCAGGACATGAAATACTCATTTTTCAAAAGCAGGAATGCCATATTCAAATACCAGGAAAATGGCAGAAGAAAATGCCTCCAAGAAGAAATTCCAAGTTTAAACTCTTACAGGCCGATATTCCTTTAAGAGCTTTAGTGACTTTAAAAGGTCCCTTTAAAAATCCTTATGCTTAATGTATTTTTAGACAAATATTTTTATGACTACAAGATGAGCAAGTTCCCCACTGCTTTAGACTGTTCCTATGGAAACAAACCCATTGGCGAACAGGAGTCCTGAACAACTCTGATGACACTGTCTGTACCCTGCTCCTCTTAGCAGGAATAAATCACCAGTTAGAAATCCACAAGTTTAGAGGGCTGATTAGGTAGGGCTCAAGTAATTGCAATCAACAGAGTCCAGGGAAAGCTCTCCAAATGAAAAGTCTGAAGTGCATGAAATAGCTAGAGGCTTACTTACTGAGCATATTTAAATCGCTTTGCACATGGAGGGTGGACTCAGGAAATTGATTCTGAATTGATAAATGCATGTTACATCAAGACAGGTGAGAGTCTACATATTTAATCTGTAGATCAGAATCACAGTTTTGGTCTGTATGTGTAGGCAGTGCCGATTATAAAGAAATGATTAAATGATTTGTTATGAAAGAACAGAAGCAGCATACAGACATGCTCCGTAACGCTCAGGCTTACTACTACAACCACTAACTTCTGCAGAAAGCCTTCAGAGGCAGAGGAGGGAACAGACAACAGCTGGTGAGTATTAGCGTGCATTTTCTGGGGCAAACCAAGTAAACAAGGTGTGGCAAAGACTGCCCAGAGGAGAATTTAGCACAGAAAGGAGAAGACAGGGATTCAAATCAAGCCCAGTGTGAACCTGCCCTTCTACAATCTGGCAGCTCCTCTCAAGATGCCAGATGAGGGCTACAATCTACAACATGTCCCCATCAGAGAGAACATTTTCCTTTATCGGTCAGAGCTCCTCCAAGGGTAGAGAGCTCCTTGATGGAGAGGCATCAGAGAGCACAATGTGATTCTTTAGTGCTGTGAGAGGGGGGATGGAGATGCCCTGAACTTTCACACACGTTTTCTGCCTAGTGTCTTCGAAAGGAAAGAGAGAGGCAGCGTGACAGTGCTATAGAGGCCGTCTCTGCCATTTCTTGGAAGATACTCTCTGGGAAGTTATTAAGTGTTCACTGCTAGAAATAGTTTAGAACAGGAAAAATACATGTGTCAAGACAAAACCTGTCAGGAACGGGGGCAGCGAAGGAGCACAGAAGCAGGCTGGTTTTTGAGATCCAATCCAAACCTAGTTGCTATGATCTCCCACGGTAACACCAAGAGTTACTCTGATCCCTCAGTAAAGTAGGCATCTAAACATACAGGATTTCTTTTGCAAGAGTAAATATAAGGTCAAAGCAGTTCGTGATCTCTACAAAACAGGAAAGTAATGAAGGATTTTAAAATATTTTTATCAATCTTGCGAAGGCTACCATCGCAAAAGTAAAGTTTTTCCTTTCCTAAGGGATAGATTGCTTTTAACCTCAAGAGAAAGTTTCTGCCTGCGTCCCTGGGCATCTCCTGCCAATTATTTACTCCTTACAGGTGAGGGTTTTTGGCAAGAGACTATGAGCTTCCTAATGTCACCTGCAGCATCGCAGACCCTGGTGATGCATAATCTATATTTGAGAATACCTACTGCTTGTGTGGTCAGACCTTAACGAGTAGCTAAAAACCTCAGATAGATTATTTTTATGCTGCTAACCACCATGATTCATCCATTTCTACGCTCCAGGGAGAAAAACAGGAAGGAAACACTTAGTAAGTCCTCGATTTCGTCTAACATTGGTAATGAGCGTCAAGCAAGCTGTGGGAAGCAGAAAAAAACCAACCTCATTCCAGTTGGAGTGGCATTTAATAAACCTAAGCGACTCTGGAAAAATAAAGATATACTCAGAAGGTGGGTGGCACATGGAAGGATTAATTTGTGTTAATTAGGAGTTGCGGAGGAGGAATATTTTGAAGGGGAGGGGGGCAGTTTCAGAATTTCAGTGAACAATGTGATAAATACTAATTAGCCAATTATTTCTCCATAGTGGCAAGCAGCTTTCAAAGTAATTTCTTCTTCTGCAACTGTCACACCTCCTGTTAACTGGCTAAAATGTGCCCCACATTTAGCTGGCAAGCTCCAGCCATAACTATTCTGGCAGGACCAGTTTGCCTCTCAGCAGTAGCAATCCTTTTATCTTACATTTGATAAGGGCAAAGGAAGAAGGGATAGAGGCTTTTCCAGAGAATCGGGGTTATCTAAATTAGACATTAAACTGAACAAGCGTGAGAGTCTAACTTGCAGAGGGAAAAGCTCAACACACTTATGAGAAAGACTAGAAACAGAAACTACTGCGAACGTCCCAGCTCAAGATTAATTATGTCATAAGGCTGCCTATATACAAACTGTCATCCTTTTATTTGTCCTAAGCATAGAAGTCATAAAACTTTATTACGTACTTTCAGAAAGCCCAGCATTCAATGATTCCCATTATTAAAAAAAAAGAAAAACACAAAAAAAACCCCAAAACAACAAAACAACTAAGTGCTAATTATTAGGAGGGAGAAGAGAGGGAGGGAAAGAGAGAGGTATGCACAGAAGACAGTGATTAGTATCATCTTATTCGGGCTACTATGGTAACACCAAACATGAACTAACCTGGAGAACCATACTCATGTCTTGGTAACCTACAGATCTTAGGCATCACTTCCATTAGGGTCTTGACATACTGAAGAATCGTCCCTTGTAACTAAGAGAAAACAGATGTGTGTAAACATGTCAGTGTTACTGAACTGAGAAACTTTAGAATTGAACAAGCTCTAAAAATCTTGCATTTAATTCTGTCAGTCATCATCTTCAAAAAGGCAACTTTCTCAAATGTTGCACTTTCCTTCATATGGTATTAGCCACCTTTTGCTACAGGAAGAGTAGCACAACAGCTGAGGCCAGGAAGGTAAAAAGAGATGAAATCATGTTCTTCTCTTGCAGACTTTCTCTATTGTCTAACCTACTTAGAGATTTTTGGTAAAAACATCGCATTTGAATGCTTTCAAAAGCAACAACAGAAAAATCCTTAGCATTAGGTATGTCTGTAACAGCTCAAACTGGCTACTCCAGACACACCAGTTAAGACACAGTTCCAGCCTATAGTGCATATCAGTTAAGACACAGTCCATACTAGGCCTGCAGTCAGTCTGCCTTCCTCCCACTAGACACCTATGTCATACCTGTCTCCCTACATCTGAGCATCTGCATCAGGCATCAGCAGGATACCTCCCTCCAGATTTTTTAACCCCCTTAATAAATGCCCAAGTGTTCAATGAGACCTTCAATGAATTCAGACAACTTACCACTTAAATAAATAATAATAATTTAAAAAACACTCCAAAAAAACCCCACAAACCAACACTTGACCCCAAAGCATGAAAAATATCTGTGTTTTCCTCTTTCCCTGAAGATTAGATGACTACGCATCTTCAAGTGGGCTCCAGCCTTTTTAGAACTTCAAAAATGTACTTAGAACATTGTGGGAATTCCTGTAAACAAACTGCTGAATGTGCCAAGTGTCTGAAGTGAGATTATGACTACTACAGCTATCCCCCTGTACAGTTGGATTATTTTGGCAGCATGCTCCTTACAGACAACAGGGACCAGGAGGAAAGGACCATTTCTTTGGCTTAAACTTTACTGCAGTGCATTATATCTGTATACATAGAGGGTAACGATAAACAAACAGGCAGCCCCTCAACCTCCTCCTAGTTACAGAAAAGGCCTTCCCAGGCTATATGGATAACTTCTTCGACATCTGGTCTGAGCACTCTTCTAAATAGGCTTGATGCTATCCATTGCTAGATCAAGCACAGAGATTAAGCCTTCCTTATTATTAAGGCATCATCTGTCAATGATGATATTAATGAAAGCCCTGAAGTTAGGCACGGCAGATAGCACACTCCAGCTGTTCTCAAAAAAATACTGAAAAAGTGAATTTACAGTACAATCTTTAACTTGAAATCGACTAACCTGAAACATTCATACTTTTCCAGAGTTTACCCAGGACCTAACAGCATAGGTATCCACAAATTAAATTCATGCAGAATCCAAGGTTTTCAAAACACTGCTCAGGCTACCAAGGCACATCATCTATTGCTTTCACAGGACACTGCGTACTCTCAAACACAGCTTATATTGAACTTCAAAGGAAGTAACATTTTAATTAGTTTTATCTGAGATTTTAGTTTCACTTTGTTTTTCTTGAGACATTTCTTATCAGAAGAATAGCAGAAAAATGAAAGACAATTGGCATACCAGGCTCTTGACAACTTTCAGCAATTCCTCCATCACAACAGCAATACCCTGATACCCAAGTAGTCTACAGATGACTTTAAAGTGAGGGGGACCAACAAAATTCCTGTAGTTGCTGTAGATGCTGGAATATGCCAGATTCAATGCCTAAAATGAGATAAAAGATATGATTAATGACAATTTCAGCTGACTGCACCTTTATAATAATCTCATTTAAACAGCATTTTAAAGCATATTAAAAATAAAATATTAACTTTGTATCTCTCACTCTCCAGGAAATTAAAATACAAAGCTTCCTCTTTTTGAGGCAGGATTTCCAACCAAAATCTCTGTATGAGCAAGAAAAACTTGTAAACACTTTTGTTTTCACCGGACATCTTCCATTTACCATTTATAAAGCCAGGAACATTTCCAGTTTCATATTTTTCTACTTAACACAGGTATATAAGGATAAGAATAGTCAATGCCAATGTTCAGATCCCTGAATTTAAAGGACAGGTTCTATTCCTATAATGTCAATTTTATGTACAAAACATCCTGAAAGAAGTTACTTCAATTTTCAGTTCAAATAGGTGTTTTAAGACTCTGAGGACTCAACTACAAAGAGCCAGCCTTCTGCAGTTACTGCTCTCTGAAACTAATTAATAAGGATCTCTCTCTATTTCAAACCCATTAGCTGTACGCAAGATCAAAGCAAATCTAAGCCTGAGATGTAACATCATGGAAATTATTCCAGAGTTGTATAAATAGGATCAGGTGCTTTGCCATATTAACAACCATTTCTTCTGAACACAACAGTACAGACTGATGCTGTGTAGGGATTTAGGAACTATTTGCCTAAGCTAAAGATCAAAGAGGGGTTAGCTAACTTGACATCCTGCATTCCTGTATGTTCTCCTAATATCCTGAAATTTAATTTTAAGAGGGAACCTTGCCAACCTTTCTTGCAGAAGGTTCTGTTGTGTTTCCTTTTCTTTTTTGCAGTTTTCATTCTCTCTAATGCATGCATGAAAGACATACTGTTGAAATGCATATGCATGAAATACTGTTAGACTTTCAATGTCACACACACATCAGCCATAACAGAAAATTTTCCTTCACCAGTGTTCAGGAAGAACATTGAGCTTCCCTCCAGTGCAGATCCTGCCCCAATTATCCACGGAAATCAATACCAGACACTGTAATACATGGTGTTGCGCAAAGAAACTACTAGGGATTCAAGTCTTGAAACTCTATCAAGCTCTTGGAGGATTTTAGTCTCATAAAAGAAAAGGACTTACAAATCATCTTTAGAAGAGATTGGGATAGAAGATACACATCCACTTTCCAACATATTTTGAACTGTGATCTTAGAAATCTAAAAATTTGATTCTAGACTGATATATAATGAATGCAAATTTGGAAACAGGTTAGCACTTCTTGGCCACCTTTTGCAGGTGCCTTAGGTGCAGTTCACAAACCTTGCCAGGTCAAAAATTTTTGAACTAGGAAAGAAATACAAGAAAGCACAGGCTCAGAAGAGGCCATCTAGGTCATAACAAGAGAGAACTAGAGATCCAAACCCAATTTTCTGAACCAGGCAACTCCTGACCTAAGTGAGAAACTTTGCATATGTTATTAAAGCACACACACATAGAAAATTACATGTATTTTATCGTGCTTCAACAACCACAGAAAATGATAACTGGCAATTTATTTCTGCAATGTGAAAATTCAAGAAGTTGCCAGTACTGAAATTTACTTGAAGGTTCAGTTATATTTCCTATGTGCCTGAGCCTTGGGAAGAAACTATACAGCAAGCCAGCCTGACCTGCAGAAGTTGGGGCTTTGGGGATAGGGGTGTTTTTCTTATCTTGGAGGATTTTGGTGAACAAGAACCTGACCACGAGCCACCAGCCTGTCCTTGCAGCAAAGGTGACCAACAGCCAGCAGGGCTGCATCAACACAGCACAGCCAGCAGGTTGAGGGAGGTGATCTGTCCCCTCTGCTCAGCACTGGTGAGAACACACTTGGAGTACTGGGGTCCAGTGGTGGGCTCCACACTACAGGAGAGATGTATGTGAAAATCCAGCCGCGGGCCTCAAAGATGATTAAGGGACTGGAACATCTTTTCTATGAGGAAAGGCTGAGAGGTGTGACCCTTCAGCCTGGAGAAGAGAAGGTTCAGGGGGATCACATCCATGTGCATAAGTAACTGATGGAGTAAAGATGATGGAGCCAACTCTGCTCAGCAGCACCCAGTGATGTCAATGGGCAGAGCAGGAAATCCCATTTAAACATCGGAAAAACCTTCACCCCTGTGAGGGTGGTCAAACAGAAAGGCTGTGGAGTCTCTGTCCTTGGAGATTTCCAAGACCCAACCGGACCTGACCCTGAGCAACCTGCTGCAAGTCACCCTGCTCTGGAGCATTCCCTGGCCTCAGCTGCCCGTCAGCCTGGGAAGCTCTGTTCTAAGGACTTGTGTTGATTTTGTGGAGGTGATGGTTCCAAATTCTCAGCCATCTTTTCTGTGAACACAAACTAACACAGATACTTGGCTAATTATTAGACTCCTAATACGCAGCGCAGCTCTGCTGTTAGGTTGGAGCTGGCTACGGGGCTAAACTCCAAACACACTCCACCGGGTGGTGGACAGCCTGAAGCTGCACCCAGCTAGTACAACGTGTGCCTAGCTCTCTGCTTGCAGAAAGGGGGTCTGGGGCACGGACAGGGGAAAGAACTGGTAAAACCTCATGAAAACACGTGCAGACGAACGTCCCCATGCATGACACATATATACAGTTATCCCTAAAAGGTGAGATTTCATCTTTCACTTTTGGTGTTTTCAATCACGCATGTCTCAACAATAAATGTGTCCAAACTATCTATTTCAGCAACAGTGCAAGGCAAATCTTACTTCAGCAGGTTAAAGCATTTTCCTGCCGTGAGGTTAACAGGAGGGAACTCCTCTTCACAAACCAGAAATTTGTCATAGAAAAGCAAGCCCTAAAAACATGATTTCAGTATTAAAAACCTCACCAGTACGTAACAGTAAGAAGTCAGCCAATCTAAAAATACATCTTTCTTTAATGTAACTCCCATGGGGAAGTACCTAAAGTGGTCTACCTGTAAATGCTGGATTAGGGGAGCTTTATAAACTGTGACAAGGGATTTAGAAAACACCATCACACGCCACCGCTGCTTTCCACCCATGATGCACAAAAGCATAAAAATCCTTCGGGAAGAAGCCACTTCCAAAGTTGGGGGGGGGAGGAAGGGAAGGAAAGAGAGCGGGAGTTTGTTTTTTTTTTTTTTACACTATGCTTGCTCCCTCCCCTACTTCAATAAAAAAGGGGGAGAGAGAGAGAGTTGCTACTTGCTGATGTCATCAAAGTGCTAACATTAATCACTCACAGCATCACTGGTACAAGCACCAGAGCATATAACAGGGATGTTCAGGCAGTACACTGTCCAAGGGGAGGCAAGCAAGAGAAGGGGGAAAAAGACATTATTTTTTCTCCTGTATATTCTTTGAAGAGCAAGGCAATAGCACCTTTAGACGAGATGTGCTCTTGCATTAATTTAAGAGACAAAGAAACCATGCCACCAGCAGCATCGGAGTTAAAAACTGAAAGCACCAAGCAATGAGAATTCAGTCCAGGGAATCTGAGGGAAAGAAAAAACAAACTGGCAAGGAGAGATCAGGTAGCAAATAACTCATGTGAAAAAGGATGCAGAAAATTTAGTGTTTATGTCATTTTCGCAGCAGCATCACCATACGAACATTCTGTTCTGAAATTTCCATCAGGAAGTGGCGGTGAGTACTGACTTTATAATCTATAAAACATCAAATGGGTTTTCCAAACATTTACATGTCAGTAATTATGTCTTCTAATAACTGATGTTTTGTAACAACAGAAATGTATTATTGTTATTCAATTAAAATCTGAATGTTCTACTTACAAAATGCTATGGGGATGAAACTATTGTTTCTAGACTGTTAGGAAGTGCTCTATAAAAATTAAAGCATAATTTTAAGTAATTAAGATCTACTAGCTAAAGAGAAGACAACTGAGGAAGTAAAATCTCTGATTTTACTAATGTGCCCAATTTAGTATCTGCAGAAGTTGGTTAGATGCCAAAATGTGTCTGTCTAATAAGTTTATTTCACAGCAAACTCAATTCCTTTATACTGTTGCTGTATCAAAAAGGGTGCACTTAACACACGATTAGAATGGCAGCATCTACCCAGATCAGTCATATCTAAGGTTTTACATTGTAATGAAAATAAACATAGATCTTTTTCTTCCCACTTCCCAGTAAATAGAACCCAAAAGCCTTGAGCAACAATTTTCACACATAAACAGACATGGAATTCTTACTATTAATGTAATGTAACTACCAAAATCGCACTAAAAATAATATATATTTTGCCAGCCTCCTATCTAGCATGAAGTACAATAAAAGTATTACAGAATAATTTCAGAATATGTTATGAGCAAATCTCCTAAGCTTTCTTCATCAGGAGAATTTTCAATAGTCGATTGTTATTTAGCCAGGAGAATTAACATATAAAACTTGGTCATAAAAAAAAGTTATAATGAAGTCATAAACAATGAAATACAATGTTACTGTCTTGTGCATTTCTGTTCATTAAAAATTAAGAAGTGGAAAAAACTTTCACAGGAGTGCCAACGGAAACTGACTACTAAAATGGTGGGGGAAGTTCTTTCTCAAACATTACCCTCACAACAGTAAAAGCAAAAATACCTGCCAAACAAAATAAAACATACACTGTCTGTTATTAGGGCTTGTTTTGTTATAAAATAATTATTTTAATTAAAAGTCTACCAAGACAGAAGCCAGCTTCTTGTCCTGAAAGCAAGACATTATTTAGCAGAAGCATTAAAAAATGCAGAAAATAGATGTTTTCTTTATGCTTTTTACAATGGTAACATAAACTTAGAATCTCAAAATATTGGCAGGTTTTCTAACCTTAGGTGGAGGAGTATCAGTTCAGGGCAGACAATGGAATTACATACAATCAGTTAGCACAGAAAAGAGTACTAGTTATTTTTTTACACAAACACTATCTATCCAAAGGGTATGCAATAGTGAAAGCTGCACTTCACCAACTAAACCCAGCTTGAGAAAGCATCTCCAAGAGGCTGACTAGCATCAGGACTATATATATTGTGTACAATCATCACAGCCGCTGCTCTAGCAGTGGCTACAGGTGTAGCTAACTCACCAGCAAAAAACAGACTGCATCTACAAGTAAGAAACTAATGTAAAATGATATTGGAGACAAAACAATACCTGGTGATGTTTCCACATACTGTTTTGTTTTTCAATTGACTGTGACAGGCAAAAAATCAAGACTTGTGGATGGCTAGAGGAATTTATCGCTTCAGATCCACTCCTGCCACCCCACACTCGCCACTTAACATAAGAAAATTCATTGCTCACAAAAGCCAGCTTTGAGATTACAGAAGTAAACAATAAAAATAAATAAATAAAATAAAATGCGAGATACTCAGACTAGACAGAAAAGCAAATGCTGCATTTCTTTCTCTTAAAAAACAAACAAATCCAAACTGCACTTACAAACAAACTCATTAGGCAAATATTTTGTGCGACAGATAAAGAGTTAATTAGTTGGATAGTCAGTCTGTCAGTCTTTAGTTTAATGCCAAAGCAGACAGCAGTTCAATTCAGTTTAGATTTCAATTACCTTTTTTTATGAGCTTGACTCATAAAATTATGTTAAATAAGTTTTTTTCCCTATTAGAAATGTTGGTCCTATTAAAAAGAAAACCCCAGCATTGCTCCAAAGAACAGAGGCATTTATTAATGTATTTGTTTAAACTTCTGATCATTTAAACTCCTGTGGGAGCGGTACATATTTCAGAAGTACCAAGCATATTCAACCACTCCTCTTTATAATCTTGAAGGGGTTTTGTTTCCCTTAATGTTACCTAACCACAGATTCCTTAAGACAAAAATATCCAGTGACCTTATTCTTGGGACTGTCCCAAACATGTAGGTAGTGTTTATACCAAAGTTGACATAAAGGCAAATTTTGAACAGGATCAAAATTTTGAACAGGATCAAAATGAGGGCCAGCATCCCCTCGTTCCCTGTTGCACAGTCATATGAAAAAAATCTGTGAATGGAAGCGGTTCCTCAATTGCAAATTATGCAAAACACACCATGTCATGGTGACAAGATCCAACTATCTAGATCTAGACAAGATCTATAAGCATATATCCAGCCTTTCACTTGGGGAAAAAAGCACACCATTTAAAACACTCCAAACTTTATGAAGTGCCAACTCTGACTTTGACAAAGCAGTAAAAACAGTAAGAGATAGTTTCCTAATAAAAATCCTTTCCAAAATTACAGAGTACTACGATTAAGACCCACACGACATCTCCAGTGCAGCAACTTCTCTGTTACCTCCCTGGGAAACAAAGGTCTCCCCTTTCCACAGTGAGATCAGCATCGAGAGAGGAAAAAACCTACCTAAGCAACATCCCGATGGGAATAACCGTTCAAAACATCACCGGAAGCACGGCAAGGGTAATTTGGCCCAAAATGGCCAGTTGTGTCGACAGCTTTTACAGCGTCATGTACCACCCTAACTGGAACAGCATGCTATCCAGCTACTCGAGAAAGAGCTTTCAGAAGGAAGAGAGGGTGCCCACCACTCGCTCCTCCTTTGTTGTTGAAAACCTGGCTCCGCTGACAACGTACATCGTGTGCGTGACCTGCCAGTCTGCCAACCCCTCCAGCGACCAGTGCAGAGTCTTCAACACGCTGGAACAAGACCCGGCGTCTGCGAGCAACACCAAGAAAGACCTCGCCCTGGGCATCTGGCTCACCAGCAGCGTCCTGCTCCTCATCATCGCCGCCATCCTCCTCTATGGCTGCCTGCACCTCCTGTGCCGCAGGAGACGCGAGCGTTTGCAAGGGCAAAACGGGACCTCCGAACAAGACCATGGGATGGCGTGGACCAAAAGCGTGGCGTGTACCTCAGAGGAGCTCGGCAGGCAGAGCCAACTGATGCAGGACACCGGGGAAAAGCATCCAGGTGGCATCCAGCTGGCCACAATCATAGAGAATCCCTCAGCGTGCAAGGAGCCTGTCATGACAACTTCCAAAAGTCTGGTGCCAACGACAGGACAGTGCTCTGCTATAAATTAGAAACCTTTTGTCAGGGAGGACTTTTTTTACTACATATGACATCCCAACTGCTCCAACTACAGTACTCCCGGCTGTACCTCCAGTGTCACATCCCTTTCCAACAGCCCGTACGCAGCCAGAAGTACTCAGAGGCAAAGGTTCACATTCCTAAGTGAGAACTTCAACCACACTCCATTACTTAAAAACGAAGCATGTAGCAAATAATCCAGTTACATTTTGAGGGGATTTTTTTTGGTTACTTTTCTGTAGCCTAATACAGCAAACAAATATAAAAATGCATAAAAAGTGAGCAAGAAGACACTTTTTTGTTTTTACTAGCATAAATCAAAGCTGAGTAGAAATTTTCAGAGGCAACCCAAACTGTTACACTACAGGCAACTGGAACACACCCCCCGAGTGCAGCGGTTTGCCAGTGTGAGTTTTGCCCCCAAAATCCCAACCGGTTCTTCAAATCACACACTACAAACTCCTACGCTCAGACTACGCGCTTCGCCAACCACAGCGCTCACCAAAGCTCCCATCCAAAGGAGTCTCAGCACTTAAGCTAAACTCACCAGGATTTTAACGGTATCCTTTCACCCAACTTTGAAATTCCCTCTCAGTCTAAAAACACATGCAAGACAGCAACTCTGTAAGGATGCTTATAATGAAACTAAGAAAATATCCTGGGTTATCGTACTTTGCACTCTCCTTGACCCACCGCAAGCCACCTTCTTCTGCTTCCACCACAAGCCACCGGGCGAGTGATCCCCTGTAGAGGAAACAGGAGTTCAGAGAAGCAACTCCTGGCCCTTCCTTCTCTCTTTCCCTTTCAGTTTTAATAATAAAACTCATTCACCAGCTGCAAATGTCTATCCAACTGCTGAGTGCGTGTTGTGTAATGAAGGGGGCAAGGAAGTAAAAACAGGCCAAAACACATTTTATTTTTGTAACGATCAAATCTGCCGATCATCTCACTCTGCCTTGAGCTTCATGGCAAAGTCCCAAGAAAGGCCCTTCTGACAGAAATCTGTTCGCCCTCACAACACAATGCATCTCATCTGGCTTCCATGTATAAGTCACCCTGTTTTAAATCTCTGAAGTGCATTTGTGTTCCATAAAAACGCAATAAATGTTAGTATCGCTGTATGGTATGGTATGTCCGAAAAAACAATGATACACTGTGACTACAGGTATTTTAAACTGCTATTGATAGGAATGTATGTGTAAAGTCAGCTCTTGCTGACACCGTTTGGCTGTACCAGTAAAGGCTGGAGAACTGCTGGCTGGGCAGCTGCCATCCCTTTCCACCGTACCCCGGAAGCCGAGGGGGTGGACAATTCTGGCAAGAGAGCCCCCGCCGAATATTTCACAGCAGGCTGTGGGTCTTTTCAGCTACTGTATTTTGACAACATTTCCCACAACGTGTGAAAGACGTCAGCTCTCATATTGCTGGGAAGACAGGAATTGGCATAAGTTTGGCGCGTCGTCTTTACTCTCTTCCTGTTAGGATAGGTACGACACAGAGACACGTGCTGAGCGGGGGCCAGTACTACTTTTAGAAGGCACTTCAAAAGGCGTCTTCGTTGTGTTAAGTTAGGAATAATGTGTCCTCCACCCCCTACATAGCACTTCCTCCAGCTGACACAGGTTTTTCTTTGTCTTACACACCAGCCCAAAATAAACTGTGAAGACGACAACAGATTACTGCTGTTTCAAATGAAGGTGTTTCAGGAAACAGACACTGGAAAACTGGCTGCGGAGCGTGATGCCAACACTACAGGTTTACTGCCAAAAAGGTAGCGGGGACAGAAAAAAAATGCTTTAAAATGATCTTGTAATCAAACTAACAGCAACACTTCCCTGACTAGGATTTCATCAAAGAGAGAAAAGATTATTTTAATGTTAAAGGGATGGAGCCAAGAGACTTATATTCTTATCTCTGCCAACATCTTGAGCCCTTGAAAACCTGTTCACTTCTCTGCATCTCTGTTTCCTTATGTGGGCTTTAAGGCAGTCCCAATACATATATTCATTGGCATTTATGTTATACACACATGTATATGCCATATCGAGAACAAGGAGTAGTTCAGCCTTAAAGCAGTTTTGTGGCAGTTCACCTACTGCATTTTGTTATTTACACAGAAACACATATATACAAAGAGACACATGTATACATCAGATTGAGAAGGCAAGGAGCTACCATAGAAGTGCTCCCAGAAATGGGATTTACCTCATCTAAACATAAAACCATTCCACTCAAGGAGTTTACTGTGCACTACTTAATTAAAAATTTACGTCACCTCATGAGCAATGGACCATCTCGCACCCGCTGCAAATGAGCAGCACATAAGGAGTGTCACCTGAAGTTATCACTAGTTATGAAGGACTCACGTCATCATATGCTCACAGAGCTGCACGATTCTTTGTCTCTTGCTCAGACAGTTTTATTACAGATTCATTCAGGTTCACCCTGGAAATTCTGTGTCCTGGTAGTTCACTGTCCAGTTTTAAGAGTGCTCTAGTAAGGAGCAAATATTCTAAGTAATTACTAAACTGATAACAAGACACAACATAGGGCAAACTGATATTAATTTATGCACCAGCAGGAGGTAAAAACCATTATATTCACATTGAGAAGTATTTTCCTTAGCATCTACAAAATGCAGAAGACATGCAAACATGAAAATCTTTGGAAAACGTTGTACAAGTCAGAAAGGAAGCCCTTAAATTCTGGTCTACACAGCCTCTATAAAACCAGGTACTTCACTAACACGCAAAGTTAGTTTAAAATCCCCAGAAGACACTCTTTCTATTATGTACATTATTAAGTATTTTATGCACCCAGCCCATGTTGCCAAATTTAAATCTACTAACATTCATTTTATTAATTCTACACACATTTCACCTGAATAAAGAGATTTCAACGACCATGCTCAATGAGCTTTTAAAATACTCCAGGTCACTTAAAAGGCTGATGAGCTTTTGCAGGTTGGCTCCTTCCCTCCTGACAGCTCTGCCCCCATGTCAACTAGAAGAAGCAAGTTGTATCTGTGGGTTTCTGTTTTGCTAATTGGATGAAGATACCACTCAGAAAACTTCAGATGCAACAGAGAATGTGAACACAACTGTCTATGCTAAGCATCAATGCACATTAATACAGACCAAATGCTTTGATCCATTTAGAAATATCTGAGAATATGTGAACACTTTGAGATCAAAATTAAAAATTTCTTTAATTATTCTTAAGCAAGCACACTGCTTGTGCAAAACTACTGCACAGAAAATGTTTAGCCATTATAGTCCAATACATACATGTATGAGTGTACATATGCACAAGACACCACAATGCTCTTATCTTGACCTAAATAAACATCATGGATTGCTAAAAAAAAAAAAGCAAAACCAACAAAAAAACCCCACCCACCACCAGAAAACCCAAACCCGACCAACAACAAAAAAGACCAATAAGGAAAATAAAGAGTCATATTGCTTGGCTGTATGATCAATATGAAGTGCTCACCTGAATATCTTGTACAGTTCAAGAACTCAAAAAAGACAATAAAATAAAAAATGCATAGCTACTCCATAGCCCACTATTGTCCAGTCAGGAGGCAATTCAACAATATAATCATTAAAGGGTCCAAAGAAGGGTTTGCTGTATAACAAGTCCGGCTATATAGTACACAGAACAATATCATGCAAATATATCACGTGCTAGAATGTGTAACCTCTACCATATAAGAATTACTATGTGTTACTTGATACATACAGTAGAAATGTCCTCCTAAAATTCCATTCAGATATCCTCAATTCCAAAATACATTAGATTCAAGAATAAAAATACAGTCTTGTAAAAATTTAAAACTACAGAGAGCCAAGAATATCTGCTAATATAGACATATCTAGTCATGAAACTTGCTTCAGAAATGTATCTAAGAACCCCTTGGATTGCCTCTGCTCATATAGAAAAATAAACAGATTTCTGAAATGTATAGCTCTCATAGTAAAGGTTATTAAAGTCATTTTAATAATGTAACCTGACTGATAAAAAAAGGGTTCCTCCGTTAATCCCCACTGCATCATCACTTAGATAAATTAATTTAGCAATCTCTACTAAATTCAGTGGGGTTTTTGCTCTTTACGCTGCATCTGGTGAATTCCTAAAATAGTAAGGAACACAATAACTCTAATGTAAGAAAATCCCACTTTCTATAATTTACTGTTCCCTGCTGGAGAGCAATTATATAAAACACTATCCACAGTACCAGACAATCAGCTGTTCCATTACCCATTAAAGACATGTGAATTCTTTTCTGTCTCCTTTACATTTTAAAAGCATGAAAGTTTTACAAATACAGCAGATATATTAGGAATGAAATTTGTAATTTCTGAGCTATCTCTTCAGCTCTCAAAAACTAGCTTGCTAGGCAAATCACTTCACAGAGTCTACACCATATAGCTAGGGTACGATGTGCAGAAAATAACAGTAAGACAAGGACTAATTATGTTCACATTTAAGTGAGAGCTAGATAATAAAAGTGTCTAGACATGAAAATGACATTTACAGCACACTTGTACAAATTACAAGGATAATTGAGTACACCATTTTTTTTTAGTCAACAATCCTCTAACTTCATCCTTATATTGTTATTGATCTTTTTCCATACTTTCATTTTTTGCCTTCTGGATAACTCAAGAAAACAATGCAAAATTAAGAGTGACATCTTGTTAAATATCCTCAAATGATTTTTATTGCTGTTGGAAGTAGATCAATATTTCTGACTGGTTATTAAAAAAAACAGATATATGTAACATGTTCATGTTATGCCTTTAACTGTTGTTAAGACTCAGGTAATAATTCTGAAATGTAAGAAAATAAACCTGCAGTGATCAGAGGGAATAAATTTATCCCTCCCACACACAATACTGCACACATGAGCATAGCATTGGTCCTGTGAATACAGGCTAACTTCCCTCACTCAGCTCCATGAAAGCCCACGACTATTCTCTTGTGCCAAGTACTCTCTTAACTTGTCATCTACGTAAGCTCATTTCCAACCTCAGTATTTGGCACTGCTGCTTTAAGGCACAGAGTATGTGACTGCATATCCTGTACACTTCTAGTGAAAAGTTGCATAAACCTTCTAGGCACTCCTAATCTGCAAAGCAAGAAAAGTTATGCTAATACAGGAGATGAGAAGGCCAGAAGATGGTCAAAGTTCATCACAACAACTTTGAGGTCCTTGGGCTGAAGATGCCAAAGAAATGCTACTTTTAATTTTATTTTTTTTAAATTATTTTAAGCAGCTTGCTATCTGATAGCTTAGGATGGTCAGAATCTATATTCCTTTTAAGTCAGATAACATCCAAAGCAGTTTTTCCTATCTGTTCCCTTTTCTTCTGCCATCACAGTCTTCATCCCTGTAACAAATGAGCAGCTGCAGCCAAGATGGGCTCTTGTTCTCACTTCACCAGACGACTAATTAATCTTTTCTTTGAGTCTGCTCTGCCACTATAAGCAACTGTGCAATGCAAGGTAGCTGAGAGAAGGACTCATTTTTAGCTATGTCAGATAAGACTAACCATCAGACTAATCATTTGCACTTTGGCTGAAAAATATGGTGAGCTTCACAGCAAAGTCAGAAAACAACCCAATCATACGTTGAATTTAAAATAACCACAAAATGTATTAGAGTCCATTTTTAATAACTTTCATATTCAGTAGTTTCTCTAATTAAAAAAGATACCTTTAAACATTAGTAAACCATAAATATAAAGGGAATTAGATCCAACCTTTGATCCATAGAGATACTGCGGCTGTGCATTAGGCTGCTTATCTCTCTGAAACTCCTGAGAAAATGGTAGCACGGTCCGAACAAATCTATAAAAACAAAATAAAGAATTCATTAATTATACTTAGGATAGTAGGTGTGCACCTAATGCACCTTACCTGGTATAATACTGCTTTTGTCTATATATAAAATCAAAGCCAGACCAGTAGCCTTTCAGCCCAAGTTGCAACTGGGGAAGCACATAGCCTGCATTGCCCAAAAGCCTGGACACAAATCATAATGCACTTCTCCATCACTTACTGGTCTTCCAGTGGTGTGCAGGGTCCCAAATTATTTCTCACTTCTACTCTCACCCAGCCCAGCACAAAGAGAAGCAACTAACAAACTAGAAATAGGCTCTCACAGAGAGCAAGGAAGTTCCTTGTGCTTCCAAAATTAAGTCCTTGAGAAGGAACTACAGCTTCAAAGAAGAGCATGACATTTCTATTTAATGTCTTGGAGCTTTTTCCCCTCAAAGAAATGCACAGCAGGAGAAATACTTTAGGCTAATACCTTTAAAAAAAAAGTCAGGACGAAGGGTATAATCCCTGTAACAAAATGAATGTTTCAAAAGTTTGATCATACTTTAGCGTGAGCATGTACCAATACAGATCATGTTTTGTTTTACCTTTTGTATACTGTTAGGAGGATGGCAAGAGAAGTACTAAGATATGGAATACAGCAAAAGTATGATCATAGAATCATAGAATGGTTTGGGTTGACTTAAAGATTATTGAGTTCCAACCCCCCTGCCATGGGCAGGGACACCTCCCACTAGACCAGGTTGCTCAAAGCCCCATCCAGCCCGGCCTTGAACACCTCCAGGGATGGGGCAGCCACAACTTCTCTGGGCAACCTGTTCCAATGTCTCACCACGCTCACAGGAAAGAATTTCTTCCTCATATCTAATCTAAATCTCCTCTCTTTCAGTTTAAAACAATTACCCCTAATCCTATCACTACATTCCCTGATAAAGAGTCCCTCCCCAAACAGCCCACTCCAAACTGAGGGCACTAAAGCCTGAAGAACGGTGCTTAGGCCAATCTCTGCAGGGTCAAGTCCTCTCCTGAACAAGCAGCACAGACTTACTCCCCTGATGTTGCCTGCTAACTGTGCAATGCCATTTTGTGGCACTACAGTTTTAGCGCAGAAAGAAGTTAATCAACATCTACTACAATTCTGATTCTACTTAACCTTACTAAACCAAGCAAAATTATCGGTGCATGTGTTTACAGGTTGGATGGCTACTTTGTTTTTTAACTTGAAAAAAAGGATTTCTTGGTAAATGCTGCAAAGCTGTATATGCACAGGGAAGAGGAAAAACAGCTATTTAAGAAGTGTACATTAAATTTTGCATCAGATCAGGCTGTTCCTAGTGATAGCTGAGTAAAATAAATGCATATAGGAAAAGGTTTCAGGAACAGAAGTTTGCAGTACATTCTAATATCATAAGATGCAATTATATCTTGATTTGGTTTCGTTTAAACTACATTTGAATTCAACCAACACACAAAGTAAATGATTCATTAGTAATTTTTCCCATAAAGTATGTAGAAATTCTATTTTGAATACACCCATTTCCTATCTGAAAACAGAAACAGCCATGCTAATAAAAAATTGTTTCACCCAGACATGTATAAATTGCACCATGTTGCTTACAATTATTTGCACTGTGTTTTACTCCTGGGAGTAATCTAAATCATTCTTGTGAGAATGATCTGAGTAATCTAAATCATTCTTGTGAGAATCCCTAACATCAGGACAAGGTTTTCTGTATTTTTTTAACCTGCTCAAAAATAGATATACCCACAGAGCTTTTGAAGAAAAAAAGATCATTTATGTGTATTATTTTTGATACTAATTATGTAATTTAAGTCTCCTTACATTTACATTTCCTCAGTTTTCAAGTTTCCCCCCTTCTTTTTCACTTACATGCCAACTGAAAACTTCCTCTTGAGATTACTTGAATCTGTTTTCTGCACAGATACTTCATTAATGAGTTTACCAGAGATGTTTGTAAACATTTGATGGAATTTAAAGTAATCTGCAACATATGACAGTCTCAGAGATTACTCTATTTCCCCTTCTTTCTCTCCAAATCCTGTTCCTTTTTAAACCAACATCAATTTCCAAGCCCTAAGAAAATCTCTAAAATGAAAGAAATCAAAAGAGATACCATGTCATTTGAGATAAGACTGTGTTTCAGCACACAGATATATCAGGCAAGACCTGATTTGTTATCACTCAATTAAAACTCTCAGAAGGAAAAGAGTGTTTCAGAATATAAATATGGATGCATCTCACGACTTGGGAAGCTGTAACTGTTACTCTTTCTTTTATCAAAAAGGTATTATGAATATATTTGAACTACAGTGTCATTAGTGTCTGGGAGCTAACCAGAGAGACTGTATTGGATTGAGAGGAAATCACAGCCTCAGAAATCAAATACCAGAGAAATACTTCCAAGACACAGTCTCTTAGGTTTCATTAGCTCTGTACAAACACAAGTAACTCTTGCGTCTTCCCCAGTCCTCCTCTACATTCTTGGGTGTTTCTCCAACTCTAATATTTTAGAATAGTTGCAAAGTAACCTTAGAGGTTTCTTAAAGACTTGAAGCAAGCACCCATTTTGTACTTTCTTGAGGGACGTGGGTGAAAGATTATGAGAGAGGAAGAAAGAGGTTAAGAAAAGGAAGCAGGAGCAAGAGGTACAGTCACTTGGTGTCTTCTGGCAGGGCTATGGCTAAGTACAACAGGCAAAAGAGTGTGCATCATTCTAGGAGGTATGTGACTAATCCAAATATGTCATTCAGGTAAATATTAGAGATTTCTTATCTCAAAACTACGGGCTATATAGAAACCATTACAGTGCACCGTAATCAGCTGTTCTTCAAAATTTTTTCAGTGTGTGTGCATGTGTTTTCTTTTTGACATCCTGCTGGTTGGAATCCTCCTGCTCCTCCTCCAAGAAACAGAAACTTTGCAGGACTGAAGCTCTTTGAATATCAATGCTAAAGCTAGGCAAATTTTTTCTTTCCCTCAGATACTGCTGGATGCAGGTTTTTGGCATACTCCAAGATAATCAGTTCTTTTTATTTTTAATCAGTGTTGATGATCTCAACAGCAATTTATCCATTTTAATCAATGCAGGTTGTAAGCAAAGTAGATTAAGCACATGAAAAGCCTGCTGGCTTACCAAAGCTTTGCAATAGTGATTGCTAAAGGACAACGTGAGCTCCAAAGCAAATATTCTAGGGATCAAATAATTTTATATCGTCATTTCTGTGACACCTGCCAGGAAGGAGTTCATAGTGAGTACTTTACAAACTAACCTAAATTCTTCTGTGATTCTAATTACCATAATCTATTAAAGAAAATAAGGAGAAATCTGAAATAGAGCACTTCGGTCAATGAGTCTGCTTCATTGCTACTGCAGGCACCAGATCAGACGGACAATCTCATTCATAAACTTCAAAGGGCTAGAAAGATGATTAGGGGCCTGGAACATCTCTCTTAAGAGGAAAGGCTGAGGCACTTGGGTCTTTTTAGTCTGGAGAAGAGAAGACTGAGGGGGTATGTGGTCAATGCCTATAAATACTTAGAGGGTGGGTGTCAAGAGGAAGGGATCAGTCTTTTTTCAGTGGTGCCCAGGGTTAGCACAAGAGGTAACAGGCACAAACTTGAACATAAGAAGTTCCATTTAAACATGAGGAGGAACTTCTTTACTTTGAGCGTGGCAGAGCACTGGAACAGGCTGCCCAGAGAGGTGATGGAGTCTCCATCTCTGGAGACATTCAAAACCCGCCTGGACAAGTTCCTGTGCAACCTGCTCTAGGTCGACCTGCTTTGGCAGGGGGGTTGGACTAGATGATCTCCAGAGGTCCCTTCCAACCCCATTTCATTCTGTGATTCTTGACCTTCATCTCAGAACTAACAAGATACCACAATCCTCCCTTCCTGCTCAGACAGAAAGTGTCCCTCTGCACTTCCCTGCCTAATTGGTATGAATTCTAACTTCCAGCCTTCTCAAATTAGCTTAGATCTGTTTACCAGATCTAAGGGTAGCCCCTACACCTCCTCTCTTAGTGAATGCTAGATCTAACTCACCCTCCTTGAACATGAATGTCAAGACAGATAGAACAGGAGTGTGAAGAAACAGCAGATGAAACAGAGCATGACAGAGTAACAGGTATCTGCCACTCCATTGCTATCACCATTCCTTTTGGAAGACAGACTTTATTTTATTTTCTGTTCGTTGGGGGAAGATAAGGTGCTTATTGTCAAATTTGATGGAGCATTTGACTACAGTCACCCCTACTTTGCATCAGCCCTATATAACTGCACCATTTGGCTCTTTGTAGCAGAAACTAGGTAGTTTTCACTGCCAGGCTGCTTTTCAGGTTTGCTCCAGCAGTGTCTGAAAGGGCTGAAAATTCTTCTGAAGAGTAACTGTCACAGAGTATATGCAAGACAAGAGGACACAGCTGTTCTCTTGTGAAAACTAGTCTCAAAAGCAGCATGAGAGAGACAGAGAGCTCGCAAAAGGAAGGGGGAGACAGGGAGGCAGGCAGAAAGACTGAAAAATAGAAAGCTGGTCTTTTTGTTCATTCACTCCAAAGAAACATGTCATGCTGCATTTGAAAGAGTGCTATACATATAAATTTTTCGCAGAGAAAACAGATTTGGATAATGTGTTGAGAGGAAACGGTGCTACAAGTCTGACTGCTGTCTCCGGAAGCTTGTACCATTTCCGTCAAGAAAGCACAGAAAATCCTCAATTCAAATAAATGTCTCACAACTTGCTCCTCTGTTAGCCCTGAAAACAAAACACTCTATCACGAAAGGAAAAGACCAGCTTAGAATTAGCAAAGAAAATAAGGCAGAAAAAAGGAACACTATAGATAGTGGAAAAGGAACAAAGAACAAGAATCTGGAAGTTGTCCTTCTGTCATTTGAACCCTCTGGACAGCCCTAGTCCTTCTAACTTCACAGAGATAGAGAGGGATGAAATAAGTACCAATGTGGACATAAGCATGAAAAAGATGCCTGGCATGGAAATATCTTTGTCTTGGAAAAACATGCAACTGAGGGCCAATATGAGAGAGGGCTATCAAAAAAAATCCCAAGCAGCACAGAAAAGGCAACAAGTGGGAAATGGTTGCTCATGGTCACTTTTGGTGTAAGAACTGGCAATTGCTTGAGTCCAAACTAAAAGGGATAGCTTTTTGTGCAGCACACAGCTTCTCTGCAGACTGCTCACTACAGCACGCCATGAATGCCAAAACATCACATAGCTTTACAAAAGATCCGGACAAAGAAATGGGGAAAAAACCCGCCCTGTAAAGAGCCAGAAATGCACCAACATCCCACCATTTTTGTTTTCGAGAAACACCTGATTGGTGCTAGATGCCAGCACATTTCCTAGGAGAAAAATCACCACAAGCCTCCCTTGTTTTCATGCTCGGCCTCTGCATGGCTGCTGCCAGCGTCAGGACACTGGACTAGAGAGGGGTTTGACCTCACCCACAGTTCATATGCTCGTGCCATTATCCAAAAGTTTGTTCTCTTTCTTTCCTGATCAACAACAGGTGGATTAAAAACACCCTTGGATTTCACCACTAATGCCCATCCACGGAAGTCCCCTTGCTCATATCCCCATTACTTCTCCACAAACTGTTGCATAGTGTGGACATGGCTGCACAGCTGGCCAGCACTAACAAGACTAAATTTCCAAAAACTGGCAACTGCAATTATTAAATTGCTAAATCTTTTAATAGCAGCCTCACTGTGTAATCTCAGTACGTTACACGACATAAAAAAATTCCTAAGTCCCAAATAATTAAACATGCAGCATGTTTCAATACTTCTGTGTGAATGGCCTTGGCCTTTGAATCAAACTCGCAGGGTTCCTAAACACTCTTTTACAAATATTTGAAATCATCGTGTTGAACCATTCTTGGGAGCAGAGCTTCAAAAAGTCTTCAAACTGGATACAAGTTACTCTGACCAATACACTAACTTTTAAAGAAGGATCCTTACACTTAGGCTGTGGTCAAGTTAATGAGTGGCAAGTCATAGGTATTACACTTTTCCCGGGAGCTCCACCTCCAATTCCTCACCAACCAACCTCTCTGCTTTTCATCATACTTATTTCTCTTTCTTCCAGACTTTCATTGTCACTTTTCTTCCCTTGTTTACACATAGCTTTCATGCAAGACAATACCTATCAAGAGGCAGGAATTATACTAGCAGCTCTCACAGAGCTCCTCACCATGTGTTCCTGTATTTGCACACAATAACCTGTACAGTTGAACCCAGAGAGAGAGCTCATCAATTTAAAGGTCATGCTAACAGCAAGGCAGCAGTAATGAATGTGCTTAAGAACTATAAAAGGGCTAGAAATTCCCTGTTCCTTCTTCTATCAAAAATATCAATGGGCACCGCATAGAGTGTGCAGCACACATTAATTTGCTCCACGCTGCTATTTTTGACTGAAACCACAGCGATTCTGTGATGAAATTGGACACATGGTACGCACACTGCCTAAGATCTGGCTCCCTTTATCATCGTTTAAATTAATTATCCTGAATTAATTACCCAACATGCTTGAGGCTCAGCCTAACTCAATTTGTGTGTAGTTTTTAAATAGACAAGCAACAGTCCTACAGGATCCTGTGAGCTTCCTTTGGTGTTCCATGCTTACTTCCCAAAGCACTATGGTCTGCACTAGGGTAGTCCTTATAGCCAAGATGAACGCAGACTGTTACAGGAGCTAGTGAATGTGCTTCATTAAAGCTGGCAGGTGAAGATTCAGCATTTCATCAAGATTTTCTTTTAATATTATGCTTGTATGATTCTTAATACATCACACTGAATATTCCAATTTGATCTCCAGATCAAAACTGAACAGGAGCTTCCTCAGAAATCCATTCAACTCTCTCATGTAGACAGATTCACTTAACAGAAGTTTCTTGGCTAAAACTTAACCACAAAAACACTCCTTTTTTTTTTCACAGACAGAATCTTGGATCTAAAATGCAACATAACCATCACAGAAGATGTCAGAATGTCAGACAGGGAAAGCTTTCCAAGGAGACAGTGAAAGATGAGAACAGGCTTCCTCTGCTTCCTACAGCTCAATATTCAGTATCACTTTACTGTCACTTCACAGTGCTTTAACCAAAACCTGAGTAAAGGCTAAAAGCAACATAAATCTTAAAACAGCACACAAGCAGAGAGCCCAGAAACACAAAGTCCCAAGCATTGCACCTTCCACTCATTCAAACTTTAGAGCCTACTTTCTTCTTTCTGTTTCCATTACTTGCTGTCCTTAAAGGCTGCAACTGTAGTTGCAGTAAACACTGAACTCTTCACTTCTCCAGTAAACAATCCTTTTCGTCACATTAACACAGAATTAGGAACATAATTTTTTTTCCATTGCCTCACAGCTGAGGATCCTGTTTACCAAAATACCTTCCTGATACGCACTTTGCAGTATTTTTGTACACACTTTATTTTTCAGCATATCATAGCTAAGTCATTAAAATGTCAAAATTTGGATGCTGCAGTTACATTTGACTTCTACTGTGGACAAATAACAGGCTTTCATACATTTGACAGCACTTAATAAAATGACTCATGCAGCTTCACTTCAAGTAAAACATTAGAAGTGGAAAACACACTAAATGAATGGAGATGGACTTGTCAGAATTTGATAGGAAAGAAGTTGGGTAGAAGAACCGCTGCAATCAAAAGGCTGCCGTGCTAACCTGTTAGTGGATCCATTGTAGCAGTAGTTTGGAAGGAAATCATAATTGAGTTCCCAAAAGACGTGAAGAGTGATTCTTCCATAAGGGGCTGAGACATTGTGATTGGCTTCTCTGAACATGGCATCAAAGCTGTCCAAGGTCATGTATCTACTCAGAAGCTTGTGAGTCATTTTGTTTATTTCTATCAAACCATCCAGCTCCTACAAAAAAACAAGAGGAAAGAAAGTGAAATGTACATTTAATAAAGAGGAGAAACACAACAGAGTACATAAACAATCTTGACCGAATAGAAGACTAGAAAGAAGTCAAAATGAACAACTGACTTTTCCCCCAGTCTCTTACTTTAATGATAAGAGCTGGAAAGAATCAGTGCTCTTGGGACTGTTTTGTAACTATCTCCCACCAAAACCTTCTGAGACTGAAGGGCATTCATTAAAATCAGTCCATGCTGCAGATGGGTCTTAAACACAGATCTGTGCGAACATTTCTTCCACTAAGAAAAAGTTAAAATTCCAACATTTACATGAGGTCAGAGATAGGCCAAGAAGCACCTCCTGCATTTCCTTCTTTACAAGCTATCACAAAGTAATTTCTGCTCAGTAGGGCAACCGGTGAACTAACTTTTATAGTAGCACTGGTAGGGATAACATCACATTTACCATAAATCCTTCTCATAGTTTGCTCCAGTGAAGAAGGTACTAAGATGCAATGAAAGACCAGACCAGACATTTACAAATGTTGTGAAGGTATCCACAAAATCACTAGCTGCAGACTACACAACTATATATGAGCACTGCCTTTCATAATATTCCTCTTCTTGATGAGAAAATCCTAGTATGGTTTCTGGCACTTTCAATAAAATAAAATAACATAAAATAAAATGAAATAAATCCATCTCTGACCCTGAGAACACCAAACACAAAGAACACAACCTCTCACTCCAAAAAAAACCCTAGGCATTGCTTTTAAAGATTGTTGTGCATGAAGGAATGTCCAGTGGCTTTGTTTGGCTGTGCATCAAACTACTAGTCATCTTCCCATATAGTGCTGTCAGATTTAACTGCCCTGTGTTTCACAGGATTTTCTAAGCTGTGAGTAACAGTTATTTAAGGAAAAAGAAAACGAACCACTATTATCGTTATTACAGTATTGAGTCCAATCTGAGGGGAAAAAAATAGCTCAGTCTTTTAACTACCTTTATTTAATTTATTTAGCCTTAAAAGCAGCAGAAAATACTAATTAGTTAAGGTATTAGTATCAGTTTCTCACTGAGGAAAACCAAGCAGTTTTCAGCAGAAATTATTTTGCATAAGACAAAAAAAAAAAAGAGAAAAAGAAAAGGAGCATGATGTGGGGACACCTTAGCCCTGCCACTTTCTACCTCAAGAAAGACTGAGAACCTGTGACCTAAGAAACACATCATCAATAGTTTCTGTTCACCTGTTTCTGTTCTAGCCATTACAAAAATCCCGCACGTAGCAAAGAAAAACTACGTCAGTAATTCAAAGGTTGTAACACTAAGCGCTGAAAAGCCAAGAGGCTCTATGGCCTCATTATTTGAATTATCTTCAGTAAAGAATGAAATTAAATCAAGTTAGTAAACTGCATGACAAAATCTCACTGGTAAAAACCTACTATGGAAAGACCAATGGTAAACTTCCTTACAGAAATTTTAATATTTTTTTTTTCATGCCAGCAGAACTGAATGTGTCTGATATTTTTCTTGTTGACTGCATATTTAGTTGTCAAATTCACGCTGTCTGGAAATAATTAATTTTTTTGTTTTTTAGTTTTTTAATCAGGAAACTAATTCAAAAAGACATCTCAATATTGCACAGATGCTTTTCTTCCACAAGCACAAGTCAGATCTTACTTCCACAAAAAAATATTTCTGTCCTGCTACAAAACCAAGCCGCCTCGGTAAATAAACTCATTTTGCATCTACCAGGCACAAGGCTGTTTTGTTTTGGTCTCCAATTTATCTATAAGCATGGACTGAATTGGGCATTTACAAAATTTTAAATCACAAGAATGGTCATTATCCTTGTTTCATCATGGCTCCTAGTATATGCTTTCCCTACAGGTGATGTTTTCATCATCCCAAGGCCCTCAGTTGCAGCAGGCTGATGTTTTTTCTGGGCAAGGAAAGAACAAGATTCTCAGTCTCAACAGTACTGGGACTCACACAGTCCCATGTACTTCAGCATACTCGCAGAGTACTACGTCAGCTCAGGCCAGAGCACTGTTTGAACAGAGATGCAGGTTTAAGGCATGAGGAGAAAAATAATGTCATAGCTCATCCAAATTAATAAATCCCACAATACAGTGTAACAGCAACAGAGGATTTGCCAGTGTAATTTCTGACATAACTGGAGGTGACTAAAAGAATGCCTTTTGCAAAACTAAGCTGCTTCTGTGGTAAGGTCTTTTCACTTACAGAAAAATTGAAAGAAAACATCAGGGGGAAAAGTTCTATCATTTTTCTAATAACACTGCTTAAATTATTTCCCATTTATATATATTTAACTAAAGCTTAGGATAAAATAAGTTTCCCTGTCAGTCACTGAGCTTCTTCTCCTTTCAGGAGTGACTGTACAACTATTCGCTGAGAGAATACTTAGAGGACTTCTAGCAAAGCTGGAGAAACCTTTTTTGCTTCTGCCATTAAAAAACAAATACAGATTTATAATGAAGGGGAAAAAAAGGGCTAGATGTCTATCCTTGCAAATAAAAGAAATAAAAATTAAATTAAAATAAAATAAATTAAAACAAAGGAAAACAAAAATAGCATCTAACTGCAGTGTTAGTGCTCTGGAAGAACTGCAACACAACACTCACCACAATGGAAGTCAAGTCCTCACTTTCAAATCGACCAATTGCCAGTTCCATTGACCTGTACATGGCTGCTGAAATTCGCTGAGTGATGAGTCGGTTCAGGTCTATTGACCTACCAAGAAGCTAAAGAAAAAAATGCTATGAAGTTTTGAGCTGAAAGTCAAATTACAAGACAAGCTGTACAAGGATATGAGACTCCACAGATTTACAGACTCTCACGTGCTGAACTTACATTCCAAACACACAGAAACAAAGTAGATGGACAAAAATTATAAATTCATGAACAAATGAGGTACTAAAATTTACATTCCAGTTCTCACAAAAAGTAGTAAAATCACATGTTGCATTTACATCTAAGTATTTATGCGAAGAATTTTATGCTTCCATGACATTGTGCTGACAACATATTGAAAACTGGTGAAAGACATTACTAGGAAGGCAATGCTACCAAATGTGACATTCTTATTTGGCTTGTCTTTGCTTAACCGCAACAGACATTTGCATTAAAACACGGTCTTTTAAGTTTGGGGTTTTTTTTAATTTATCCTTCATACGACAAAAAAAAAAAAAACAGATCCCAAATGTCAGTTACGCCACTTAGATGACAGAACATATAGCACAGGAAGAGTTTTATATGCCTACATAAGTGAACACTATTGGAAAACTGCCAAGCAACTCAAATACAACAGAGTATGAGTTAACTCACTTGGACATGTCTCTGTTTCAGCAGTGTCTCGTAGCGGTTGGACTGTAGCAACTGAATGGTTGCTCCCTGGTTCTTGCATTCTGAACGTAATCGTTTATCCAGAAGCAGGCTATTAGGAAAGGAAGAAAAGATTTAAAGTATATTAGACAGGAAAGCAAAGCAGAAATCCATGAATAAAAGTTCTGTATTGGAATAGCTACCTGCCAGCCATTGCCTTGTAGTACGCAAATATTTGGTCTGCCAGCTTGTAGACAAATTGGTCAAAACACAGGTTTACCTTGGGGGGGAAAAAAAGTGCATTTAGAGATACTTAAAATTAAAAGAGGAGAGTTTATCCAAGACTTCCCACTGTTTATCAGATATAATTAAGAAAGTAAATGCATCCAAATTTCTCAGTGCAAGAGAAGATGGTGTTCAGTTTTCAGCATTAATGTGAGGTGTTTTGCACAGGTTTCCTCACAACCTATCACCCAACCAGTTACCCATCTTCTGGTGTTTCTTTTCAGTTAATTACCTCAAACTCCTCTGAATCTCTTATAATAGGTCTTGACCTTTACCATCATTTTGACATTCAGGTACAGACCATTTTTCTCCAGTAGCTAAGGTTACTTTACCTCTGCCTCAATTTCATCATAGAGGAACTGCTTCTTAAATTTAGTAAGTGCATAATGAGCACTGTCATTATAAAGGTCCAAAGAATACAGAACATACCTGAATGAAAAAGAAAAAAAAAAGTTACACGTCTATAGAAATTATGATTCTTTAGGATGGCAGAGTCAAGATGTTGTAAGCCAGTCAATATTGCAATCTACACGTAGTTCATGCAAAGAGGATCTTTTTTTTTTTTCTTTCAGTTTATATATAAAGTATCACAAGCTCTGCTTTAAGGAAGTCTTTTATTAGTTCAAGAAATTGTACAGATAAGTTTGTAGTCTGAAACTTGTGGAAGTATGCTTTTACCACTATGCATTAACTTTGACATTTTTGAGGAGTAAGTAGTAGAGCTCACTTAGGGAACAACATATTTGGCTGGTGCAATGATACTTATGAAAAGTTTTGTATTTCAATTATTTGCTTCAAAAAGAAAACTTTGAGAATCTGGGAACAAGTGAATGTAAGAGGAAAATTTTATAAATGTTTAGAATACCTTCTCAGTTACTGCTTGTTAAAACCAATTAAAACAGTAACATTATAATAAGGAATGGCAATCATTAAGAATAATCATCCAGTGGAAGAGCACAAGTATGTCTTACTCCATCATTGATGCCTCTTTGGTCTCCAAAATATGGTCCGTCAGAATCCAAGGCATGGACATCTCAATGGGAAACTGGATTCTTCTGCCCATGGTCAGCTCTAAGAAGAATTCCCTGAACCACAGCTGGGACAGATCACAGCACTGCTGCAGGGTCTCTTTTAGAATAAATAAGGAAGAATCAAACGTCTTATAGAAACACATCAGGAACAATACAACTGTGATTCTGATGATGCAATGTGAAACAACAAAAGCAGGCGTGAGTCACTAGAGCTATACATAGGCCAAATATGTAAACCAAAACATAAAGCCCATGACATTTTTCAAAGAGTTTTAAACTGCAAGTTGGCCCCCAAAGTGATGCCTTATTACAAAAAAAAAAAAAAAAAAAAAAAGTGAAGTGGACCAGACTACCAGTTAAACAGAAAGACTATGACCACCAGTAAAGGGGGATTTCTAGTTTAATTTCTCAGTTGGGAGCTGAGAAAGTGATACACTGAACTTGGGAAGCAGGAGGCAAAGGAGACAAAATTGTACCAGATCCACCAGTACCATCTCTCCCTCTGGGGGACCAAATCGCTCCACATCTTCCTGTTGATTAGATGGGCAGGAAATGACAGACAGACACATGAAGGAGGGATTAAAACAAAAGGTTTCTAAGGCCACTGTCAAGGGTGCGGAGGTTTGCTTCCCACCTCTCCAGAAAACACTCAGCACAAGCCTTCTTTTGCAGAAGACTTGAAAACCAGAAGTTTCTTGGAACTAACTTTTTACATTAAGATCTTCAGAAGACCTTTTGAAGTGCTGTTCCCCAGTAGCGTTATGACGGACATTAACAGGCTCCCCCTTCTCTGAGGGTAAAGGAGTCCAGCAGCAAAACAAAAATGAAAGACAACACAGCATGGTGATGACAAAGACTAGATACATTCAATGTCAGTAGGTGAATTCTTTAGGACAGCATGTTTCCGATTACAATTAACTGAATAGTAAGAGTAGTGAAATGACATCAAATTTACCACAACAGAGAATTTGTTTCCTCCGTACTTAAAACAAAAACAAAAAAGTACTCAAAAACCCAAAACACAAAAACTACTTCCTTTTTAAAATTTCAATGTGTATAGGCTTATCTGTCCCTTGTTTATATAAATACGTACATTAAAAAAAAAATAGAAAAGGGAGGTAACAATATGAAATTTGACGCATTATAAACAAATGTATAACAAGTCAAAATAAAAATCCCACCACAATACTGAATATCAAGTCTCAGAAAAAGTTTGGACAGACCAAGGCTTTTGATAAATAAACCAAAGGTAAGTTGACTTAGGCAATCGGAAACATTTTCCAGGTCGTGTTAGAGGTGTTAGGACATGCTAAGCTGGACACTGATCATCTACATATCTTACCACTGAAATTTATCAAATGAGTGTAGAAGAAAGACTCGCGATGGAATTTTTCTATGTCCAATATGGTGGGCCCCTCAAGGCTACTTCTCAAGGTTTTCTTGGAACCACTTTTGTCAGCAATGAGGGACTCTAACATAGTTCTCACCATGTAAAGCTGTATCATTAAAGGAAACAATTGTGGTGGAAAGGGGGGGAAAAAAGGAAAATACACATGGTACATTAGTTGAGCAACACTGAGAATTACTATCAGTAAGCGACTGCTCCACTTCAAATTGAAAACTGGCACTGTGTGGGCAAAAGCCTTCGAGGCAAGAGGAAGAGATGCAACACTAGCCTACGCACCAGCACAAACGCCTACCCATGCCAAGGGGACCTCCACTGACACTTAGCAGCAGACCATTTGCAGTGGAACAGTTCACATCACCACAAAAAAGTAAAAGTAATAAGTAATGTCTTACCACCAAAGTTTAAAAGAGGCGGATAGATGTAGGACTGCCTCAGAAACTTGTGTGTCACATGCAATAGCTTTTCCAGTCCCAGAGACTTGAGCTGCTTCAACAGCTCAGCAGAGTTTAAGGACTCTGTCATAGTGCGAATCATGTAGAGCTAAAAACCAACAGACAGGGGCAGGCAGGGGAGAGAGAATCCGTTAATAAAAACACATGGGTGAATAAGGAAGGGGAAACAGAAGCACAGAAAACGTGTTAGTTTGTTAAAAATGAAAAGCAGCACAGTAAGCATGCAGAGGAAGACATACAGAAAGGTTTCTTTGTTCAGAATAATCACTGCAATCCAGTGCTCCCTCAAGCAAAGAGAAAAGTTCCTGTTCATTTTAGAGGATGCCCAGAGATCTAATAGCTTCTCAAATGATTTTGCAAAGATTTCCAAGTATTACCAATTCATTCATTCATTACCAGACATTTTAGAATTGCATGAAGCCGAGAAAAACCTGTCTAAAATCAATATATTTGACCTCCCTTCCTCCTGTCAGCCGAGACAGAAAAGTGTGCCAGCCCAAGAGCAGAAAAAGCAGACAGAACCGTGTACTCTAAACAGCCTGTTGCAGCCAGTGAAATGAAGCCCTTAAACATACCAAGCACAGGAGAAGCACACTGGTGGTGATATTTCATTTTTCCCCCCAGAAAATCAGAAATCAAACAATTTTTTTCCAATTCCCAAAACAAAAATCTTCATTAAACCCATCTTAGCACAATTTAAGCAACTTTTTATTACCCAAGATTATTATCCATACATGCTCTCTTCGCCACGGATTTTAGGTATTAAAAGATTGTCTTTACAAACCACAGTTGCCTTCAATTTTTCACCCAAAGTGCTCAGTACCTCATTTTCTCAGATGAGCTATGAGTACCAGACCATACACTCTCCAAACAAATCCACAGAGAAAATAAAAAAGATAATTATATGGAGGTAACAAGAACGGGCATCTAGGTATGGGATTTCAATGACTACCAGAGAAAACACACTTGAAATACCTTGCTTTAGCAGCAGATTAAATAGATTTCAGGGAGTAGTTTTATCATTCATTACCGAACAGTAAGAGGGATCTTGTCAGAAGTCAAATACTCTCCCATATTTTACAGGCAATCATTTGTATTTTAAACATATTTTCAAAACTACATAGACATTTATCGAGTAATGGGATTTGAGAAAAAAAATAATCCACCAGCCATACCAGAGATGGGAGTCAGTCAACAAATAATTCAAATAGTTCAAAAATATTATTTAAAAAACATTAGGAGCTCAATGAGAAAATATTTCTTCCCAGGAAGTCAAATTAAAAAGATAGAACATGTGGTAAAATTATGCATCAGAGTAGCAAGTGACAGCAATCCAGACAGAGGATTTTGATTAAGTATATATAATTTTGTAAATATAAATCTAATCAGAGTTGACTTATAGCTTTAAAAAAATAACCCAAAACTCCAATTTTTGAATAGCTCAGGCCAAACAGAAAACATTTCATGCAATAAAATGTTGACAGATATCACAACCACCAGACAGGAAAATACCTGAGTGCTGGAGGGTCCCACTGCACGCCTGGGGACTTTGATGTCAAAACCACTTTTGGGGTCCTTCTCTCCCCTTAGAGCTGGGTCATTGAATGGCTCATGACCCGCTTCCCAGTCACAGACTGTCTTTCTGATGGCCTGCAAAACACTGAACACAATTCATGCTACTTCAGACCAGTACGCATCCAAGTGCGCTGATGAGAACATTTTACTATTTTTTTAAGCACTCTTCCAAAAGCACAGAAATATTGCAACAGCATTTGGGAGCTTGGGATAACTCGGAGCAATTGCATGATTTTGTGAACAACTTCAAGAACGCCACATCCATGAAACAATCACTCGGCACTATTTATCAAAAAGGACAGCCCAGAGCCCTTCTCTTCTGTCAGAAGAAAGCTGACCTCTGAAACTGGTTCACCAGAGACACTTGTCAAGAATTCTCCTCTGGGTTCCTTAGCAAGTGCATCAAGACATTTTGTTCTCCTAAACCCCAAAAAGCAGGTTATTCAGTCAAACCAAAGCAGATCATTAAACAAACTAAAGAGACACAATTCTGGCTTAAAATGAAAAGAAGCAGCAGAATTCCTGTTTCCAGCAGAACTGCAGAATTCAGGTGGAATTTGTACAAACAGCTTCATACTTCTAATATCAAATACTGAACTGGACTTCATATGCTTGTCAGAAACACAGCCAGCCATATCCTGTGGCGTGCTGAATGATCAAGCAAACGTCTCCTCCCAGATCTGAGCAGGTAGAAAGTAATACTTCCCTATTTCATGAAAGTCCCTGGCACAAAAAGACTCTCCCGGCAAACTCGATAATTTGGAGTAATTTGCTTTTGTAATTTGTTTGGAGAAATTTTTAGCTCATGACTGGATTTTTGTGACAGTCAGAGCATTTAGCAATAGCTTAATTAGCCAAAGACTTTCACCTCTAAGAGCTTTGCAATGAAATGTGGGAGTAAACAGACATTAAACAAGTCAGGATTAAAAGCAAACAATTCGGGTCAAAAAGATAGAGTCAGGAAGTGCCACCTATCAGTGTGGGCAGATTGAGCACTTGGAAAAGAAGTATAAGGCTTGTAAGCCAAAAGCAGTAGAAGCTGAGAAAGAAGGCAGGATGCTCAGAGCACAGAGATAAGACTATGGGGTGGGATGTTAACACAAGACATAAGGAAGGTGAACAGTAACATCTGTCTTCAAAATACAAATAGTAATCTTGCTTTCAATATGACAGTACTTATCTTTCCTTAAAATAAAAATAAACTACAGGGAACACAAGACTTCCTGCAGTAGTCCTAAGGGGCTAAAAACAGCTCAGACTTTTATCGTAGCCATGCTGGCAACCATTCATTTTTGACTTCAGATTTCTTCAGCTTCCAATACATACTCAACAAAGCTAATTTTGGATACCAGACAGACTAGTAGAGGACTACAAACTTTAAGAGGCAAAATTTAACAGCCGTGTAATTCTGCAACAAATTTAGTAAGATTTGGGGGAAAGCATATAAGAGAAGATGAAAACAAGATCGCTACCTCTGAATTACATTTTTCTTCTTTTTAATGGCTTGTCTTAATGGCTCTCTCAGCGTGACCTGGGCAAAGTCCTGAAGAGCTGCATAAATGGTATGGCGAATGGCATGATTGAAAACACTTTCCATCCTTCCCATCAGCACCTGAAGACCTTTGATCATGGCAATCACCTGCAAAAAAAAAAAAGTGTGTTTTTGTTATTTTGTTTGCATAATTGTTTAAAAAGCCCCTTTTTAAATACAGAAAATGAGAAAAGAGGAATTAACAAGATTAAAAAGATAAAGGATAGTTTTCCTGTGCTCCTCCTCCATAATGAATGGAGGAAAACACGCTCTTTCAGAGTCAACACAAGGGCGTGATGTCTTTTTGTACTGGATATAGAAAATGCTTATAGAGAATGTTCTCCTTTGTACAGAATTAATCTTTGGAAAATCCCCGGGGGGGGTAAAAAAAAAAAAATATATATATATCTTACCTCAACCAAAGCAAACTTCTCCTCACTAGTATAATTGTATCTCGTTGCTCTTTCATACTCTTCGGCATTGTCAGGACAGTCTTTATTAGAATACTTGTCAGTTGGGTGTACCAGCTTCCATGAATACTGCAGTTCACACAGCAGAATAGGGAGAAAAAAGATGGGGGTAAAATCAAAGGACTGTGAAACACAAAACATAGCTGGACACAAATAACATACTTTAAGAAATACTTCAGTGTTTTCAAGAATATCTGAAAAATAGTATTTTGTATTATTCTCAAAACTTGCAGACATTCTGAAACTACTATCTAGTGGAAATGCCAAACAATAATTTGCCTAACAAATTTTCTTGAAAGCCAGCAATTCTGTACAAGCTCAAAAAATGCAATACACACTCGGCAGGTAATGCACTTCAGAGTATCTTTTACTGGGCAAATGCTAGCATAGGCAAAAGTTTCTTCTCCACTTCAAGCACAAGAAACACAGAGACGCCTCAGAGCATAACAAAAAAAAAAAAAAAAATCCATCACAACCACACACAAAAAGATGAGATTCCAACTTGGCCAAATATTCACAAATAGAATTCAAAGGACAACTGGAAAACAACACAGTTTGGGGGGGTGTGGGGTGTGGGTGCGGGTGCGTGTGTGTGTGTTAAATGTTTACTAGGCTTAAAGATGTGGAAATAGTTGTATTATCTGTGACAATACCATCTGCACAGCTTGTATTTCTCTTAAATACTGCCTTTTCGGTCACTGCAAACGCAGCTCAAAATGTTCCTGAGCAGTGTCAGGCTGATCTAATATCCTTCAGGGTACATCTAGTGAAAAATCCTAGTGATGTTCAAATACAATTTTCTCACAGTTTGAGTTCAGCAAATAGTAAGGTCTGATTGATACTATCTTTGCAGTGTTAGATTACAGGGCAATATAAATTTGCTTATTATAATGGATTAATATTTGCACCAATTTATCTACAGCAAAAAGCATCACACCCTGCAACCCAAATGCTACAAGGAGGATACTGGGGAAACGATTAATGATGTATTTTTGGGGCATTAACTTGCCAGGGTTAAGTTGGACAACAAATGTATCCTAAAACTTTTTATCCTGAACAGGATGCATGTGAGAAGGTTCATGGATTCTGAGTAAATGCAGAAGACAGGTAAACAAGTAGGATACTCTAGATCAGAATAAATCCTCAGTAGGAGGACAGAGAGAAGATGAACATGAACTTACATGAGAAGTACTTAAGAAAATTCATATAAATCAGAAAGACAAAGAAAAGGAGTGATAATAGGCAAAAGAGCCTTGCTGAGGTCCTCAGAGAAAATATGTTCTGGACCTAGAAGGATTAAAACAGCTAAGAACAAGAGACTTTCCACAGAGACATAACAAAATATAATTTCTACAGAGATATAATAATAGGAAGATTGTCACTGTGAAGAGAGTCTGAATGCAGCAATTTGCAATGACAGAAATAAAGGGAGCAAGTCTGGGAGTTGCAGAAGACAGAAATAGATGACAGCAACCTCTCTTAAGAAGTAGAAAAGGAGAAAATTTTCACCATAGAATACACTGTTGATTTAGATAGGAATAGGATAATACAGGAAAAAGTATGACTCATCGACTGGCTTTTAAAAGAGGCAGTTAAAAATACAGAAGGGAAAGAAAACTGGGTGTCTAGCTATGCCCACTGTGACCACACTGGATTCACGCAGGACAAATGGCTTGATGCTCCTTCAGACTTCAGAGGCAGAGGAGGAGCAAGTCTGGCTCCTCTTATACAACAGGTCATCTGTATGATGCCCCTCCTAGAACATGTTTTGGTGCAGGTAAGACATGCAGCTTTTATCTAAGTGTTTGCAGCGTAAAAAGGACTCCTGCATCCTCCTCTTCAATTTCTGCCTTAAGCAGTTTCTCATTGGAATAAACAAAGTCACTTTTCTGACTGGCATCTGTTTTTAAAATAAATTATTAAAATATAGAGAAACAACTCTGCAGGTCCTTTATTTCCCCTCCCTAATCTCCTCTCAAATTTTTCTTTCCCCACATTTACTTTCCTTTTGACTAAATCTAAAGCCAATGGAAGCCTTTCAATTCATGTTTTTGTCTTTGGTTAAGACCTTGCATGCTTCATTTTCCTGAGCGATGATCTCCAAACACAACCAGGTGAAGCTGTTCTATCACCTCCTGTGTGACTGCATGTTGGTACAGATATTTCTAACAGAATATAATTTTAAACAACATTTAGAGGAAAATAATGAAGTCTTAGTCTACAAAATGTACATATCAAGAGCAACATAAAAACAACTGGTCAAGGCTCACAGGTGATCACCTATCCATTAAATATAACAAGTTAAGTGTACTGTATGAGATAGTACATGGTACTGGAGCTTCCAAGTAGCAACATTGCTCCTAGCCTCTGAGAACTTCATGCGCTTTCCTCTGAGAATGCGATTCGGAGCAGGAGGAGAAAAGGAGCGAAGGAAGAAGGAAGAGGGGAATCAAGAGAACAAAACTTAACACACATTTTTCACTCCATTGAAGCAAAGCCTGTCCAACCTCACCAAGCCACCTCTTTTTCATCTGCTTTTGTTCCCCAGATAACGTAACATACCACTTCCATGACGTGTGCGCTCCACTGGGAGAGAAGCTGCAGGCCTTGGAGAGAGAGATCAAAGAGCTTCCGATACTCAGCATCTGTTTTTTGAGCTTCCTGTCGACCAGAGCCAGTCACCACCTAGAACATTATTAAACAACAAAAAAAACCACAAACAAAGCACATCAGAACATGCTGTATCCATCACATTTCTATATAGATGTATTTTAAGCATTAAAAGAAGCAGGTACCAACACCTGCATTAGTATTAGCTTTTTCTTCCAAAGAATTACATAGTTAAACTTCACAGCTTTTAGTCAAGTGATGGAAACCACTAGTATCCCTAATCACCAAAATATTGTTGCAGATGAACTCAAGATACTAATTATATATATTAAAAATATGTTATAGGTCCAATATATGTATACATACGCAATTTTTTTTATTTATTTTTTTAGCTAATCTCTTCACTTTTAGTTTCATTTAAACTTCTATGAGCATCCATTTGGAGTAAGGGCTAGACATCCTATTCCAAAAGAGACACGTCAAAAGTTCTAGGACATATATCCTAGATAGACAGATTGATAAATAAGCAGAAGAATACTGTAGTTTGTATGAAGTACCATTATTATTTTAAATTTATAGTGATGATACATATTAGTGTAAATATCATGCAGAGACTGGGTACTAGCCCCACAGCCAGCCCTCCTTAATTCAGGTGATCAAGCTTTGTCATTTACCTAGCCTGAGGTTTACCTGCTCTTCAGATAGTTAACAAAAACTGTTAATCAGTGACGCAAAATTTGCATGAATAGCCCTAATCCCACACACCTCACTGTTGCTGTAACGAGCCAGTTCTGATATGAAACGCATATGGTCTTCTCTGATTTGGATCATCTGCTCACATATATTGTATTGGGGACTGCTGCTGGAAGACGTGCACGTCCATCTGTTTCAGACAACAAAAAAACCCCACCTAAATCAGTTTAGGCAATAAACAGTACAACTGATACTGCAAAGAAAGAACCGCAATCCATTTCTTTTTTAAAAAAATCTTCCTTCTCCTCTATTTGAGGCCTTTCCTCTTCTAACACCTCTACCTCTGACCCTGCACAATGCATTAGTGATGGACTGCCCTTCTGAATACTTGTCCAAGTCTTAAAAAGAAACTTTCTACTTTTCTTTCCTGTATTTTTTTAAAGGCTGCTGCTATGAAATACAAACCGGCACCTCTGTTCAGGAGCATACACTTAGGGACAGGGCCGAAAAGTATTGAAAGGCAGGGCAGAAGCATAGGTACAGGCTGCAAGGTACATCTACCAATCTTCAGATTGTTTTTCATTATTCCTATTTAACTATGAAAAGCCTAGAGTATATATATATATATAAAAAGGCATTATTAAATACTATCAACATGTTACCAAGAGGGACACAAAAGACATGCTACCAAGAATGTCACGTTAAGCAGCCTGGTCTTTTTAGTAGCTCAGTAGGCCCACTGCTGTTGATTTTCTCTTAGCAATTACATGCAGGTTATGTGGGGTTTTTTCTGCAGGAATTAAAATGCAAAGCACTACATTCTAAATTCATGTAACTGCATGGAGGGAAGGTCTTGGAGGAGCATGGAAACGTTCACTAAAACAAAGCAATAACCATAAACCATGGAACCATTTATATAAAACCTGGCTGCAATTTCCAGCCATTTTGCTGTGCTGCACGCCTAGCCGAACAAAAAACAGGGGGGAGACAAGCTAAGTTGCTGCTCCATATAGAATATACACATGCCTATTTACCCATGCACTACTACTGCTCACCTTGCTTAGTAAAATCCTTCATTTCTTTTAAAGAAAGTTTCATATTTAAAAGGAAAAATAAAAATGAAATTAGTGTAAGATAAAATTCATTTCCTCCAACCCAGGTGATAAGAAATGTCATAGATGCAAGAATGAGCTCAGCAGCATAGAAAGGTCTTTAAACAATACGTTTCTTTCGTTGTATCTATTACACAAAGTACATTAATAGAGGAATACCCACACCAAAAAGTAGACCAAAGTGAAAATCCTATTAAAGTAATTACCACAGACCCACAGATGATTATGAAAATATATTCCAAGGGTCTGACTCTCCCCAGCCCAGATGCTCCCCTCTCTGTTTCGTTTTCCCCCTTACCTGGATTTATTTTCCTCGTAATGGGCACTGGTCTTAATGTATCTTGCAAGTTCAATCTGCATGTCACCAAACAGTGGGACAACCTGCAACTGCTGTACACAGGGAATAAATCAAATTAGATAAACTATTGAACACAAATCTTAGTGAAAGGAAAACATTATTTACCCATATTATAGCCCAAAGTGATCTTTATTCTATTTAAGTATATTTAAAATGTAAGGGGAATTACCTTTAAAATCACATATTAAGATCAAATCTTAACCAACCTTAAAGAACTTGTCTATCTTAGCTAAATTTATCCTTTTCTTTGCATCCAGCTTATAGATGTTACTGACACTTCCATCCATCAAGTACAATCCAAAGCCCATAACCTGAAAAAGAAAAAAACAAACCTCTCCGCAAAAGGACCTCAGAGGTAAAATCCTACTGCAGTAAGACCGTTCTTCACATCATTAAAAAAAAAGTAATATTTGAAAAAACTAAGTCCTGAAACACCCGCCCTCCTTCAAACAGAATATATTTAGAAATACGTACATTTCTGTAGTGTTCTTTTATTATATGTATATTAAAGGTTTTTACATTAATATTAGCCTGAACAGTTATCCTTAAAAGATTCTACTTGTTTGTACAAAGGTTTAGCATACAAAAAAATCTCACTGAAACTAGAGTCTGGCTATCTGTAGACAGGGTTTTTTTTCCACCTCCCTTTTATTAAAATTCTGTATGTGCAAACAGATCTGTAACAGAATCTACCGTCTCTGAGCTATTGCTTTATGGCTTTCAGCATATCTCTGAATTATACACACAAGAGTTCAGAAGCACCCAAAAAAAATCTAATTACATTTTGTCCAAGTTACTCATTAACATAAAGTTATAATTCAATATTTACAATACCAGGAGCTGACCATTAGCCACTTAATGTGTTCTAAACACGCATTTAGCAAACAAAAGGCTAAATATGAAAGACACGTTAGACATCCCTGCAGATAGAACACAAATATTCTGGAATTCATGTATTGTTTCAGGATGCTTCAATTTGGTTCTAATAAAAAGAGCTCTTCAGAAGTTAAACGCTGAAGTGCCTCAAAAGATTTGTCACGAGGTAAGTTTCCAATTCTTACTCTATACATTTTCTTCCACTGCAAGACGTGCAGCTGATAAGATCAACCAAACTTCATATTGCCCAACACTCTCTTATTACATCTATTACATTACATTCCAGCTAACTAAACTTATCTACTTACTAATCCTAATTTTAAGCTACTCGTTTCCTGAAATCTTTGCTACACAGCCTCACCTCCAAAAGCTTTATATACAAACTTGCCATATATATAAAAATAAAATGCAGTAGTTGCTTTCTGTTGTCATACTTCATAGAAACACAATTCCACAGAACTGGTTTCCTAGCAAGGCTGCAGTTCAATTGGAAATTCAATTTATGAAAAACAAAAATGGATTAGAAACTTTCTAAATAGTTTTAGCGTGCAATACAATAAAAACAATGGAGAGGAAAAAAGAGAAAGGAGTAATTTGAGTTATTTGGTTAATCTGGTTTGGTTCTTTTCAAAAAGAAAAAAAAAACCTCCAAAAAAACCACCACAGGAATTCAGACATCTGTGTCCTGCCTGAACATTTCGTTTTAAGTTTTAGAATGAAAACTTACTTTCAAAAGCATATGTTTCTCACTGGGCGTTAGATACATTTTGTTCTCATAGTAGTCCACACACAAATTTACAATATCTGCAAGCAGTTCTTCATAGCCAGTGATCACCTCCAACTGCTGCTGTAAGGACTAGAAAAAAAGAAGAAAAGGATATTAGTCAACTAGTTATACTCCCTGGGAAAAAACAGTTAGTACCAAACTGAAAGAGTTCTATTTTAATAGTTTTGTAAAGCATTAGATATTTTGGAAAACAAAAACAAAACCAAAAACAATTAAAGCTTACTTGTGTTATCTTGTTGTGGTTGGCAAGGAACATGGAGAGGTTCTGGGATTCTTGAATGGACTGAGGATCTGCCATTTTCCGCAGGAACTGAGCAGCTCTTTGAAAACAGAAGAAAAAACAGTATTTCCCTTCAACAGGACTGCTTGTAATCAAATATGTCCCCTCTCAACGGTAACACACTCATCCCCAAATCTACCAGGGGAACTCTAAATTGTCAGGACATCTCTAACTGCCAGTACAATGGTGTATCATTCACTGCTTGGGCAGGATTGTCAACCTCAGGGCATCTCCCACCTCCAAATTCCCAAATCAAGCAGAAAGAGAACTTGGTAGACACAGACAGTACTTTTTTGCCACAGCTTTATAAAAGTGAGTTATCCAAACGCAGGCTATGGACTTGAAAAATCTGTATCAAGAGCCTGTTTCATGAAACAGAGAGAGAAGATTTAGGAAAATAGCTGAAAAGAAAGGTGAAAGTTCACTATAAAAGAGATATTGATTTAATTAATCCAAATTCCCCACTGCACCCTAGCTAAAAGACCTATCCAACCCAAGGCAAAAACCATTGGCTATATCCCTCAACTGATGGGGGTAGCAGTGGCTCTGGAGAACTAAGCCATGCAACAAACCAGGGAGTCAGCCTTCCAGAAAATGAAGTTTGTCCTCCAGAAGCATATCTCCAAAGAAAAAAAAAAACACGCAAACCAAGTAAGTTTAAGAGGTCTCCAGGCACGACAACAACTACAAAAGGCAACCACTGGTAGAGGTAGAAATTAAATCTCCTGTAAACACACAGATAAAATTGGCTAGCTATTGGTTTCTTTATGAAAGACCATAGATGATACAGCTGGCATAAAGACTCTCTTCCCCTGCTGCTCTGACCACTGCATTCAACAAAAGATACCCAATACCATCTGGCAGCTCAAGCACAAAACTTGGCCACCGATATCCTCCCCTTCTCCTCTCTCTGCTGTGCCTGAGGTCACAACAACCTTGAATGGCAAAACTGAAATGTTTTACAAACAGGTGTAAAAACTTGCAGCTACAAATGTCAAAAGTGGATGCCTAGGATAGGAGAGAAGTGGCACAAGCGAGCAGAAAGCCACTTTCCTTTCAAACTTAGAAAGAAAAGTTTTATTAAGCAAAGTACATTCATTACATTTAGTGTACACTGAGACAGAAGTATTTAATTGCATGGCATTAAAAGGTAGAAGAACCTTTTGCTGCTGGAAGAACAGCATAAAGAAAATAGGTTTACTCAACTGCCTAACTGCAGTCAATGCATTCTTAGTTTCAAGGTAATCTGTCCCACGGTAAAGGCACTACTTTTCAAAAGAAAGGTGTCAGAAAAAGAGCAATTGCTGCCATCTCGTGGGAGGCTGGTATCCTGACAGCAGAAACCCGGGTCCCGCCGCTCCTTGCCACTTACCGCTTGTAGGCTGAATGGTCGTTCTTCACACTGCACTTCATATTTTTCAACTCATCCAATACCGCAAACATGTTGATGAATTTGCCCAGCGTGATCAGATATGCTTCAGACACAAAGTCCTTCCTCCTCTCCGCATGGCACAAGCGTCTCACCTCCCCACAAAATCGTTCAATTGCGTTTCTCTAAGAGGGGGAAAAAAAAAAAAAAAAAAAAAAAAAAGAGAAGAAACAAGAGAGTAAAAGCCATGGCATTTCCAGGAAAAAACGTTTCACTGTGTAACTGGAGCTGGTCCAATGAAAAGTGCCACTGAAGCAGAAAAATGTTTAAAGCATGCAAGGCTAACAAGGCATCAGCACAGACTTTCCAGCTCCACCTCTGTGTACTTGCTGTGTGCTACAAGTGTCATCAGGGGTTTTTTTGCCACAAAGCATGCCTGGCACAAGGGGCAAGGCTTTTCTTTGTACAATGAAGTCATAAATGTTTAAAATCCCTTTGAAACGAATTATTTCATCTTCTTTAGTGAGAAAGTATATATGCATTAAAAGGCAGATTATAGGTATATTCTCTTAAAACAAAATACGCCACAGCACAGTGATTAATAGCAGTACACACGAACTGGCAAACTCATCCTGCCACATGTTTCTTTGAGGGCTTATTTCCAAGAGCACATCAGGGTCATTTGAGATAAAGATTACAAGTACAAAAACCACAGCAACTTCGAATGTAAAGAGGAATTTGTTCTGAACTTACACCGCTAATCTTGAACAAAAGGTGACTGTTGGCAGTGAGTAAGATCCGCCAGTTGGGGAAGACGACAGGAAACATCACATTTCATTCAGTCTGCTCTTCCTGTGTGCTCGGGGGCTCTAGCTGCTCTGGCTCCCACCAAATAATGCCTGGAAACATCCTCAGTGCATTGAACCAAATGGCAAGCTGCCCAGCACGGGAGGAGAAAGCGAGACAGGCTGCTATTCTCCTGCGCCTGTGTAGCTCGGGCTGCTGGTGGGTCACAACAACTGGGTGAGCTCGCCTCAATTACGAATTTTCATGGCAAAGTTGCACCTGCTGCTCTGGTGTCCAGACTTGTGGGTCCCTCACTCCCCAACAAATGGTTTCTGCGCCGAGACGTTTTTATGTATACATGTGAAACGTATTATATTTCTATTTCCTTTCTCCCTAAAGAATCAGAAATGTCCCCACGTGCTAGATAGGGACCATATGCAATTACCTTCGATTTTATGCTGAAAGTCTTAATGGAGATCGCCTGAAGTTTTTAAGAGAGGCATTAGAAATTCTGCCCTTCTGTGAGACAATGTGCATTGGGGCTTTTTAAGTATAATGACTAGGTTCAGTATGTGAGCACGCGATATCAAGCGTACAAAATAGGAATATAAAAATACAAGCCTACTGACAAGTTTTGTTTCCACTCCATTTACCTGAAAGTACATAAAATTCATCAGTTTTGTGACTTCTGGCTCCAGAACTTCCACGGTTTTCTCATAAATTTCTACTCTGTTAGGCTGCTCATTGCACTTGACCTGAGGACAATTAAAGCGATCATTATACTTGGAACTTTTCCTGATAAAGCCTTAGGAACTAAGATCCCCAATGACAACTTGAGAAAACATATTATCATCCTAAAGAGACAAACTTAAGGCACAAATTGCCTGTTTTGGTAATTTTATGCTAATCTTCTAAGACTAATTATGTGTGTTAAAAAAAAATAATTCTAAGATTTTTCTCTCTATCACCTCACAGCAAATAATTTAGTTCTCAAACACCTCTGTGTGGTTAGGACAATATTCTTTTCACCTTATTAAGTCACTTGCTGAAAGTCATACATTAAAATAAAGGCAAAACCAGAAATTGAAACAGATTACCTGATTTCCACTCTAAATATTTAAACCACAGGATAAGCCCTCTTTGCATTTCAGTACAAAAATAATTGCATTACAAACTCCTTACAAATCAGCCAGGTGTCAGCTCCTGGTTATAATTTTGTTCGGTTTTCTGATGCATCTCAATATTCTTCCCACCCCTATACAACCATTTCCAGATACTTGAGGCTGTCTCTGGATTTCTCACCTATTCACAGGGTTTTAATTTGCATACAGGTCAATAAAACACTTTGTAGCTCTGACATTCAGAAAATTACTACCTAGGATGCTTAACTTTAAAAAAAGACACCAACTAGTCCCCGCACGGTAAAAGACACTATGGCATTCCCAGTTTGCCTATTCGGGAGTCAAAGTAGACATTATTTCACAGCTCCTTGATATAAACTAGATCTATGTAACTCCCCCAAAACAAGACAGAAGTTCACATGATGCATGACGGTTTAATTTTCATTCTTTACCTGAGGAATGGCTCTTGAGCAGCTTCTCCATGTGTATAACATGACTGCATATTCCTGACCCTCTTCTAGCATTTCATTCTGTAGGAAAAACACTCAGCATAATTAGGCATTGTAACACCAAAGAGTTATATCCACTTGTCTTCCATGATTCCAAAATCTTCTCCAAACAAACCTATTTCTCTTATCAGAATATGTATGTACAAACACAAATATATTGCAAGCTGAATGATACATCATACTGTATGTATGTAAAATGATATTACCATAATGCATAGGCTCAGCTGGTATATTACATGCATTAGAGCTGACCAGCTACTGAGGTCCAGCTTGGCCACAACCCAAACACTAAAAGAAATTTCATTTATTCTCAGTCATTTGTTTTAGCACCCAACCTAATTCTGAGAGAATTCACATTATCATGTCACATAAGCCAACGAACACCTACCAGATCACTAGTCAACAACTGCAGTAATTATGCCTACCTAATGACAAGAATTATTATCTCCCTAGATCAGTTTTTCATGTTGTTCTTTCTTCCTGAAACTAAAGATATCATGATCTAGAAATAAAAATACTAATCTGAAAGGGGGATAGGAGGATGTTTGTTTTTCTTTTTAAACTCAGGTACTGCAAGTGGAGTGATCAAGGATAAAAGAGTCAGGAGGTTTTTACATGTCAAAGGAAAGGGCCTACATATCTAAACAATCAAAACAGGTTAAGGAGTCACCAGATAATTTTTAGAGTAGATTGGGATCAATTTATATAACTTTCAGTAGCACATAATCAGGTGCTTAACCTTCTCATCCAACTGTTTCTGAACTGGCTTCTAGAATTACAAGACATATTATTCCTTATTTTCCAAGAGTGCCATGAAACAATGACAAGTTCAATACAGACCAGCTCTTGCAGCCTGCAAGTTCCTGCTGCAACACCATCAGAGATGGATGGAGTTGCTGGTATGAAGTCTTATCTTATACTGTGGAACTGTTAAAAACCACAAACAAAAACCTTATACAAAAGCACGCCAATAAATGACTAACATACACACTCCACAGTGAGGAAGCCAACAAAAATCCTTCAACACCACTAAACTGACAGAGAAGTAGTGGAAATTTGGGAGGATGGAAGGAAATTTTTCACTGAAGTTACAGCAGCGAGCTGTCAGTACAACCGACTCACCTCAGAATAATGGAAAAATGCACAATGAAAGGAATAAACTTATGAGCAAGTTGATCAAAAAGAAAGTTGCGAGCAAGAAACTTGTGAGCATTGGTTGATCAAGAAGAAAGACCATTTAAAAATTATCAAGAAGTACATGTATGAAAAAAATAAAAACCACACACTTTTTCATCTCACTGCCTCTTGAAGTGTTGTAGGTAACCCAGTTTCTGGTCTTCTGTGACCACAAATCTTATAATGAAATGCAAGAAGACATGTTCCTTTCCTTTTATTCCATATAAGTATATACCTGAACATCTACTTACCATGCTAGAATGGACTGTAGCTTGCTCAATGTATCTTGCAATGCCAGTGACAAATGCATTTCTGTCTTCAAAATTAGTGTTGAAGTTTGGCTGCAGAGAAAGCAAAATGTAGAATTTAATCCTTGGTAGGGAAAAAAAAATATATATATTACAAATACAAGCCTGTTTTGGTTTGTTTTTTTCTTTAAAAAGCACATACTCTTTTTCTTAACAGCAATGAGAAATGGAAAAACTCTGCCACAACAACACACCTGGTAAAGCAGAGATGATGGCGGGGGTTCAATACACGGTTGCTGATCTGGCAATGGTAATTCTTCCAAGAGATCCACGTTGGACAAGGCATCCTCCAGTGTTACTTGAGCAGTCATTTTGCACCTGGTAAAAAAAATACATGCATATATATAGATATGTATACACACATACATAGAACTTTTTATATGTTATTATATACACAGAAAACAAATGAGTAATCTGCAGAGTAAGGAACAACTTATGTTGTGGGAAATGTGCAGTTTCCCTTCAACCAAAACGGAATGGAAACAGTCAAACTGAAACCTAGTTGGTTTTCGTATACAATTTTAAAAAAAGGCTTTTAGGACTAACATCCTCCTCCTTACTTTTACAAGTTGAGAAATGTTTCTCTTCTCCCTTGGCTGCACACCAGAAATACTCAAAAAATAGAGGAAAGGATGACCTCTAATGACCAGTAAAGAAAGGAAGACTAATATGTAACCTTCTCCGGTTAAACTAGACGGGAAGTTATTCTGTGGTCTGCTTCAGTTACAATAAACACAGAAAAATCCTGTAACAAGCACAGGTGTAAAACTTTCCTGTAAGGATTCAGTTTTGAGCCGACGAGTCTTCAAACCCTTATCCAAAGATAAGGATACCAATCTTCAGGAGACCCGGCTGTCAAAAGGTGCCAGCAGTCTCCACTGTTTCATGTTCTAGGACATCCAGATCTGCTTTGAGTAGAAAGTGATGGGAGGCACAAAACCCCTCAGGGTTATGGTGAAGGTCAAAGAAATGCCACCCCCCTTGATAAGCAAGACAAACCAGTAACAATGGATGAGGAGAAGGCTGAGGTACTCAACAACTTTTTTGCCTCAGTCTTCACTGGCAGCCTTTCTCCCCACACCTCTCGAGTGGATGGACTTCAAGGCAGGGACACGGGGACCAAAGTCCCCCCCACTGTAAGAGAAGATCAGGTTCGTGACCACCTGAGGAACCTGAACATACAGAAGTCTATGGAACCTGACAGAATGCATCCCAGAGTCCTGAGGAAATTGGCCAAGCCACTCTCCATATTTGAAAAGTCTTGGAAGACAGGTGAAGTCCCCAGTGACTGGAAAAAGGGGAACAATGCACCCATTTTTAAAAAGGGTAGAAAAGAGGACCCTGGGAACTACCAACCTGTCAGTCTCACTTCTGTGTCTGGCAATATCATAGAACAGATCCTCCTAGAAGCTATGCTAAGGCACATGTAGGATAGGGAGGTGACTGAAGACAGCCAGCATGGCTTCACCAGGGGCAAGTCCTGCCTGACCAACCTAGAGGCCTTCTATGATGGAGTGACTACATCAGTGGACAAGGGAAGAGCGGATGTTGTCTATCTGGACTTCTGTAAGTCCTTTGACACAGTCCTCCACAACATCCTTCTCCCTAAATTGGAGAGATATGGATTTGATGGGTAGACTGTTTGGAGGAATTGGTTGGATGGTTGCATCCAGAGGGTAGTGGTCAACAGTCCAGATGGAGATCGGTGAGAAGTGGTGTCCCTGAGGGATCCATACTGGGACCAGTACTGTACAATATCTTCATCAATGACATAGTAAGATTGAGTGCACCCTCAGCAAGTCTGCAGACACCACCAAGCTGAGTGGTGCAATTGCAACACGTGAGGGAAGATAAGTCATCCAGAGGGACCTAGACAAGCTTGAGAAGCGTACCCGAATGAACCTCATGAGGTTCAAAAAGGCTAAATGCAGGGTCCTGCACCTGCATCAGGGCAGCCCCCAGTACCAATACAGGCTGGAGGATCAAGGGATTAAAAGCAGCCCTGCTAAGAAGGACTTGGGGGTAATGGTGGATATAAAGCTGGACATGAGCCAACAATGTGTGCTTGCAGCCCAGAATGCAACCGTATCCTGGGCTGCCATCAAAAGCAGCGCGGTCCAGTGAGGTGATTCTGCCCCTCAACTCTGCTCTCATGAAACCCCACCTGGAGTACTGCATCCAGCTCTGGGGTCCTCAGTACAGGAAAGACATGGACCTGTTGGAGCAGGTCCAGAGGAGGGCCACAAAAATGATCAGAGGGCTGGAACACCTATCCTATGAAAACAGGCTCAGAGAGCTGGGGTTTTTCAGCCTGAAGAAGATAATACTCTGGGGAGACCATATAGTGGCCTTTCAGTACCAAAAGGGGGCCTACAGGAGAGATGGGGACAACCTTTTTAGCTTTAACCTTTTACGACAGGAGAAAGGGTAATGGCTTTAAACAAAAAGAGGGTAAATTTAGACTAGATAGAGAAGGAAGACATTTTTTACAAAAAATGGGTGGTGAAACACTGGAACAGGTTGCCCAGAGAGGTGGTAGATGGCCCATCCCTAGAAACATTCAAGGTCAGCCCAGATGGGGCTCTGAGCAACTTGATCTAGTTGAAGATGTCCCTGCTCATTGCAGGGGGGGTTGGACTAGATGACCTTTAAAGGTCCCTTTCAACCCAAACTATTCTATGATCTCCATACACCTCTAACTTCTGCCACTGCCTGGGGGGTTTGAACCAAGAACAGCAACAAGAAGAAATTCTAGGAAGAAAGCGTGGGATGGAACAACTCAATCATCCACTTTTGGGTAATGATCTCCTCATCTTTCTCGGTGGAGTAAAAAAATTGTCATTTTTAAGGTAACACCTCTAATCAAACTGTCTCTTTTTCCCTATAGAGCTTTGCAAGTTATTTTCCCCCATTTACCAGAGCAACACCATGCACCTACTGTGAAATGAGGAGCCGAGCACTGCTCTCAGCTCTAATCAGGAGGGCAAGAACACAGAGCACCCGCACCCTGGAGAAGCAGGGCCCTGCCTGGCACATGTCACCCCCATGGAGCCAGCCATGCCATCCCCAAGTGAAGGGGGGCAATGAGCAGATCTTGTCATGGTTTTGCCAAAAGCTCACTGTGAGAGAGCCAGGACGGGCTGGCAATCCCACCACTTCCTGCACTTTTAATGGCATGGCAGAAAAACCTCCTTACTTTCTTTTACCTAACTATGGTTTCCTGGGGAAAGCCCCACAAAACAACAGCTTTACCACCAAGGAGAGGCTCAGATGACAAAAAAGAACCAAAACCCAAAGCAAAGGGAAGGAAGCAGCCAGAAGATTACCTATCTACCTTCAGAGATAACCCTGCATCCCAAGGCATGACCACAAAGCTAACATAGCACACACAGAGAGAGCTCGCCAACAACTTTAAACAACCACCATCGCAATGGCCTAGGGACCTTTTGCTGCTTGAAACCCCAGCTCAAACTTTGCTTCAAGCCTGAACATATGAGTTTTTATTAAAATAAATAAATAAATAAAGGTCCATATTGTGCAATTTGCAATCCCTGCCAAAAACAGAGGAAGGACTAGACTGACAGGAGTGCTGGCTGGCAGACCTGTGCCAGGATGCTTGCCCAACACCGGCTTACACACATCTCAAACTCCTTCACAAGAACCACAGTTATTCTCAAATTACAGACCAGCAAAAACCACAGTGTCCTCCCTTCAATAAATAAACAAATGCCAAAAAAATTCTATGTCTGAGCAAAAGTCCTGTGATGAGGTCAGACTCTCAACAGCTTTACCCTAGAGGAAACGGAAGAGAGTTGCCAAGAAGTCAGAGTGTTTCAAATAAACAATATTTTAATTTTTGGTCTGACTATCTATAGATCAAGCTTTAGCTAAAAAAGAAAATAACGTAACACATTACTTAGGTTAGAGAATCATAGAATGGTTTGGGTTGGAAGGGATCTTAAAGATCATTTAGTTCCAACCCCTCTGCCATGGACAGGGACACCTCCCACTACAGCAGGTTGCTCAAAGCCCCATCCAGCCCCATCCATATTTACAACTGCACAGGAGTGCAATCCTCCAGCATCAGCTTTTTATGTTGAGACTATCAGACATTAGACTATCTGTGGATTTTTTTTTTTTGGAAAATAATTTAAAAATAGAAACCAAAGCATAAGCAAAACCAAAATCCCATCTCATTTACACTGCCATCGATTTAATAGCACAAGTCTGGGAAACCCTCGTTACCGGGCCAGAGGCACAAGCTAAGAAACAAAAGCTCCCTGCTGCCCTCTGGGTTGTGAAAGGAAACATGGGAAGGTGCATTTCTCCAAGCCTTTTGACATGATTTCCCAAAGACAGATCAGTATTTTTCGAACTGGGAAAACATAATCAATTGGGCACAGACTGTTACAAAAGCCTTCTTGTTTTAAGGTCGCCCGCTGACAGCTCCACTTTGCAATTTTGCCAAAGGGGGATCCACATGCCTGGTGTGTCGTTGTCCAAATTCAATGCTCCTGTTCTCCAGCTTTTTCACTCTTGTACCTCGCAAGACGTGAAAGAGGAAGCAGCTCCTTCCTACACAGTTTTGACACGTTTGCAAACGTTGTGACAGCATGATTCACCCTTCCCCTCTGCCCCCCGAGAAGCCAGCAGCGGAGGTTTGACAAAGGTGGTGGCAGAGGGACATCCGGAGTTCAGCCGCACTCAAGCCATGTTAGCTGGGAGACAACATCCCACAGATGTGTGACACCACTGCACGGTCCTTCTTACATCCTCCCCTGATGTGGAAGCCCGGCAACCAGGACAGAAGAGATTTCCTTGAAGTTTGGGGTATTTTTCCTCTTTCTTTTCTGCTGTTGTTAATAAAACCAGCTCCAAAAGACAAAGGCTGTTTCTAATGTACAACGATGGAGGGCTGGCAAAACCAGATTTCCCCCACCCCTAAGTCTCAGAAAAATTAATTTAAGAAAACTAAAATTCCCAAGACACAAAATTAGATAGTTTTGCCTCCTTAAGAGGCAAACTATGAGTTCTTACAGGTGAAATTACTGGGCAGGAGAGCTAATACTTTAACAGACTTGTTTTTGGCAGAGAACATAAGAAACTTCAAAGACCTACTTAAAAAATTCAGAAGCTGCAGCCTGATTAGGAGTTTAGCTAAATGAGAACAGATTAAAACGTTGTAGTCATACTGATAATTATAGCTATACTAGTAAATTTACCCAAGCTGTGAGAATTACTTTCTTACTAAATTCCTACAATGTTTTATTTTCAGCTTTGTACCTACCTGAGATTTTCCAGGATGGATTCTCTCAGGTAGAAGACGTATAAGAATTATTTCAGAAAATAATCCTCTTTTTCTTTTTGTTGGCTTTGTATCAGGACCCATCATTACAGCAGTAAAGTCAAAATGCACTCCAAGAACACATTTTCCTGGAGGTACACAACTTAATTAAAAACCATTCATTATCTGACATCCTCTCTCCAGCACAGAGAATCACATATGCCAGCATGCTGTTTTGCTAAATTTTGGTGTTTGATGAGCACACCCAGCTTTCTAAGCAGGAGACAGCAGCATCTGTACTGATTCTCAGCTCCTTTTTCTGGATTTCAAATCAAGAAAATCCCTGTCTCCTGTACAGACAAGCTTCAGCTTTGCAGTGCCAAGTCCCACCATATCCAAGAATCAGAGGTATCAATCACAGAGTTTTTAGGGAAACTTTTGAGTATGTTAGTTAGTGTAAGGCCACTGACTAGCTTAAATTAAGGTATTCTTCTTTTTCTTCAGTTCCAAAGGAGATGAGCACTGGCTGGGCCTGACCTGCTCAGAAGAGCTTATGCTGCAGAGAAGCTCACTGAGCTGCCTCCATTGCATTTTGTCCACAAGAAAAACAAAACAAAAAAAGGCACCAGACTTCAAAGTCCCTTTAGCGTTGTTTACATTTTGATGTAACTTCAGAGCTGGCCTATTATTGAAATATACTCAGACAAAAGATGTGCCAGTCTTTTTAAATGTCATAATTCTGTACTGTTGCTTACAGCTGTGCAACTGCATGGTACGCAGCTCTCTGCTCACAACATTGCTCTGGTATTTAGAGGAGAGGAGAGTCAATCCTAATAAAGACACTGCTTTCACATCTCCATTCTTACAGAATAGTGTTCAAGTATTTGCAAAAAATCTGTATTCTTAATTCCAAGCATATCGAAAAACATCCAGTATGCACCTCTCAGCCTTGCTCTTTTAAGTCTCCTGAGGCTTCGGACTATTTGTAAAAAAAAAATATGAACAGGGGCAAAGTCTTTTGGACAAAAAAAGTGGAAAAGTGACCAGAAGAAATAATAAAAAAACCCAGAAGGTAAGGACTGAGAAAGCAGAGACTAGGGAAAAGAGCATTAACTTCAGAATCACTGTGAGAGAGAGGATTGCTGTAACACTACTCAGTCTAAAGCTCAACATTAAAAAAATTCCCCCAAATTCTAGGGAATTAAGTACTTATAAAAATCTTTGAGTTTTTAAGATTTCTACCAGTGACAGAGTTAAGGCAGTCAGATTATTTATCAAAAAGAAGATCAAAAGACAACTCAGGCACTCAGTCTATAAATAGCTAAAACAGGAAAATGAATGATGCTTGATGATAGGAGACAGCTCTTCTAGATGTTTAGCAACAGTACACACAATCCAACTTGTAGCTAGCAACCAAGTTAAAAAAAAAAAAATATGGGTAAAGCAAATGAACTTAGGTAACCACGGGCTTCTTGAGACCTTGTTATAAATGCAGAAATTACCACACGGTTCCTCTTTAGCCTCTGCCACAATCATTTGGCCAAGACTTCCCCAAAAACAACCTCTAATGGCCTTAAGAATCTATCCAGCTGAGCTTTTAAAAAGACATTGATTCCCAAAAAATTTCAACCTCAAATAACTGTTTTTGATAATATCTACTTACAGGTGAAAAATAAAGCCCATCACCACAAAAAATATCAGATTAAATTCTATGGCTGTGTTAGACAAGATCAGGAGATGATGAGGATGTTAACATGTTATCACTAAACATTTTACAAAAATCAAAAGGTATACTGAGTATCCTGAAAATACGCAGGGAAAGAATGGGAAATAATTTCTTGGACAGGTACAAGTACGTATGTCGTTTAAATTGCTTGCAAGCAATTCCCTGTTCTAAGACTGCCAAGTGACCATTCCCACAGAAAACAGATAAATAGTATAATTTAATCTTTTGATCAAAAAAAAAAAAAAAAACAAACCAAAAAAAAGTAGAGTACAAACGTAAGGAGAGTTTTTGCTGTAGCAAACCCAACTTTTCTTCAGAAGACACTGATTTAGACCATTACACAGCAAGCGAAGGCATTCACTTTATGGCAATCCTTGCTCTCTGTTTTGGAAAAAGGAGTAACAAAGTTAAACTCCCCTTAAATAAACAAAAAAATAATTAAAACATAAACCCCATAGCTGACCGGCATTTTAGCCTCTGCATCACTTAAAGATTTGACAACCTGAGAACACCTAAGCACCCTCACCTCGAAATCTTTAAGGATTTATCCTCACACAACTGTTAGAGCCGTAGGCCAGCAGTCTTCCCACTTGAAACACGGCAGGTAATTTCCAGGTGGTTTTTGCTCTCAGCACCTTCCAGCACATCTTTTGCCATACTGGTGCGCACTAGAAAGATCAGGCAATGGACTCAACTAGGTCTATTGCTACCACATGCTCACCTCGTGCCCTGGAAGGTAAACTTCCACGGAAAACAAATGAAGGGTTTAGCTGGTATCATGGCATGGGAAAGATCTGCGGAGTGAGCAGGCAATACCATGAGCAGGGAACCTGTCCCCAGCACCGATATCATACATGGAGGCGCAGCAGCCAACCTCACCCCCCGGGGCACTCGAACTGATAAGGTGAGCAAAGGCTCATCTCATTTAGGCAATGGATCACCCGTTCATGGGCAATGAGTTCCCTTTATCAGTAACCTCTGATTAAAAAAAAAAAAAAAATAAAAAAAAAGTATGAAAGAGACAATGACGTAAAGGATCTGCACTTTCTTCAGCTTAACTTCAGCTGAAATACCAGAATGTCCCCAGTAGTCTGAGAGTAAAACAAGTGTCTTTGTTCAGCTGGATCCTCAAGCTGTCCTGGCATGAAGTGCTGCAGCAAGACAGTAGCGGTAGATGAAAAAGTGATGAATGAAGTAACTTTCCTCCACTCATTCAATCCCATTTTTTGGAGGGACTCTGAAAATGGGCACTGAAAACTGAGGCACGTTCGACCTGCTCCTGAACGAACCACCAGCTGCCTACACTGTCCCCACAGCAGAGCAAAATTCTCCCGAGGTCCCATCCTCATCAGAATAGCCCACCCACCACTGCTTTCTCTTTTGACAGACCCCCTCCATCCCTGCCCCAAACACACACCATCACCTCCGGCTGCACTTGGCCGGTCAGGTGGGAAGAGCCAAATGGGTAAAGAGATGAGCCACACTGAATCTCAGGGTGAAAAGGGTCAGAGAAGTAGCAGCACCGGCTAACCTCCCACTGTAAGTAACAAAAAGCAACAGGGAGCACAGGGAAACAGCAAGAGGCCAACACAGAAAGTGCTTTTCCTGGAACAGCGCGTAAAACAAAGTCACCATTCAGATACAGAGAGAGGGTTGAGCACTGAAATTATCATCCACTCCTCATTTTTACAAACACTGTACAAGTCAGACCACAGGGACTCATTTACTTCACCATTCTTGGCCACCAGTATCTTAAATACACACCTTGAAGAAAAAAAAACAAAAAACACCAAAATTAAGAATTCTCAAAACCTTATCTTTTTACACATTTAACTGCAAGCTCCAAAAAAACCCCTTGAGTTTAAAAGAAGCGTGAATCCATTCAAAATGCAGAGAGTTACATTTCAAACAGGCTGAAAACATTTCAGGAAAAACATGTCCTATGGCCACTATAACTGCAGGGCAAGTTCCCACTGCTCCAGAGGAGAGGTTGCCCCCCCCACCTCCTCCCCCATCACAAAAGGCTGGGTCAGCAGTTTGGGGCTGCAGCTGGCAGCCAGGGGCCGCAGGACACACTCCGAGCTGGGATCAGCAAAGCCTGACCCATTTCTCTTTCTTTCTCCACTGCAGGAGAAGTTCCCACAATACGTTCAGCAACGTGGGAAGTGCAGTTGCACGAGTGGGGCAAGAAGAGATGCCGCAGCAGAGTCCACCTCCTGCCGCACAGAACCGGCCACAGGTGCCCCCAGTACAATGGAAGCTCTTGAAACCAGCAGGCATCCAACGCCAGTAAAACACGTGCAAATAAAAGCGTTGAGAATATAGTCCAAGAAAGCAGAGGTGTTTTGGGATGTTCAGGGAATTGGTTTTGCTAAGGCCATGCTCTACGTAACCCAAAAAGATCTCAAACACTGAAATTTGCAAGCGGAAAAAATTCTTTCATATCCAAAAAAATGGAGAAGGATCGTGCCAAAGAGTGAGATAATTAAGGTGGAGTTTAAACGACTAACAAAGAATTGCTGGATTACAGAAATTTTAGAATATTTTACGACTTTGCAGATGAGAACACTGTTTCATTTGACTGAAAACAGGTGTTGGGAAGGAATGTCCCGTGCCTTTTTGCAGTCCACTGGACACATTTTTTCATTTTGTTTTTAAATAGATGCATTTGATCTCCAAGTGCTAGTACGTGTTCCCAGGCTCAAAATAAGACAAAGAGGAAGTCTGTCTGCACTCTAAACAGCACTTCCTATGACACTGCCTCTCTTCTTTCCTAAGTCTGCAAAGGCATCTTTGAATCCTAAATTAAAACAAATTCTCAAGCCTGGCACGGATACCAAAGATTACAATCATTGTGCAATCCATAAATTGAATATGTATGCACATGAGTTGTTTTGTCTTTTTAAAACAAGCATAAACAAATAAATAAATAAAACAAAGCTTACCCTACTTTACAGGAGAGAACACCATCAGGAATATCCAGAAAATTCTACATACAACAGTTAAAGAGGGAGAAGAGATGCATATCCTTCAAAAAGAAGGAGCAAAGGCATTCCGCAGTCCATGCACAGAAGGAGAGAAATTAAAATAGAGAGAAATTTAAAAAGATAATTGAATGGCCTGCTGAACTGGGGTCTATAGGACCAATCTCAGTGAACTCCACGGGAACTAATGACAACATTCCCACAGGAACAGGCTTGGTCTGCACAGCAGCAGAAGTTAAGTTTTATCCCTATAGCAACACAACATCTTTCAGGTTCCATTGTGTCATTCTTCTATGTTACTGGCTTACAGAAAATCAATTAAATCATTTTTTCTATGAGGAAAATTTGATTCAATATTCTGTGTAATGTTCCTACTCAAGTTAAACCATAAGACTCTGATCACAAAAGGCCCTTGTGAAGGGAAGAGCTAACAAAAGGAATGGATTTTCTCTTCCAAGAACAGCAGAGCAATTAGTATAATATTCACTTTTCTTTCAAACCTCCAATATCTCTTTCAAAAATCCCCTTTTAATTCTATTTTAATTAAACTTCAAAAGCCTCAGCTGTTTAACCGCATACCTATCAATTCAAAGTGAGCACAAAACATTTTAACAGACTGATAACTGAAGTGCTTCAGAGCACAGCAGTGCGCTGGATCTTCTCTGTTTGAATGCTCTTTTTCCATGCCCTGGATGGCACAATCTGCCTTTTTGCCAAGGGGATCAGCATAAGATGTTCCTTTTGAGACCAGAGCTCCTCGTCGTTCCTAAGCAACAGATTTGCATAAGCTGAAGGAGCAAAGAAAAATGCTTTTCACATCATTTACGGGCCCTGCCTGATTAAAGTAAAAGACAGGAGAAAGCAAACAGCAGCTGACAGTCCTTTGTCAGCAACAGATCTGACGTACTGTTAAGCTTTCAAAAATACATCTGCGATTGGAATAAAAAAAAAGGCTCAAGATGAGAAAAAGAGAAAACAAGAATTCCGGCACTGAATTATCGCATCCCAGCACCATAGCAATTCTCAGAAGAATGGCCACAATAATGGAAACAATTAATTTAGTATTAGACCCCTACGGGGCCATGTGGCTCACGTTAACTGCTTTGCCCTGCCGTTAGACGGGTGAGGGGTGGGGGGAAGCAGGCTTCCAGAGCAGACACAGATTTGGGGGAAAATGGAAGGCTAAAGCGCAGACTTTTGTTGTTTTGTTTTGTTTTTAAGAAAAAACTCAACTTCCCAAACTAAAAGCTCTTTGTGTTCAGTCACGTGTGAATTTTTCACGCAACCTTCTTCATTAAAGCAGCCTACACTGCTACCTGTCCAGCTTCTGTCCTCTGCAGGGAAACATCACAACAAGCACTCTCTGTCTCTTTACACAAGCAATACCTACGCTATAACTGTGCAACCAAGGCTCAAACACTCAGTGCTACACCAGTCTTACCACCTCGAAAACCAAATTCTGTGCAGTACTGGACACTTCAATAAGCAATGGAAGCACCACTAATGCAAGCTAAAAGCCATGCTTTCATGAGTCAGTACTGTTCCTCCCTCCCACGAGATAATCAAGGGCAGGAGGACACCGATGCTAATGATGCTGTCACACAGCTGAAATGGCTCACTGACACACTGACCACCAGCACTCAGATGACAATCAGTCACGCTTGTCAAGTAACTGTAGGCACTCCCTTCCAATATCCTGGGTGAATTCAAGCATGTTTCCAATGACAGGATGGCCTGACTCTCTACTGTCATCATAACAGGTTATGAGGGGGAACTCCCAGGCTCCTTGGACAAAGCCTACATCAAAACTGTTGAGCCATGGTAGGACAGAACCACCTTTCTTCATGTCTGCCACCAGATGCAGGTCTGCTAGCTACTTCCTTTTAGAGCATCAGTAAGAAAACTCTCCCACAATTAGAGAACGTCATGTAAGCCTAGCACTCCCGTATCATAGCACGAGGCTGGAGTCACTATATTCTTGCTAGTGAGTTAGCACAAGAGTGGTTTTTTCTTTTCCTGCTGTGTTAGCAGCCAGCAGTAGCACATGGATGAGCACATACTAATTCTACAGCAGCAGCACCAGCAGTGGAGGATGGAACAAGTAATCACCAGGTATTTCAAGTAATCATCGTGTAATATGTAGATTTAATATAGATATAATATATTTAGTATATAGAATTGTAGATTGTAACGTAGACTGCAATAAAAATGGACTGCGATCTCGTGATGATTACCTTTAATCATGACGTGCAGCAGGCTGACTTTGTAGGTGGACAGGTCACCTTCATAAAACCCAGAAAAAGTGCACATACCCTGTTATGTGTTCATAAATAGCCTGGCTAATACTATGCATCTGTAGTATCATTCCATATCTTGAAGCTTCAGAGAAGAGATGCAACTTCCTGATGATAAAATATAGGGTCAAATCCCATCCCCAGACAGGAATCTCAAGCGCAGCGCAATGCATACACTTCAAAAAGGGGAAACTATTTTATTTGAGAATCCATTATGATGATACAGGAGAAGCCTAACCCAGTAAAGTTTGCCCCAAAGGCATCCCACACATGCGAACAAGGAGGGAAGAGCTGTCGCTGCAGCTTGGTTTGCAGCATGCCAAACTCCCCCCTCTGCAATGGCACTTGCGCTGCAAGAATTCACAGAGGGGTTTTGCTTGGTTTAGTTTATCCATGTACCTAAGCTCAAAGCCCAAGATACAAGTGTCCAATATAAAAAAAAAAAAAATCTGCTATTGGTAGGGGTTGATGGCTGAGGGGGTTTGTGCTGACTTACTAATTAATTCTTGCAGAGCTGAGTTAGCTCTGAGTGAACATGGAAAAAAATGTAATAATCATAAACTTACATATGTATCGAAACCCCTTACGCAATATTTGGCCTCTCTTCAGGTGGGAATGAAGTTAAATCTTTAACTGTTGCCTCATTCTAGGTCAGGTGTGCTGAGATCTGTTTTGTTTCTCTTAGTTGCCTCACCCCTTTAATACTCCCTGGTATAACATCTGCGAGTTGCACCAACCACAACGTACATTTTGCTTGTCCTTCAGCTTCCAGTTCTTTCTTCTTACCGCCTCTTGACTAACTCCCTCTCCTTCTCATGTTCTTTTCCTCTCACCCCGTCCTCTCTTCCCCTCCATGGTTGTTCAATCTTCTTGTTTTGCTGCTTCGGCTATTTTGCTGTGCTGCTATCTCCTGCAGCTGTCCTCAACACGCATTTCTTCCATACTTCTGTTTCTGATTCTTCCTGCTGTTTCACGGGTGTGTTCGGAAGCCATGCTGCAAGGCACTGCTTTGGGAAAGGCCAAAGTTTAGCACTGAAGCAAAGCGCTTATGGCACGTTCAGCAGCTGTGAAAAGCTTTCTCGGTTTTTTTAACAAAGGTAAGATTCCCAGTGTAAGGATTCTGCAGAGGAGGAGGAAGGAAGCTGCAAGATGCAATAGCCACCCCAGAAAGAAGAGGAGAAAGCTTGTGAACGTGGAGTTCGGCTGGCATCGCTCAGACACAGCAGCAAGACTGCCACCACAGATTGCTCATGCTCAAGCCTATCGAACATGGGTTTGGGTGGTTGTCCCTTGCATTTAGTGGGGGGGGGATGGCTGTTACTTTAGAAAGGGTACACCTGTGTGTGTTCCTATGCTGAAAGAAGTAGTGGATAGTGGGCCAAGCACCAGTCTGTCACATTACAGGTGTGGGAAATGAGCCACAAAGATGGAAAGGCAAGAGTCTGGAGTCTACAGATTGCAACCTAAGCAATAATGCAACCCCTCAGCCTTAGACAAATCTGTTTATTTAAGCACGTGAGTTCTTGAACTGTACTTTCATTTCTCAAGCCTGGGGAGAAATAAAGAAGAAAAACACTGTTTTCCCAGGGGAGGAGAGGAGAGCACTCTCATCCTGAGTGCAGTTCCAGACATGGTTGCTCTGGGGTCAGTCCCCCTGCTTCTTGGTGGAGCCGGTCTGGCAGCAGCCCCTGCCCTGGTAGGCACAGCTCCCCCAGCTCTCCCTTCTGCAGTGTGTGCACATTACACATCCAGCTCCATCTTACAGCATACGCCTCCAATGCCATGACAGCCATTAAGTTTATCCAGCAATTTTTTTTTTTTTAAATGTAAACCTGCAGGTGAAGCTCTGGCACAGATTCATTTTAAGTGTAAAAAGTGAGTTACGGCTTCAATAAAAGTGACTCTTCAAAACAGAGGCTGTGCGGTGTCATTCCCACTCCTTCCCCCTACCTGAAAGTATTTACTAAAAATCAGCAGCACAACTCCTTCAACTTTCACTGAAGCAAAAAAATGCATGCTTCTTTATCCGAAAAATAAGTTGAAGATATTTTAGGCAAATTTGTACTATTCATGCTTAAAAGCAGCTTTTTATTTATTCTCCAACACAGTTAAAAAAAAAAAAATGTATTTTTTTTTCACAATTATGGTATTTAAAAAAAAGTCTTCAGAAGCTATTAAAAATATATACCACCACATTCATTTCATGGAGGAGGGGGAGAATAACACAAGAAGCAAATTATAATTTAATAGTTCTCTTAAAAAAAATATTAAGAAACACCACAGGACAGGGTGGAGGAGAAAAAGGAAATAAGCAAGTAGCTTTTAGTTTCTTAAGCTTTCTTTTTCCTCTAAATGAGCTCATCATCTGTAACATTTTATACTTTCATTTGATATACAATATATGAAAATATGCAGTTTCAGTGAAAATTAATCAAAAGCTTTACTTCTGATATCACCTGATAAGCATCCACATCTATCTTGAGCAATGTCATGATAGGTTACCTGAACTTTACATTCAAAACGTATAATTCAGGGCACTGTCCTTGTTGATTTAATATAGGCCAGTGAATCCACTTAAAATAATTAGAGCTATACTGAAAGAAGACTATGAATCAAGTTCAGGTCTACAGTATTTTTACCTCCTGCCAACAGAGTGTCCACACCTCTAACAGAATTAAAGTATTTTAAAGTGATATACAGTATTATTACATTTTTATCTAGACCCTGGAAACAAATCTCTTAGATACGTGTAGGGTACAGAAAAGCATCTCTGAAAGCTTCTTGTAGCATTTACACAGCTGGAGTCACTACTTAGCACGTCAACTCTTGAGACCCATGTCCTAACATAAAACCACAGCACTGGTTTTGAAATCTGAGTGTTTATTTCTAAAACCAAAAGCGCCATTCACTTTTTTTCTTTTACTTAATATTGTATTCATTCATAAGAACATTACTGACACTCAACCCTGCTCATCATTTTTTAGATTATCATCTAATAAGCATAAGTCTACACAGTGTCTGAAGTCTTAAGATACCTTTCAGTGAAGGGAGGGGGAATGGCATTTTTTGCCCCAAATGAGTAATTCTTGGTTTCAAAAAGTTACTTGGTCATTCTACTACCTCCTGACCAACATTCCTGAAAAGCAAACCTACAGAAACCAGTGCTGCAAGAGGCTTGCTAAGAGACACACTGAGGAAATCTCCCAACATCTGGTCCAAGCATGGAGAAATCATGCTATTTCACTCCACAAGTAACTGCTTTGTAAACCAGGAGGACTCACAACCCAGGGAAAGGGGGGACACCACCACCTGCTGCCTTGACATTTACCTCTTAACAAAAGCAAAACCAGAAGCATCACTTCCTCACGTACTACCCTATTATTTGAAATAAGAAAAGCTTTATTAAAGTTAGCAGGTAGAACCTCCTCTTTCGCAGAGGATATCCATCTTAAACTGTGCCTATGCCAGGACACCTGTCCCAGCAGCACAAACACAGAACCACAGAGCAACCACCCAACTGAAGGACCACCACGTTCACCTTTACTTCTCTCTGGTTATTGAGAAGAGTTTAACAAGGAACTTGCTGCCTGACCTGGAGGGTTGCAAATCCACAGCTAGCAGACCACAGCTGGGCGAGTCCCACACAGGAAGCACTCAGCAACCAACTCATTTAGCTATGATGGGATTTCCACCCTGAGAGCCCTCCCTGAGCTCAGTGCCTCACTAGGCCACAAGACTGATGCCTCATTTGGCTTTCTACCAGCAGCGGCAGAGGTCTGGCAGGATGAAACAGTTAAAAAAAGATGTGGAAAGGGATATGGCAGCAGGGCACAGGCTCTGCTCCTAGCCATTCCCAGGAGAGGGACCACCACCTCCCAGTCAGGAAGGCTCAGATAGCTGGGCTCACTCGCCAGCACCCCCAGCCAGATCTGCTCTCATCTCTGCTACCCACAACCTTAAATCACCTCTGCCACAATAGTCTTTCTCTAGAAAGGCCACAGAGCAATAAATTCACTTGCTGTCCTGCTGATGGTCAGCCTGAGGGGAGGGGATTGCTACCGAGGTTGTAAGTGTCTGACAATTATTTGTGCCAATTAGACCCATGTTTACTACCATCCTGCTTTTCCCAGTTAGAAGTCAGAGACTGACACTTTTGCCCAAAAATACTGAACTGTTCTGAAGACAGGATTTCCTCCACAAAACACATATTTATGAATGCACATATATTTACAGACAAAATAGAGCAAACAATACATACTGACACAGAGAAAATCTTTTAAATCCTATGAAAAAGCCGAGCTTCAGAGGTTTTTGCTAGTGTGTTTATGAGAGATAAGAAACAGCTACCCAAAAGATTAGTTACCACATTTTTGGTGCCAAGAGACAGAAATATTTTCTGCTATTTTGCACCCTCTGCCTTCCTGTAGCGAGTCTCATCGATGCATCCTATGTTAATTTTTCACCCTATGTTAATTAATTTACTATTAATTAATAGGCAGGCGATGTGAATTAATGGAATTACTTAAAACAAGCAAATCAATACACACTCTCAGTTATCAGTATTACAGAGCAAAGCGTACCATGTCAGCTTCTAAGGGCAGATGAACTGTAAAGAAGAATCCTAAACTGATGTTCATACCCTAAAATGTAAGTATCATTACTGAGTTCTCAGTAAGTTTTTGTAGGTATACAACTGTATTTAACCATGTTGAAATGTCCCTATTTCATGTCACTATGTCAGATCTGCACAGGTGCACACCAAAAAAAAAAGACAAATACAGGTGGCTTTCATTTGTTATGTATTCAAATAACATTGTAGCCAAAACCTATCAACATGCCCTACAAGAGTAAGGTCTGCCAGAAGCCACCTGTAACAAATTACATACTCTAAATATCAATAGTTTCCAAATCTGTTATATTTACTACTCTCCCTCTCTGTATGATCTGAGAGCACGTCCAAATGGAAGCTCAGGACTGTTTAAATGAATCACATTCCCAAGCGCAGGCACGGATCCACCCCAGCTACTTCACTGGCCATTCACGCTTGGTTTGTGTCAAGCTCCTGCAACATCCCTAGGTAAACAAGCGCTTAATTTGGCTCAAGAATAATTGCTTATTAAGTTGGGGCTTGCCAGAGTAACTACAGCTATTTAAAAATACATAAACAATAAAAATCCAGAAACTTGCTGTGTCTCAAGAGAAGCGAATTCAATCATACAGCTGATTTCTGATTGACTATAACATGCTGCCCGACATTAAAGTTTACTTTACTTGGTACAGCAAAGGAACTACGTGAAGAACTTGCTCCGAGAACACAGAGCAACGGCTGTAAAATAAGACCGCCTTGATGTGCACATAAAATATATGCGGAAATTATGCTAAAGTTAATTTTCTCTTGCATAGCACTGTAAGCGATTCTAACAACTTTCAGGCTAAAGAATGAATAAAACTGAATCCAATAAAAGGAACTTTGTGGGGATTTCTCGTTCGAGCTTTGCAGCTCAAATCGAACCACCCTGAAGCTTCCACCTTAGCCTGAATATCTTGGAAATCTTTGAGAAACAAAATGAAAAATAAGAGTTGGATGATTCCACAACAAGAGTTACAACAAGATTGTGAAACCTACCCTCTGGAACGAGCCACCTTCCACAGCACCCTCTCTCTCACAGAATGAATAAACAAGGCACTAACCAAAGCTTAAGAAGGAGTAGGTCAGACAAACTTCTAACATAAAACACACAGCTGGAACAGATAGCTGTTAATTATTTAATTACACTTTAAAGTCTGTGTAATCAGTCAAGAGAATTTGTGTGTTCAAGCCCAGGGGCCAATTTGCACCTAAGGCAAACTGAAGAAACAAGAATTTTGTTAAAGAACGCTTTGGGTACTGCAAGCACATCACTAAAGGACTGCCAGCTTTTTTAAGTCACACATTCAGGAGTTAAGAACTGCAAGGTCTTGATTGTTTGTGGAACATTGCCTTTCTTATAACGGAGGTATTTTTTTAAACAACTTACGTAATTGAGCTCCTCTTAGGTTTAAATATTGTGTTATCTATTAAGTGAGACCTTTTAAGTTAACATTGCTGAATGCATTTCAAACACCACTCTGCTCTCCTCATAGGAATTAATCAAACCCAAGGTTTGGAAGCAAAACACATGAAGTGTTACTCCTCTTCAGCAGGGCAGTTTGCAGGGTGCTTTGTTTATTTTTCTAAGATTTTGAGAGGTTTACTCGCAAAATAAATACATAAATAAATTAGGTGTAGCAATCTGAAAACCACAAGGTACAATGGAGACATTCCATCAATCACATCATCCTTTACAACAACAAAACACACAAAATACCCAACCAAAAACCCCCACCAAACAAACAGTAAGCTGCTACAGAGACAGACTACTGCATGTTTCTCAGAGGGCAAGCCAAGCAAGCTTTGACAATACTGGGACTAAGCCTTCCTGCTGTACCCCAATGCTGTACAGGCTGCTTCCGAATTCCTCCTACGCCTCCTTCCCTGCAGCTACAGAGACACTGGCTGCCTACACCGGCTAGACTTCACAGACCAGTTGTCTGGGAATGCTTAAAAGAGCCTTTTACATTAAATCAGGAGGAGCTCTGTGCTTAAAAAGCCAAAAAGAGTTTTTGAAAAGCTTAAGTAGGAGACAAAGCCAAGAACCAGAGCGCTGAAGTAAGAGCTAACAATGCATTTTCAAGTATATATAGCTCAGAGATACTCAGTCTGAGCATGGAACAGTTTGTGTAAGTGCAATAATTTAAACATAATACAGAGATCACAGAACTGCATTACAGTATTATTAGAAGTTCCATTTTGAAAAACACGCTAACCAGCAACACTGCATGTGTACACTTCAGTAAGTTTATTGTAATATAGTTATGGCAAATAAGTAACTGGAATGCAACAAGGAACAGAGTTGCTCATTAGCCTAAGCTTCCCATTTCCCACAGTTTACAGCAAAGCATGACCTTCTAATTAATGAGAAATTCCCTCAGAGAGCTTTCCTCCCCCTCCAACACAAGCACTCCAGCCACCACTTCAGGCAGACTGGCTACATCCCACAAAGACTACTTCCTCCTAACAGCTTCCCCGGCACAAACAACCATTTACATGTCTAAATACTACTCAAACCTGTCATCAAATGGCGCAGGAATAAAAATCAAGGCAATGAGTGCCGACTGAAAGGCAAAGATGGTTAGCAGAGTTGCTGATGAACTACAGGAATACTCAGAGAGATGATCAGAGGGCTGGAGCACCTCTCCTACGAGGACAGGCTGAAAGAGTTGGGGTTGCTCAGCCTGGAGAAGGGAAGGCTCCAGTCAGATCTTATAGCAGCTTTCCAGTAACTGAAGGG
>JAHREE010000480.1:2929124-2959505 GCA_033628505.1 Tringa tobata
TGGAAAACCCGCGCCCCTGGGTCGGCATTATGATTTTATTTCCCCACACACACACACTGTACAGCGCTGGCCCGGCAGCAGCAAAGGGGATCCCGTAGGAAATGCCCTTTTGAACGTCCTCTAGAGGGTGCGCGCGGACCTCCGCTCCCTGTCCCGAAAATGCCGCTCGTCATTGAAACCAAAAAAAGCAGCAAAACCAAGAAGGGCCGTTTCCCACCGCCTGATGGCAACCGCCCACGTTTATTTTCCTGTAGAACGCAACAAACACCTATATTCCGGGGAGACCTTATAGCAGCTTCCCAGTACCTGACAGGGGCCCTACGAGAAAGCTGGGGAGGGACTTTTTACAAGGGCATGTAGTGATAGGATGAGGGGTAATGGCTTCAAACTGAAAGAGGGGAGATTTAGATTAGATATCAGGAAGAAATTCTTTACTGTGAGGGTGGTGAGAGACTGGAACGGGTTGACCAGAGAAGCTGTGGCTGCCCCATCCCTGGAAGTGTTCAAGGCCAGGCTGGATGGGGCTTTGAGCAACCTGCTCTAGTGGGAGGTGTCCCTGCCCATGGCAGGGGGTAGGAACTACATGATCTTTAAGGTCCCTTCCAACCCAAACCGTTCTACTTCCTCATTTTAACCTTCTCTTACCTTGTCCGTGGAATGTTCTCCTATTTCAAGTTCCATTTTTCTTTTATTTCTTCAAGATTCATCTAATGGACTCAATACTGCACCACAAGATGAAACTGCCAGCTCTTTTTCACTAAAGTTTGTCAAGATTGTTTTTTCCATCCACTATTTTACGGCAGATGGAATCCACAAACCTACCATGTGTAGGGGTTACAACACGGGAACTTCTAACCAATTTTTCCTCAAAGTCTATTTGCTTGTATTTAAGCCTGACTACTTTAAGTTACACCCAACATCTTATTTACTCTTGAAAATCCTTTCTAATCATCAGCAAACTATACAGTATGGCTGTAGCAAGCAATTTTAGGTCTCTGTTCCCAACAGCTTTTAGTGGGACACTGTGCTATTAATGGTTTTTGTGCTGAGAACAGAATAATTAGTCCTTTACTTTATCTATTGGTTTTTTTTCAAATAAATTTCCACTGTATTGAATTTCCTTAAATAGCTTTTTTTGGTAATAGCATCTACAAGAAAGCCTTTAGAAAGTGGGTGTAAATTGCTAAGCCCCCTAATTCTCATTATTTCAAGTACTCTCTAATCCAAATTATTCCACCCATTCCATATCATCAAGAATTCCCACAGCTTGTGGAGAAGTTACGCATCATTGTTATTGTTACCATTTCATCATATCACAGGCACATCCTCAGAGTCGTATTTTTCCCAGGGCTGCAATAGCCCTTTCTATTAAACAATTTCTTTTCTAGGATGCGGCTGTTTACCCTTCTCTGACTGTATATATTTGGGAGTATTTCGAGCGTGTATACCAAATGAACGCATTTCCCCCACCACAGCTCCTTATCAGTCTAGCTTTTAAGCCCAGCTCAGCCAAAACTATCAAACCCAACCAGAGCTGGATGGGAGCGTTTCTGAAGTGACTGCTGGGACTGTTCAACGCAATCCACCCCATGCCCTTTCCCACAACCCCTGCTTGGGGCAACGAGCTCGCTTAAGTAAAGAACAATTCACCTTCGTAACGCGGGATCGGGTTTTGTTTCCTTGTCCTGGGTAGGTGCAAACTCGGAACAGCCTTGTCTTAACGCAGCCACGTGGCCGACATCAGCAGCGCCATCTCCGTCATTAAGCCACAGCAGAGCAGCAAGGACGGGGAACTTGCTCCACGCAAAGCCAAAAGCTCCCAGCGATATCTGATCAACAGCAGCTTGCCTCCCAGATGGGTGATGCTTCTCCACTGCTCCTGCCTCTGCAGCTCCCGTCCTTGCCAAAAGCCTCCTGGTGGCAGGAGCAGCTGCTTTGAGTGAAATCAAGTCGCTGCCAGCCGGCACCGTGCTGTCCTAGCAATGACAGCTCGTCCTAAGGGTTGGCTGGTGCCCCAGGTCTTGCTGGGCTCCTTCTAAAGGAACTGAGTGGGCGAAGAAGCTACTTCCCCACCACTGGAGAAATCCGCTCTTTATTGGCATTCCCATACTCAAGTTTATAGTTACCCATAAGGTCAGATAAAAAAAAAATGTTGATGATAATTGATGATGACGTGCAGCTAGTCAAGGTTTGTGCTGCTCTCCGATTATCTGATATTGGAATTACATTTTGATTGGAATTGCAATGACATTTTACCATCTGGATGTCTATGTTCTCATGTAACACTAGTTATGCTCATCAAAACTATTTTAAAAGACCATCCCAGCTGCCTGACTTAATTCTGTAATGCTCCCCATGACTCCTTGCTCTTTCCCCTTTTGTGCAATTTACATACTGTAATGACAGTACTTGATTACAGGGGTTCAGTGGGTTTCCAGGACCTGCTTCTCCCTCTACCGTACCCACATTCTTAATTATGCTTGCCCCACTGAACGTGGGCCTTCTGGGCCTAGCTGAAGATGTATACATAATAGCTAGACTCAGGATCTCAAACAGCCCTTTCTTTGGTGATATTTATTTAAACCCAATATTTAACCCATGTTGTTGTAAGTAAAATTGATATTAACTAGAAAAATGAAATGTAACGAAATGAAATGAAGCAACCAAGGGAACTGGCCGCTGCTAAAAGTCCTCTATACAGCCCCAACCCAATTTGATCATTTATAGAGAAATAGTAACTAGACATAATGTAGCTTTCTTTATAAGCAGGATATTCCTATCAAGAGAGTGATGAGCTGTAGGCCTGGTCAGAGAACTGAGAAAACCACCTGGAACTGCCAAGATTAGAAGAGAAGTAGGTAAAAGGGTAATTTCGTCAGGGGGAAAATGCAATCACTACCTCATTGACCACCTATCCGAATGATACCACCTACTCATAAGAGAACAATGAAAGAAGAAAACAGAGTCAGCACAATAATTGACATAGAATCATAGAATGGTTAGAGTTAGAAGGGACCTTAAAGATCATCTACTTCCAACCCCCCTGCCATGGGCAGGGACACCTCCCACTAGAGCAGGTTGCTCAAAGCCCCATCTGGCCTGGGATTGAACACTTCCAGGGAAGGGGCATCCACAACTTTTCTGGGCAACCTGTTCCAGTGTCTCACCGCCTTCCCACTAAAGAATTTCTTCCTTATATCTAATCTGAATCTCCCCTCTTTCAGTTTAAAACCATTACCTATCACTACACTACACTCCTTGATAAAGAGATTTCAAGATAAAGAGGTCCCCTTTAGGTATTAGAAGGCACTATGAGGTCTCCCTGGAGCCTTCTCTTCTCCAGGCTGAACAATCCCAACCCTCTCAGCCTGTACTCATAGGAGAGGTGCTCCAGCCCTCTGGTCATCTTCATGGCCCTCTGCTGGACCCATTCCAACAGGTCCATGTCCTTCCTGTGCTGAAGACTCCAAAGCTGGACACAGTCCTCCAGGTGGGGTCTCATGAGAGCAGAGCAGAGAGGCAGAATCACCTCCCGTGACCTGCTGGCCATGCTTCTTTTGATGCAGCCCAGGATGCAGTTGGCTTTCTGGGCTGCCAGCACACATTGCCGGCTGATGTTGAGCTTCTCCTGTCTAAAGGACTGGACAAGATATTCCGCACAAGTTAGCATAGACTTGATCTTGTGTCAGATGTGGCAAATGGCTTACAGCATAGGAAGGCTACAAAAAGATTACATGCTTCCACACTACATGTAGCAAACCCTTCGGTCTAGCTCTCAGGAGTAGACAGTCACCTGCGGAAAGGGCACAGCACTTGGGAGAGTTTAAGCAGAAGACACAGTTGCTGTTTTCTGCTCAGTCTCAGAAGTCTCCATGAGCAGCCAGCTCAGGAAGTGCGAATCTGCCCACAGCAGGAAGCCTGGCCAGCTATGTAAAGACCTAACTCCTACCATCACTACAGCCAGGAGCTCCCTGCTTCATAAAGCCTTACACAAATGCAGTGATCTGGTCACTCACACCGACCTCTAACTCCAGGGAAAGCCAGATTCCTACCCCTGGTGCCAAGAGCACAGCTGCCAACAGCACGCTTGCTGCACATCCATAAATACCCACTAGCACATGATGGGACGTGCAGCTCTCTGGTTCCGATTCCCTTCCTAGTGCTGAACGCCACTGTCTCATATGGACCTGAGCAAGCAGGGTTTCCTACTTCTGCTTTCCAGCTCCCCCAAATGCTAGATAAACGTTCTGTTGCTAACTCAGAGGGATTCAACTCTTTACCTGTAAAATGGGCCCATGTCCTCCCACCCTATTTTCCAAGGATGCTGCACGCTGTGCTGCCAACCACACCAGAGCCCACCCACCAGCTCCCTGACAGACGTGAACAAGCATTAAACCCCTTCTTGATCCTATTATAAATTACATTTATTTCACTCGTGCAGGACATCAGAACAGAAACTAGGGCACGTTATGTCAGGCAGTTCATCCCACCGACTCTTCACTCTAGCCCTGCCCCTCTAACGCTGGTAACTTTATTAGCTACCTAGACCCCAAGACCTGTGATACCCCACTGCCTTCCCAGCAATAAACGCACAGTGCAGCAACGAGCCTCTGCATAATCCAATAAATATGAATTGTATCAAGTGAGGAAAGGTTTTTCTGTAAGTGTGCAAAAAAGTGTAAGAGGAAAGCTGGAAAATTTGTAAATCTGAATTTCACTGAATTTTTAGAGTTGGAAGGGACCATAGAGATCATCTAGTCCAACTCTCCTGCCAAAGCAGGACCACCCAGAGCATGTCAGATCATGCTACTCAGGACGGCATCCAGGCGGGTCTTGAAAATCTCCAAAGAAGGGGACTCCACGACCTCCCTGGGCAAAAAAAAATCTCTACAGTTAATAACATTTAAAAGCATGTCAGAGGGATTTTTTTTTATATTTTTAATCAGCCTGCAATTTAGAGATGATATCTTTCATCCATGCTACCATGGAAACCATGCAATCAACAACTGGTTGTTAAATTTTTTTATATCGGGTCCTGAAGGTCCTAGTGGTTAATTAGGGGTTATTAAAACTAAACAGCAAAGAAAGCATTAGACAATCTGCCAGATCTGTTGTAAAACATGGTCTGGAGACTACAGACGCCCACAGGAAGGAAAAGGATAAGGAAGAAAAATACTGAGCCACATAGATAAGGGCTTCTATGCTGCAACTTTTATGAAAGAGCATCCAGAAGTTAAATAGAGAACAAAATAAAGGTGGAAATGAAGTATAGGTGAAACTGTGACAGCAACCTATAGTGAAGTGTGTTCTTTTCCACGGGATTTTAGACACCAGATGTAACATCTTACCATGAATATTATAATCTTCTCTAATACTACCTAACCCAGATCCATGCTTGCTGTTCCACCCATATCAGTGCTACTTTTAAAAGCCATTCTCTTCTCCCTTGTACATCCTTTAAGCACTTATTCTCATATTTCAAAAAGCCAAGCAGGCCTTTTTTTGTGCCTTAGCATAAAATCAAAGAATTATCATTGAGACTAGGGTTTTTTTTTCTTTCTAGTTTCAAGTCTGTTGCACTACATGATCTTAAAGGTCCCTTCCAACCTAGACAATTCTATGATTCTATGATTTTAAGCTCTCTAAGATCAGAATAATCTGGCTATGACTATAAACCAGATTATGTTTCTTCTCCTTCAGTAATTCATTAAAACATCTTCTCCATAATCAAGAATGATTTAACTATAAAAGAATTATTTATTTTATGCTTTTTAGATCAGACATATTTAGGGCAAAGCGCATGCCTTTTCTCATTTAAATACAGACCAGCCTTTTGACGTTATGAAGGCAATAGGTGTGAGCTTGGAAAGACATCAACTAACACAAAAAAAATCCCTTGAAATTTTAAAATCTGCCACCTAGTGGGCTTTTTCAAAAATATGGTTTTAAATTAGAAGACACCTCCTTAGAACCTTAAAAAGTTCCATTTCTACATGCTTTGCTGTAGTATAATACTTTGCTGAGTATTACATGCTTTTCTTTAGGTAGACCTGACAATTTACAAAACAATAGACTATGACAGAACCCCCTTAAATCCATCCATACATGCAATAAATCAGGCCTTGTATTTCTAACATCTCTGCTTTTGCTTACTTGAGATTCCAGAAGCGCAAGTAAAGCATATTCAAATGCTAGGTCTCCTCCATCAAAGAGGAATAGTGTCTGAAAGTTAACATTCAAAGCAATTCAGAGATAGCTGCTAAAAAGGGGAATTTGGAAAAAGGGCCAAAAAATGTCCAGAAGGAACAGACCCAGGACAGAATCCAAGTAACAACACTGCTCTGTAAAGAAATCAGAAAACGTTACAAGGAAATTTGAGCAAATAAATAGCTAAAATACTCCAAACCTCACTAAAAGCCTTCTTTTTCCCAAACAGGTAAATAGCCATTTTAACTACTGCCAGGGGACATGGAAAGGTCCTGGTGGCATCAGCGGGCGTGCACACTAATAGAAAGGACTTATTTTTCTGTGGTTCTAATGAAAGAGAAAGGGCTGCCATAAGATAGGCTCATTCAAGGGAATTTGTCAGCTGAGTATTACTGCTACACAAAAAGCTAAGGATGGAGGATGTCCGTGACTAGAATCGGCCAACATTGCCACAGCTAGATTTTTCCACTGTGCTTTTGTGACGAGAGAAGAGCAAACAAATACCGGAAGCTGGCTGAAAAATGGCAGGCAGGCATCACCCACCTCCAAAGCGCACAGAACTCTCTCTGCAGAATGCAAGGTTAATTCCTAAGCAGGAAATTGGGTAAAAGAGCAAATTCTTTCACTTGCATGGGGTCTTTCAAATAAAGTAAGTACAATATGCAAAGGGATTTACTATGAAGTACTGTTTCAACAACATGAAGGATCCTTTCCCCACCTCTAGCTAATGTTATCCAAGGCAAGTCTATGAAAAGCAGTCATTTCACTAAAGGTAACCACTGTATAGAAAGGAGAAATAAAGCAACCACTTGTTAGATTTTTAAAACCACAGACTCCCAAGATTTACATATACTCGGAAAGTAATGAACCAGTGTATACAAGCACTGAACTTCCTAGTCCCGGTGTGCCTTTTAAAGCTATTAGTATGCTATTCAGTTTTACTCTGAATGAGCAAGAAACATACACGGTCTCTACATGCAATAAATAACACGGAATCTCAAATAAGAACCAGTCACAATAAACTAGAAGCACAAATTACTTTTGTTAGTAAGTGTCCACCTACCACAAAAAATATCCACTTGGACAAGTGTGTCACGTGGTAGCAGAGCATAATGCAAATACAGTGTTCTCTAAGGCAAAACCTCTACTCAGGCAAACAAAAAAGAAGATGCTACAAGGCAGCAGAAAGTTTCCCAGTGTTACGCTTTCCAAAAAAATTTCTTTTTCCTGAAAACATTTTGTGCCTATAACTTGGAAGAACCTTTTCAGATCTCCTGTTCAAACAAGAACAGCAATATTCATTGTCGTATGAAGCAATTATTATTTCACAGCTTAAAGAATAGTTGTTTTAATACCAGCCACACAATGTCACAGTTGGTAGTAATATACTTCATCTACCTGGCAGAAACAGCTCTCAAACTTTGTTACCAACTGGATTTCAGCAGAAACACACTCAATGGTGAAATTCCAATTATTAAACCTTTTATTTAATCAAATAAATAAAGAGGTAACTGGCTAGGACTGATTTTCCCTTTTTAAACGCAGGTGTGCTGATGCCAGAATTACAAAGAAACTTCCATGGGGAGGAGACAGGGCAAGTCACCTTGGGCAGAACACATTCCACATTTACTGCTCTAGAAACGTACCCTTCTGTATAACAATCTACCACTTTACAACAGATTAGCTATTAGATGTAAGCCTTTTGCAAACAAACCTTAGGAGGAGAATGGTCAAGTCAAATCTGATCACCTCTGAAACACCTCAACAATCCAACAGTTAACATATTACACACTGTGATCTTGATCCTACTTAAACAGACAAGAGCTACCACTAAAATTAATAAGCATCTGATCATTTAACGTAAAAAAATACTGCTATTTTATGCTCTGCAATAATCCATTTTCGTAAGTTACTCTTGTATTTTTTACATTAGCTTATTGTAACAGTCATAGCTGTTCCCAAAGAGTGTTACCATTAAGTAAATAAGATGAATGCCTCTTAGCCTTTTTTCAAAGGAAAAAAAGGCCAAATATGAACATAACCAACCTTTTGAATAGTAAGAACTGAGTCACACCACTCCACATTGCCCTGTGACCTATTCACAGCTGCAAAATTAATGGAAAAAGTAGATCAGCAATTATTCATCATTTAAAAAAAAAAAACAAAAAATCTTTACAGCATGAAGTACATTTTATGTATTTACAAGTCAGATTGTTTACATGGGATGAATTTTACACTCTACATGTTTTTTGATGGTGAAACATATACATACAGAGAAAAATACTGCCACAACCAATACACTTAAATACCTGTACATCATTTACATTTTAAAATATTCTACAGAGCTCTAAACAGTCAGTGTCACTTAGCTATTCACATTTCGAAGTGGAGTGCAAAATGCTTACAATTTTTTTAACAAGAGAATTTCAGCCAAAATGCTGTTTTCAGTTCTTTAGTAATTCAACGGCTTCAGCTGTTAACTTTGTTCCATGCCAGCCATCAGTGACAAAGCTAAAGATTCCACTGCAAACCAAACCATAAAAAAGTAGTTAGCATTTGCATTTGCAGTAATCCACAAGTATTTGTTGCAATATTCAATTCTGTAGTTTAAAATAAAGTTCTGGCTTATTTTTTTTTTAAATTGTAACACTTCAGCATTTAAGATGGTAAGACATTTTATGAATCTCTGAAAGTGTAGAGAGTATTTCACCACTTTCATCATCAGTTATCCATTAGTTATGTCAGGTGGTAGGAACTGGTAAGAAATTCACCCCTTTGTTTGAAATACTAACTGCTGTACACACACACACAAAAGAATAAACGCTGTGGGGGCTTGTATGCATTAAGCCATTCTCACGGACAGTTCTTGCAGACAAGCTCTTGTAGACTGAGTAGCAGTGATGTCAGATATTACCTCTTTTAGAAGCCCATTAAAACATGCATCTACATCTCAGCTAACTCTCTTCAGCAGGTGCTCTCCTAACTCAAACAGGCACCGATTAGCAATTTAAGCTAATAACAGGCTGCAAGTAGAAGCACAGACATGTTGTCTTCTGCTGTTTCTGCTACTGAGGAAGTAAATTCCAACAGATGGGCAGAGCCAGGAGTTCAGTGCAGTTGAAGCTGAGGCACCATAATACTAAAAATTTTTTCTGTTCAACATATATCACAGCTGTCATTCAACAACAACAAAAGAATGCTTTTCTGTGCCCTCCAGAACTGAGTTTAGTTCATTTGTTTAGAAAACTGCTTGTCACTTGCTTAGCTACATCAGCACCCCTTCAAGAAAAAAGGTAAACTGAAGATAGCTGTCATAAAAAAAGCATGGCACAAATACTTAAAAAAATGATGAAGTTAACTTATTAACAAGTAAGACTTCATTTCAGTCTGTGAATAGCTCACAAAATGAGGCTCTTTAAGATGTGCTGACAAACTTTAAAACAGGTTAAAATGTAAATACAATCTTAGTAAAGCTTGTGTCTCAGTAAGTGCAGGTATGTGAAAAGCCTCATGTACTTACAGTGAGGAAAAGAGCCTCGACAGACAGCTTTGTTGAGAACAGTTACTAGAAACATGTGACAGTTTTTAAAATCAGATTCCATCTTCTCTATGGATTCCATCCTACAAAACAGTTTAACAGAGGAATACTTAACAGACTAGCACTACGTTACCTTCAAAATAGGACCAAAACTTCGCAGTAAATGACAAAGTAATCTTTGCATTGCATTATGGCTTGAACTTACAATGTTTCAGTTATGCCTGTGTACACTACTTCTAGAAGACCAAGGCAATTTTGACAGGAGCATCTGAGCGCTATCATGATGACACTAATAATTCATTTTAAAAATCTCTGCAGTGACGAGGAAGAACTGTGTACTTCCAACTGATAATTATTATTCCCCACATAGCTTTGTATTTCAAGGCAGCCATTCCTGGTCCCTGTTGCTTCAGAGCTCCTTGGGGTAAATCTCCACTGCCAATAAAACAGGGACACCCACACTGCTTTACTATCAGCTAATTATTGAATTCCACTTTGGAGTGCGCCAGCTAACGCTCATCAGAGGAGGGAGAAGACGTAGTTCACAAATAGTCACTCCCTTCCTTTTTCCCTTCTCCCAGGAGGATGTGGATGATGACTACATCAGCCATGACTTTTTCCTGCCACAAGAGCAGGCAACCATACGCCCCGAGTTTCAGTCTTTATTGACAGCCTTCAAAAATCATTTCTGACATTTTGAATCGGAAGAGCACTCCAAAAATAGCAACTTCCTAATACCACAGGAGAGTGGGATCCAAGTTCTAGGTAGCATCTGCGCCAAAGAGAATTAGTCGCGAAAAATATGGATGTGAGCCAGTCAGCACCAGCTGGCCTCAGGGCCATAGATCAAACCTTGAGTGTTAGACACAGCCTTGGAGACTTGCCCACTATCATTCATCCTTCAAGCAGTAGGTTACACAAGCAAAAGTATGAAGTATAAATTGGGAGAGGAGTGGCTGGAAGGCAGCTTTGCAGAAAGCGACCCGGGGGTGGCTACTCAACAGCAGGCTCGATGGGAGTCAGCAGTGTGCCCTGGCAGCTGAGAGGCAAACCACATCCCGGGGTGTATTTTTACCACAATTTTTTTTACAAAGGTTTTATAATTTGGACAGTCTATATTAGAAAAATTAAGAGCCTTAGAGATGAGATTTAGACAATTATTTTTTTTTAAAGGAGAACTAAAATGTATTGCCTTCTCAAATGAAAGCCAAATTAAATAATCCCACTTTCCATAAACCAATTAATGAATTGTCAGCATCTACCTGCCTACAATTTTAAATCATCGCCAGGGAACGTGACCATAAACCAAACCTGTGACCCTCTCATTTTACCGTTAGAAACAAATATGAAAGAAAAGAAAATCCTCTTTGTTGATATCCTCAAAAATCTTTTCAAAACTTAGAAGTTATATATTTGCCACCTTTTTAATTAGAAAATACTGAACATACACTGAAACTTGTTAGGTTCTATCTAAAATAAATTTTACTTTTGCTAAGAAATAGCAATTAGCCTCTGGTATCTGCTGTTAAACACTGAGAAGTCCTGTTATTTCACACAAAAAAAATTCTAGAAATTATATTCTGAGCTGTGAAATTATGACCATATAGAATTTTAGGTACATATACTTACTTCCAAGCCCCCAAACCAGCCTGCCAACGGTCTGCAAACATCAGTACTAAATTTAACACTTTCATTATAGCTTCTTTCACAAAGCTCACCTAAAATAACAATTAAAAGGAGTAACAGTCAGAAATTCATTGTTAAGCATAACCATTTTCATTATTAAGCCTCAATACAAAGGTATCCCATTAAATCATGGCATTTAATCTGATCTGTAAAAACAATCTCCTAAGTACAATGTGATTTTTCCAAATTTAAGATGTGTTTTGTATTTTCTCTCTAATTCATTTCATGGCTGACTATTTCACTGAGGACTATGCCCAGAGTGTATGCAGAATAAAAAGCTACAATGCTATCCATGTACCTCCACTTCCTGCCATTCCAGTATGTATAATCCTCATTACATTACCAAGCTTCAGTTTGTTCAAATCCTCCCATCTCTTAAAAAGAAATAAGTCATGTAAAATCCGATATAAAGAATTTAATTTTATCTTCTCGACAGAATTGAGCTGAGACTTGCAAGGAGAACTAGATCTCAATGTTAACTCTGGAAAAGCTGCCATTACAGAAAACTATTTTAAATGACTGGGCTTCAGTCACCTAGCCCTGAGATAAATAGTCAAAAAGCTACCAAAAGCTAATAACTATATATTGCTTACTATGTATGAACTGCGAAACAGAGAGCATAATTAGTACTAAACTACTTTCTTGTCCTACTAAACTTAATATATCAAACGTGCCAACTTTTTTACCCACCTTTTCTCTCAGTAGGCAGCGATCATGGATTGTAGATAGATATCTGTAGTGAATCTTTATCAATTGATCTAAATCTTTGGCTTCTTCTACCTGATGCTGAAACTCCAAGCCTGTACTGTGAAGAATCTTAAGAAGATGACCATAGTTACTAAATCCCATGTTGCACACAAGACTTTTATGCTTATAATACTCTGCATATGACTCTCTTCCAATACTTTTTTTTTTTTAAAGAGCCTAGAATTGCCTGATTCATTCACTCTTCTCTCTCAAATTTTATACTCACTCTCCAAATGACCATCAGTATAGCAAAAAAAAAGACAAAAAATGACATTCCTCATATAAATAGGAATACTGCCATTGCACAAGGGCAAACAGACTGCCCTTGGGGGTGGTGGAGTATATTAATTTTATTAATGGCAAAAAAAAAAGGCAATAGTACAGCAGATATGAATCTACAGGCATTGCCTTTATATTTGACAAGTCATGAATACACTATTGGATCCGCATAGTAGAGATTTTTGAGTCTGTAGTAACCCTTTTATAAGCATAATAGCTCTTAAGAAAGTGACAGCTTACAGAAAACTATTTTAAATGACCGGGCTTCAGTCATCTAGCCCTGAAATAAATAGTCAAAAAGAACTAATAAACATCCAAAGATCAATCATATGCATGTAGAACTTCTAAAGCATTTTTAGAATTACTGATTAAAAACTGCCAAGTTAAAACTGAAACATGTTTGGCTCAAAATTATTTTGCAGAAAGTACATCAGACTAAGATTTCACTTTTTGTTTGGTTTTTTTTTTTGTTTTAAATGAAAATTAGTACTGCATCCTTAGTTACAAGTTCATAATATAAATGTAATTGTGATATAGGACAAACCCTAGTCATGATGTAGTTGTGCAGGCTGTTCACGAAATGCATAAGTTTCACTCGTAAGAGGAACATGCGATGTATTTGTTGTTTTATACTTTCTGTTTGTGGTCCAAATAGAGGAAGCGTTCCTTGTTCTAATACAGTTCCTTCCTTAACCTGTGGGGTTTCTGCAGCACAGACTAGTTCTAAAAAGAAAAGGCAAGAGTATTAAAGTGCTTATAAAGACAAACTGTAGCTAAAATGTTACAGAAACTTTAAACTGAAATTCGTTATTTCTTATTATTCTGCACACAATACTGATGTAGGATTTTTCTTGCAATTCAGATGTATTATTAAAATATAACAACAATATACGGAATAGTTTGACAGTATATGTACAACATAATTTGATAAATACTAGAACAGGAACGCTATTCAAGAGCTAAAGATTATATGAAAGGATTAAAAAAAATAAATCTACATTCACAAATAAATCTGTATACTGTCTCCACACAAGGGAAAAAGAACTTAAGCACAAAGCCATACTCACAAATTTAAGCAATAAAAAACCCACATACTTTTAGGGAAATAATTATTTAAGTGATGTACAAAACACATATGAATCCATCAACTTTCTAATTTATCTTTCTAGGACATGAAGTGTGTAACCACTTTATATGGGACAGGAAGAGTATAAACATTGACCTGGTGAAGGAGACAGTAAGCAATACCTTCCTACAGTCCCCAAATATTTTAAATTGCAGCTTAGAGTATGTAATCCCAACTATCTAGCTTACTGTTTCATTGTCAAATAAGAGTATTTTTTTCATCTCATTTTCTTAACTTGTTTGCAAGGTATTACTCATAAAAACTTGGGCTATACATAAAGCAAAACATTAGGGTGTGGTAGACAGACCTTCTTTCAACAGCAAGGTCTAAAGAATGAAGTAAGAAGTTTCCAATATAACTGACTAGACCTGAATCAGAGACAAAAGGAATGCTGCATGAATAGCGTTGTCCCTGCGGCTGAAAAGAAGTTAAAAACACACCCTGCTTAACGAACCTAATTTCCGAAGCTAACAGAGGTTACTACTTTATAGAATGAATCAAAATTCTAACTGGTTTATACTACTTACTGCAGAAGGCGGCAGACTATTTATACCCTTAGAACACAGAACAAGTTTTTAGAGTATCTTTCATTGAAGAAGTTTCTTACCATCAAATCGTAAAACATCTAGACTATACTTGGCCCACTTTATTTGCAGTAAGAGCAGGAAAACTTGATTGTAGATTTTTTGGCACTCTAAGCTTATAACTATATCCACAGGCCAAGGAACCTAAGCAGAGGAAAGAATACCAAGACAGAAAACATAAGTCACTTTAATACATTTCAAATCTGTTCTAGAATAAGAATTACAGCAATATTAAATCACTACCTTGTAACTCAATGTCAAACCATCTAAGGTGTGGACGGGGAGTTTCTTCTTGGCTGTATCAACATTTTCAAATGATATAGACAACCTATGCAAGGAAGCAAGTGATATAATTGGTGATAAACTGTTAAATTAGTGGATAAGGGCTTCTTTTGGTTTTTTTGTTGTTTTTTTTTTTTAAATTTCCTATTGCTAAATACCAACTGATTTAATCTGGGGGATTTGGGTAGAAGAGATGACAACAGCTCAAAACTTCATTAAAGCAGATTCTTTTAATGAGTACACTAAAATTAGTATTGTGCTATGCAAGTTAACTACATTAGTTTAGGTAAGTGTGAAAGAAACATAACTAAAACATATTTTGCAGGATTTTGCATTTTACCTTGCACTGTCCTCTGGATAGCGCTGCCCAACTGCTTCTTGAAGTTGAACATTTAAGAAAGCGACATTCTGCCAAATTTCCTTTTCTCTAATTTTGTCAAAAATAGATGTATAGAAGTCATACATGGTATCTCCGGCTTCAAGTAAGAAAAAGTTTCTCATTGCCTGCAAATATTCTACAAGCCTAAACAGGAACAAACATATAACATCTCCTCAGTCTTAATCATACAAATGAAATCAAACACAACTGTTACAGAAACAAAAATATTGAAAGATCTTCAGTACGTGAACTCAGTATTGACCACAAACTGAATGAAGTCCACAGTAAATCCTTTGCTTAATTCTCAGACAGCCTTTCACATATGTTCAAATAAAACAAAATAACCAAGCCAATTTTTCCTCTAAGCCTGAACAGCCCTACCAGCTTCAACAGAAATGCTCATCATATTGAGCTATCTTATGGGCTAGGAAATTCTCAGAAATAGCTTAGAGTTTGGAAATCCTGTCCCTCGCCCTAAACAAAACTTTGGGAAGGAGATAAAATTTCAAGGAGAGGTCTATCTAAGAAGATGGAACCCCAGAAAATTATGATACGGATGTTCCTCTTCTGATAAAGTAGGAAGAACAGTACCGTTAAAACTCTCAAAAGAACTGTGACTATAAATACAGTAATTTAGACATATTAAAAGCATGACAACTTAGGAACACCTGAAAGGTAAAAGGAATAGTCCATTTTACTCTAAGTAATAAAAAAGAAATTGCATAATATTCTTTTGACTACTATATATTTTATAGTATCATAACTGAATCTCATATTAAGCAAATATATTCTGGCTTCCTAAAATTTGTCTTCCAGTTTGAAATGACAACACTATTAAAAGCATTGTTTGAAACAATTTCTCTGTTGAACATCCACTGAAGACAAATGACAGCTTTGATTTGGACTTAAGCTAGACCAAGTTTCCACGTAGGATTCTATCATGTAAGATCCCCCTTTCCTCCTTAATGACTTTATTGTTATTATCAAATTGGAGTAGAAACACAACATAAAATTCCGGCTTTTGGCATATGGCATACCACTAGTAATTAAAAAAAAAAAAAAAAAAAAAGGAAGCCCAAATCTACTTTCTTACCTATAATCCTTCTTTAAAGTTTGCATTAGGTTACCACAGCATTCCAAGTATTGCTTGTCTATGTGCGGATAAAGGCAAGACCTCAATGTCAGTTCAAAAGTCTGGCAGGTCACTGATTCTGAGGATCTATCCACACAAACATCCCCACCAGTAAACTTCTCATGAAAGTCACTCTGTTCCAAATATAATCTTCAAAATAAAACAAACTACTTAGGGAAGAAGGTTCATAATTCATACTACATATAAAAAAAAAGTCATACCTTCAAAGATTTTAATCAAAATTGGATAAAATATATGGTGCATAAGTAATAAAAGCTGTTTCATAATTATAATACATATCAAGCCTATTAAGTGATCCTTCATACTGGTTTTGTGCAACCAGGCATAAGAATATCAAAAAGGATGGCATACTGTATTCACATAATTGCTCAAGGAATAATTCTGAAAAAACAACATCAAGTTCAAACACTATACAGGTCAATAAACAAAGCCATTATCATAGGAACTTTTAAAACTATAGTGTGCATATACAGCAGTCATACGAACTTCCCAGGAAAGAAAAATAAAAGTGAAGAAACAAAGTTAAAATTTGAACAACAACAATAAAAAAGCAAAACCCAACAATGAAACAACAAACAAACAAACCCAGAAAAACAAAACCCAAACCACCACCACAAACACTGAGAATTGGTTTTAGGCACCTTAGGTTTAGGGTGCCTATATGTTATCTGTATTACTGTATCATGGGAGGAGATTATCTGTAGTCTACACTTAGTAAGTTTAACTATTTCGTCACAGAAAGGCTTAAATTATAATTTGTAAAAAGCTACTAGCCAGCTGAATCCATTGTAAGAGGAAGCCTGGCTCACAGCAGCTATCACCTTGATAGACTGGATGGGTCAGACATTGAATTAATCTATCAAATTTTGACAAATACAATAATCCCAACGAACAAGGGAAGTAATAGATTCTTATCTACTATTAATTATGATTTCTTTAAATCGAACTCCTCCTAGGACTGACATGAAAACATGTAAGTCACCAACTAGTATTTAGGAAAACATAAATAGCTATTTCTCATTTGTAATCACAAAATAAGTACGATTTTCAGAGTTCATCTACCCTGCTAATTTCCAAGACACTTATAACCTCTACCATGACTTCCCTCATTATGAGGAATGAAGAATTTTAATGCAATTAGCATGAATTTTTGAAGGCTTTTAAAGTTAAATTATTTCAGCAAAGGACAAATTGAAGCTGCATTCTTCAAAGAATATACTTGGCACAAATCAAAGCCGTTGCATACAAATTCCAAGCAAATACATTTAAAAGTTTAGATTTTATAACAGTATTCACTATTAAAATACTTATCTGCTAAAAGCCTGTTATGATAAAGACTCTTCCCATTTTCTACCCTAACAGATGCGAGTAGCAGATTCTCCACTGATTTTAATTGTTTTTCTCTAACTAAGCATAAGGGTAGTGATTACGTAGCTTCCGTCACCGATTGTTGGTTCTCCTCTTTATTCTGCGCCTGCTTGTTTTCAGCAGCAATAACAATTTGCTCTGCCAAATGTCACCAGGCACAACATTGCTCTCAACAACACAGCAGGAAGATCATTCATTACCTGGCAAAATTAATAGCCAGCAGCGGGTCATGGACATCATCCAGTTCCAAGTGTCTTTCCGCTATAGACTGCATCTTTATCAGGCTCTGCTTTGTGGCCTGCTGTTCTGTAATAATATCTGGAACAGACTCTTCTCCGTGCCGCAGGCGAGACTGCACCGATTCCAAGAATAGCGTATACAAACTCTTTCGTTCAGCATCTAAATTGGGCAACATATTCCATGGTAAGATTCTGTCCTAATAGAAAACATGGTCTGAACTAAAAGAAGAACTCCCTAGTCCAACATTTACTTGCTAACTTTTAACATCCTAAATTTAGGCCACTATTCAGATAAAACCTCCAATACATATTTAACTAAATATTGCTAAAACGGTAGGACTACTCCAATGCCTAAAGTCAGGCATATGTCCAAATAAGTCAGGTTTCTGACACATGAAATATTTCTCAGAGTGTTAGAGAACTTCCTCCTTCAGGTGTAAAGGCACTACCTGAAATAACTGTGCAGCATTCACTAGAATATCTTTTATCTAATTATTAGTAAGCTTTTTTTTAAAAAAAGTTCCACATGCTATCTCAGAATTATTCAACCACTTAGTAATGGAAAACAACTATTTATTAAAAAAGACAGCTTTACTATTGAAACATAGAAGCTGTTTTTCTTAGTCTCATAACAAAAAAAACAAAGTTTTGCAAGCCCATGAAAACAAGTTTAAGAAAAATTTAAAGCATTAAAAAGCAAAGAAAATACTCAATGCTAACTCCCTTTGCTCTTTTCCCTTATTTGCATTGAAAGAGTAAGTGCTTTCAACCAGACCTGAAGTTATCAACCATGATACTGACATTCAACAGGGAGTGTTGTATTACTCTTAAATCATGGGAACACCACTACCCAAAATATGCCCATGCTGTTAGATACCTTAAGGCATGATAGTCCACAAACTGACATCTCACCTCTTGATGCGGCCTGCTGTGGAGAGCCATCTTTGCATTGAAGATTCTTCAACAGCTGCATGGATTTTCCAGCCATGATGATTTGCTTCAGCACAGGTTTCAGAAAAGAGACCATAGTGTGTTGCCTGCTTGAAGGGGCCTGATCGCTGCCAGAACTGGCGCTGGCATTATCACTCATCTTCTCTTCATTCTCCGTCTTCTCTGACACACTATATAACGTGTAGGTAGCATACCAAAAATCTCTGTGATTAACTGGAACATTTTTGTTTCTGTGAAGAAATAAAAAGCTGTTGAGTATTTCCCTTTTCAAAAGATGAAACTTCTTTACTAGAAGATGCATATTGTCTGTGGTCTATGCTTTGTCTTTCTCTTAGAATAGTCAAGAAGCACTTTCAAAACTACATATAATAAGCACATTCATATCACAAACTATCTTCAGAAAGGATGATCACTTTAGCAGGATAAAGAATCAGTTTGCAGGAGATGAAACAATTGTATAACCAAATAAACCCCCAAAATAAGGCAAATAGAGTAATTACAATTAAATTTATCCAAGAAGTTAACTATTCACTGTGGCATGCATCCCTAACAAAATGATTAGTGACTGACTTGCAGACTTATTTAAAACCCGCAATGAAGCAAATACTACCGGGAAAGCTAAAAATTCTACAGTAGGTGAAACTCGGTTCTTAGCTTATTTTGCTTTTTTGCATTGTTTACATCAGATACAGTTTGGTCTTTGTAGTCAGATGGAAAACAGTCTAAATTACATAATTAAAATTAAGTTCAAACATAAATAAAAGTTGAAATCACGCCAGCTGGTAGCACTGAAAACACAACTACAGAACCACTGTGAAAGTAAAGTAGGACACAGTAAAGAGGTTAAAAGATCTCAGCTACTAAAGATTTATTGCAATAGCACTAGAACTGTTCTCTTACTTCATGGTCACCTTGACCTGCCTTAGCAGACAGAAGTTAATCAAGTTTGGCAAATAGAGGGAAACAGATTTGTAATTAAGAGCCAAAATTTTAACTTCTATATTCACTTTCCACTTCAAGCTGTGAAAAAAGGCATCACCAAAATGTAGCATACAAACAGAAGAGAAATTAACAGCTCAAATAACGTTTAGGATATGTGCGTGCAATTCAAGACCCTACAGTGACTTATACTACAAGTCAGTAGCAATAAGTATTTTAATTCTAAATAGCATTCGATTTATAAGAACTATATATTAGCCAAAGAATTTAAAAGTAAATTTTGTAATTTTTGCAAACGTCTTGGTTTTGAAAAATGGCTAATTGCTTTTAAAAAACGTCAATACACTCAGAGTCAGACTGCTGATTATTACAGATGGAAAAAAATAAAACAATTTAATTCTATTCCAGAAAAAGGTAGGGCTCCACATCCAATGCAATTTCCTTAATGGGAAGTTTGAGACAAGTTATAAAAGTACGATTAAGAAATTAATTCCACCTAAGTAAAATAACAAACATGAAAACCTACTTTAATTGCCACCCTTCGCTTCCAAGGTTCTACAGCAGGTTTTGTATTCATACTTGAACAGAATTATGTATGTTCAGTATCAGCATCCATACCTCTGAATGATAAATTCCTTTGCAGGATCAAACAAATTACCATGGACTATCCATTCATCCACTGTTTGTAAGTATGGCCTCACAGTTTCAACCCAGAGAGAAAACAGAAGGGATACCTGAATTCAAAGAACAACAACAAAAAAATGTGGTTGAATGTTTTTACAGTAAGCATTAGAAGCAATATGGCAAAGCCTACCCTCTTAATTGTGCAATTATAGTTTAAGATATACACACACATAAGATATGCTACACTTAGGGTTTTTTAAAGATGACATGTTCAACTAAAAATTACAGCTTAGTTCTAACGGAAGCACTCATTGTGTATGCTTCCTCATGTTACTTTTTGTCATCACAGTTAGACCCAAACAGCAGTTTTCTATTTTTTTTCCCAGTCTAGTACCTCTTAAGCTGCGACAGCCATAAAACACTCCGTGATTTCATAATGTAGAAAATGGAAACAAAAGGACATCTACTATATTTTCACTAGTATAATCAACAGATTACTGTAAAACCCCAGACCCTTACATTTCAGCATTAACTGAATTATGCAGCTGTAGAAATAGCAGGAGGGAAAGCTATTTCAAAACTCCCTCTTTCATAACAGCTTCCTGGCCTCTGATTTCCCACAATTCATAGAATCATAGAATGGTTAGAGTTGGAAGGGACCTTAAAGATCATCTTGTTCCAACCCCCCTGCCATGGGCAGGGACACCTCCCACTAGAGTAGGTTGCCCAGAGCCCCATCCAGCCTGGCCTTGAACACTTCCAAGGATGGGCCATCCACAGCTTCTCTGGGCAACCCGTTCCAGTGTCTCACCATCCTCACAGCAAAGATTTTCTTTTTGGTATCTAATCTAAATCTCCCCTCTTTCAATTTAAAACCATTACGCCTTGTCCTGTCACTACACTCCCTGATAAAGAGTCCCTCCCCATCTTTCCTGTAGGCCCCCTTCAGATATTGGAAGGCTGCTCTAAGGTCTCCCTGGAGCCTTCTCTTCTCCAGGCTGAACAACCCCAGCTCTCTCAGCCTGTCCTCGTTAGAGAGGTGCTCCATCCCTCTGATCATCTTCGTGGCCCGAATTCCTCCACTCAGGCCTAAAAATACACTGATCTCCTCGTAAATCTGATTTTGTTCAGGTTGACTGAACTCATGTCAGAAAATAGTAATTCATTATGGCTATCAAATTTGTCCTCAATCCTTTGTAGCTGAAGGCTAGTGTACTCCATCACCATAGAGAAATTTTATTTACTAGATATTCTAGTGTGTCATTCTATTAAGGAAGGAATGACTTTCCCTACCGTTTGCTCAGATGCTTCTCCAACACTGTCATATTCAAGAATAGCTTTGTAGAGAGTATTAAGCAGATGAGATGCTCGTACAACATTTCTAGTGTCAGGTGGCACTTCTGCTACTCCTGTGCTGAAAACTTTATGAAGCACCTTCAGCTGTGCCAGTCGGGGAGCCAACTTATCTATTACTATCGAAAGTGTGACTGTTTTATCTGGAAAAAAACCCGAAGTTAGATAAAGGTAACATCCAACAGAAAAATCATATTTTATCAATGATATTAATGAGGTTTTAAAATGCAGCATGGCATCTTTCACAGTTTCAAAATGTATCTGCAGAATATTTTGCATGTTTCCCTCATATACAAGTTTCCTTGTGTGCCCCCCTCTAGTAAAATTCCCCTTGCACTGTACCTTTGTTGATTATGCATTTTTCAATTTCAGTAAGTTCTTCTTTAAAGCTAATGAAATATTTATACAAGGCCCACATAAAAGCTTGATAAGTTCTGAACGGGGCTTCAGTAGTTTTCTTTGGAGTGGAAACTGTTCCGTGCATTATGTTTTCCGGGCTGTGTCCCATCACTTCATCAATAAACTTCTGTAGTCTAAACACAACTTGACCGTACGCCGCTATCTGCTCCAATACAGATCTCAGGCAGTTCTAGAAAAAAAGAAAAAAAAACAAACCACAAACTTTTTAGAATTGTCTAATAAAAACTGTTATTATATAAAGACTAAAAATTAAATTACCAGATATTTCTATGAATTAAAATATAAGACAATTCTGTCATCCCTTCATCATATTCTCAAATGTGGGAACAGCCCATTCAGTTTTATGAAGTCAGATGTGTTTTGATTAAATCAAGAACCATTGTGCAAATGCATAAATTCAGAAACAACTTACATGGGTTAAATGAGTTACAATAATATCATTCCGCACAGCCACTTTTCCATCATTCAGTTGAAATATAAAAAGCTTTTTCACTCCTGAAAGTAGCCTTGAAAGGAAACAAAGAGAGTAGTAATTATTCCCCCTTAGCAGACTCATAATTATATAATTAATAAAAGAATTAGTTCTCCCTTGCCTAAAAGTTTATTTTCTTCAAATAAAAGGGGACCACAGATCAGGCACAATACAAGTTGTTGCTAGAACAAGAATAATAAATCACTGGCATCACATAAACATCTCCCAGAGTTCCTTTCCAGTTGAGTTAATTTCCAGCTATTGGATGATTCAAATATACTTCCTAAAATTGGACACTATTAAAAATCCACAAGGGCAGGATATGAAAAAGTTGTTTCTTCTTAACAATGAGACTTGAAGAATCAACGCACACAAGAAGTAGTAAGCTACTTTCTTCTTTGTTAATCTGAATGGTTAACACACTTAAGCAGCATCTTTATTGTCAGCAATGGTGCAAGCTAGAAGTTCAGCAATAATTCTTCCATCAGTTCACCGACAGTTCCACAAGTTCAACGACAAATCTCTCATTTCATCGAGGGAAATACTAAAAGATAAAATGCAAGCTTTTTGATGTTGCTCTTACCAAAGAGTTTCCCGTATAACCTGAGTTTCAGTGACTAGTGTTCTCTCTTCTGGCACATACAAAGGATCACTGGCGTACAAGTGGTGGTCCCTTAGAAAAAAAGGAAATTAAAACAATTTAATGGCTGAAATAATAGCTGAATCACCTGAAAGTAAGAATTAAGTAATAACCTTAAAGCTCAGTTTTGTTCTAATTATATCTGAATAGATTCAATGTTCATGGGGACATTTTAAAGATATAAACAAAAGCAGAGTTTGTTTTCATATAAGCAAAATACTATCGAAGGCATACAAATATCATCTAGTCATACATAGCAAGACAAACAATTAAGTGGCAAATACTTGAAGTACTAAGTCTGGGTTGTTTTGGGTTGGTTTTATGTTTGGGGTTTTTTTAAATTCTTATGTAATCATGTTCAAAATTCAAAAATCAAAATGAAGTAACAGTGGTTATATATCACACATATATAACACACATCAACTACAACAGAAACACCACTGCTTTATTTATGTTACTCATTACCTAATATTCACTGTGAATTTTGGTTAGATAACCAACTGACACCAAAACAAATTTAACTCCTTGATTAAGAAATTAATTAAATTAAAGAACCAAAGACAAATGTAATGACCTGTATTACTGCAGTACTGATACATCAGAATTAGGACAGAGAGAAGAATCAGGCTTTTTTTTTTTTCTTTTAATTGAACTCTTCCTTCTCATTTTCTTTCCAAAACCTCAGCAGATCACGATGATACACTGCTTTATGTTCCTTCTCCACACAAAATCTGTGTTTAAGACTAACTTTGTAAGGGAGGCACCAAATCCAAACAAAAAGTTAAGCTTTAGAGAACTCCTTATTTCCAGGACCACTTCCCACCCACCTGTATTAGTTCCTCAGAGACCTTTATAAGGGTCAACCCAAACAAAATTCAACAATAAGATTTGCTTCTTTGAAAAAGGAAAACCCTCTCTTGGATATGACAAACGTTATAAAAATTAAATAAAAGGAAAATAACGTATTAATAGGAAACACAGCTTTGTTCATCTTACTAATTCTTATCTTTTTAATTCTGTTTATAGCTAAATCAGTAATAACTACACTACTGTTATGCTTCCACAGCAAAGATATTTAATAAAGTCATTGTTTTTCATTACATGCCAGTAAGAAATACCTAAGTGATACCACTTTCTTACCAGACTGCAGCTAGGTTGGAATGCAAGTGCAAACTATGTGAAAAGCGAGGTGCTCTTCCTGTCCAGTACTGAGGAACTACGTGCTGCTCCAGCCAGCTGCGGGCATCAGGTTCACCCACTGTGAAAACATGTGACAGTGAGGTACTTTCATTTATTGAGAAAATGCTTATAGAACAGGGTAAAAAGTTATAAATAAGCCTATCCGTTCAGCTGCAGAATCACGGATCTTTTCAAGTAAGTTACAACTTCCAACTATTTACATTTTACTGCTCTCACATATGCTACCACCATGCACAAATTCATTTACAGAGAAATGCCTCATCTCCTAAAAGTTGCAAAAGTCCTAAACAGTAGACTTAGAGATTCATGCAGCTTTCAATTCTTCCTTGGAAAAAGCACTTCTGTTTCAGGCAATTCTCAAATTATATATACAAAACCAAGCTGACTTAAAAAAAATAAACTGCCAAATACCAGCAACTTCATCACTATGTTCCTTTTAACTATGCATTTAGTACATTACCAAAGAATGTTTTTTCTTAAATGTGAAAGCTTTACCTAATCCCAGCTAGATAGCTACTGCTTATACAACATATGAATATTATGCAGTCTTCTTACACAAAGTATCCTGTGTAAGAAGGAAAGCTGTATATGGAAAAATATACAGCTAGAGTTAATACTCCCTGAATCTATTCCAGAATAAGCCACTGGTGTCTCAATTACATAAAACTATTCTTTTTTTTTCAAAAATGCTTCATACCCAGAACCGAGTCAAATGTTTGGCATCTACCAAATTTTGTTTCTGCATTCTAATACTTGATAAAAATGTACATTATATACATACAACTACATGCTACATTTACTGCATAGATTTTCGTATCTATGATGGAACATCCATGTTTGTTTCTACAGAAAGAAACAGAAGTCTTCTCCATTACCATCAACAGAAATCAGATCAAACCTCCCATATAGCTTCTTTACTGTTAAAAATAAAACAAGCAGTAATAAGCTGCACTTTAAAACTACAATTATAAGTCTAAAATGTAACACCTCAATAAAGCATGGTAAATTAAGCCAAATTAGCTTGCTAAATTTGACCATACCAGAAGAATTATAGTTTATTCTAACCTTTCCAAGAAACGTTAGGTACTGTTTTCTTATTTGGATCTTGATCTTCTAAAGGTGTCCTGTCCACTTGAATACCCGAGTCCTCCCTGCTTAAAGGCTGAGTGTCTTCCTCCTCTTCACTTTCTCCAGACCAATCCTATTAAATGCAACAAAACCCAGTACATTTCAGTACAAGATAATACACAGATCTATATTCACTTCCTATTGATCTGAGAAGCAGAATATAAACTCTTTTCTTTTTTCTGCCACTGTAAAGTAAATTCAGGATGCTAAGACTAATGTAACTGTCTGCCAGACGCTGGTTTAAGTTAAACATAACATTAATAACCAGACAAATGAGAGAACTGGAGAAGATCACAGAACTACAAAAAGTTCTGATTAGGAGCAGTCAGGGGTTGGCAGAAGGATACAGTTTAGTTGCAGGATTAAGTCAGAACACAGTGAAGAGCAAAAGCATTTGTATTGCTGTTACTCTGCTTGGGTCTGTGTGTATTTCATGGTATTAATTAAGAAGCGACACATCGGGTAACCCTGTGTGAATCATACAAAGCACACAAATTAGGTCTCCAACATATTTCAAAACAGCTAATATAGTTGGTTTTTTACCTTAAGAAATTACTTACTGGTGTATCTACTCCTGGGCCAAAGTAAATTTCTTCTCCTTCCATCAAATACTTTCCCCAATCAAATTCTTCTTCCTTTTCTAAGGGAAATATAAACATAAAAATATTAAGTATCATGTAATCCTGACTTCCTTTTCCTCTAAAAATATTTTCAAAGCTAAAATTACTGTTACTCTAAAACAAAAGGCATTCCTTTCCACCTAAGGTTACACCACTGTTCCTTTAAAAAGGTTATAAACTTTCAGACACGTAAATTGTGACCTATCAACCATGTACATTCCACATTTATTAATTCTCAATTTTGTTGCCTATACATTCAAAATATGCAACATAGCGTGCCATGAGCACATTTATCTGTACTGTGTTACACTTCCCTACACTTCAATTTTGGAAAAAACATGCAAGGATGCAACATATCGTTTATTGTGACTAGTTCCATTTAGGTTGGTGGAAACATTCTAAATGTATAATTTACATATGCACAAGGATCCTGGACCGTAAACAACGTAAAGCAAGAACTGTCTCACTCTCAGAAAAAGACACCACATATCCATGATATGATGTGTAATACTTTAAAAATAACAATCACACTTACAATATATTATATCTTAAACATGAAGCTTACTCAACTGTAATTAGTGTTGTTTGAGATAACCTCTTCATATTCACATTCCTGGAATGGGCTGAAAGTGCATTCAAAACACCGCCGAGGGAATGTGCAGAGATCATTCAAAAAGGAATCTTAAGATGCAAGATTTTCTTTAGGTTAGTCTGAAATATTCTTTCAGTCTATGATACAACACTGTAAACAAATGGGGGATGGTATCCACTCAAACTCAAGCACAAGCCTCATTTTCAGGCACTGAGTGAAATAATCCTACTTCAGGAAGCAGGCAGCTGGGATCTCCTTCTGAAAACCTTTCCTTAACTACATAGGGAACATAGGAATTTGCATCACCAAAGCTGTTTCAGCAGATCTCCTACTGAGGTACAACACAGAGGCTGAGGACAGAAACCCGCTGCCTGTCCTTGAGCATGTAAGCACTGCTGAACAGGTGGAGAATGTTAGCAAGTGACAGAGGTACAAATCAAAAAGAGTTCCCAAGGGACTTTGGTGGCTGGAAAACTTAATTAGGCGATGCAACATAAATGGGGGTGGGAAAGATTCGTAGGCTGTTTTAAATGTATACATCATTAAAAAACAATCAATAAAGCACCTTGAAATGAAGGAGACAATAAAATGGAGAGGAAAAATGTCCTTATCAAATTGCATTAGTGGACTGTATCTTTTATTAGCAAACATAAACATCTTGTAAACTTACCCACTTCTTTGTCTCTTGGTTTTTCCACATAGGTGGTGTTGGATGGAGAATCAGACAAACACAACAGAAGAGACAGTATGGAATAGTGTGTATCTGTCTTTAAAACATATTGGGGGAAAAAAAAAACAAGTCAATGAATACTCTAAAAGATTTTGGTTAGGAACAAACTCAACCTATTATCTGCAGGAATGCTTCACATTAGTTCCCATCACCCAGTCCTGAACTACAAAAAAGAACATCTGCAACATGATATTGAATACTATTTGTTCTCTTTTGCCTCCTAATTAGCCAATCAAGATACAAATACTTCAAAAGTAGCCACAGCATAATATGCCTCTTACTGAGCTGATAATCTAAGAACATGGAAAAGTAGTAAGAGGAACTGTGAAGTACTATGAAAGTAAGAAGTCACCAGAGGAACAAGGGCTAATGGGTAGCTACGTTAATGTCAATGAGGCAGAAGGGCACAGGTAACAGGCCTGCAGAAAACCAAGTCTTAGTTCTCTTATTCGTATGGTTAATTGTTCCAAACAGAGGCCAACATGAAGTTAGCCAAAACATTTTGCCAAAATCACTAAAATTTAAGATTTGGAAACACTAAAAGCAAAACGTCCAGATGCATTACTCAACGTGAAAAAATTGGGCAAGGACTAAAAACTGCTCAGTTAGCCATTGTTTTAGAACAGATGGGAATCTAAATACATTTAGATTCTAGCCACAAGATTTGTACAACATATCTGCTCTGCAATGAGAGGATGTCCTTTTAGTCACAACACTGCATATGCTCAAACCCTGACAGGACAATAAACACATTTCTAAAATAAATAGGGAAATTAAAAAAATATAGCCCTGAAAATCCATGACCTGAACAGCAACTGCAAGCCCACTGCTAAGTCATCTGAAATGTCCAACACAACATTAGAACTGAAGTCCCCATCATTAGCACAAATGTAAGTGCAGGGAAAAAAGAACAAGGAAATCCCAACATACATACCTTTGTTTGTTCAATACTTGGGAGTGGTGAGTTCAGAAATTTTTCTGTTAGTCTTTTCCAGCTTGCTGCTTTTCCAAGGTCAGAATGAACTATCAATTTTTCATGTATTCTAATAACAAAAATAGTATCAAAAATGCTTCAAAAAAGTTAACTAATCCATTATTAATCTATAAGCATAAAACTTACCCTTCTATCGTCCTCTCTACTTTGTGACTGTTCACATCAAGAAAACGGTGAAATCTATGTAAGAAATCTGTATTAGAATATGTTTTAAAAGGAAGCTTGATTAAGGAAGAAAATAAAGCTGATTTACATATATGAGGACAACATTATTAGTTTAATAATGCATGCTTAATTGAGCAACAGCATTAAGCATCCACAAAATTTAATCTCAGTGTCTCTTAGCTCAATAAGGATTTAGTACAATCGACCTTAAACATGGAAAAATGCAGGTTACATTTAACTAGCACTTTAAGATGAATGGAAAATTACTACTGTATCAGCAAACTACACAATTAAAGTATGCTGTCAGTTAAACCAAATGGAGCAAGGAGATCAAGAACTATATTGTCAAAGGTATCTGTGTCGAACAAAAATTATCTGGGACTTGCATCATTAGCACAGGCAAAATAGACACGCACATGGGAAGGCCTCTAAACCCAAATGAAGCTCCATTATAATAGCAAAGGAGAGTGCCTAAAACAAAAGAGAGCTTAATCAAAATAAAGAAAGATATACCACCAAAGGTAGCATGCATGGGGACAAAGTAAGAACTCGTGAAAGGTAAAGAAGAGTTTTGCAGAAGAAATTAGATAAGGTTCTTCAGTTATATAGACAGAAAGAACAGGAAACGGGATATGACAGCAGTGATCACAAGGTCAAGATACTCTACACGTAGGCCCTCAAAGCCAACCTAGTATTTTAGCTCAGCTTCCAGCAACAACTGTGCAGAACACAGGAGTAAATCTCTCATGACCACAGACAGAAATGAAAACTGCTGGATCTGAATCAGGAGCAAAATTTAAGCTAAATAGACTGAATTTGGAAAGACAATCTAAAGTCACCTCAACGTCAAAGTAATGAACTAAAAAATAAAACTATAAGGCAAGTAGCAGGGATTTTTAATAAGTTTCACTGGAGGATGAAGGTCTGCCTATATTAAAGAAAAGAAAAAAATTATTTTGTTAACTACAGACCAAAATTACAGCTGATTTCAGCCGCATGTAAGACTTTGGAATAGAAGCATGATAAAATGTAACATTAACTAGGTAGCTGACATTTAGGTTAAGACATATAGTTTATCTCATCTGTTACAGCATACCGGCTTACACAGGAAATCATTACTTCAAATGGAAAATGGTAGTAAGTACAAGAACTGGAAGATCTAGAAATTAAAGCTTTAATTAATGACCTTAACCCACACAAGCAAAAACAGTATCAATTGTTTTAGGCAAGCTGGGCACATCATGAATAGGACTAGAGTGCTGCATAGCAAAAAAGAAATTAATCTGAAAGCCACAGCATAGAAACATCATCAAATCTAACAATACAAACCACAAATTCCACAAACTTGAAACTAAAGAGAGCTTCTGCTACAACTTTAGGTCTCATGGTATGGAAATATGACATTAGTCGATCTCAGGTTGAAGTTCCATGCACACTTCTTAGACAACAATTCTGGCATAAAAACCTTCCTCTCCCCAGCCCTCCTTGTCAAAACATGTTGACAATCATGCATCATTGTCTCTGTTTTCCTGCCATGTTGTTTTAAAACAAACAAACAAGCAAAAAACCAAAACCAAAACCAAACCCAAGCCAACAATTCCCCAATCTAAAAGAGCACACAGCTACATGCAACCGGATGACCGAAACAGGAGAGATGTCACAAGGGGACGTGGAAGACAGGGTGCATGTACGCAGCTCAAGAAACCCTGCTACCATTTCCAACCTGCAGACTCAGACTAACGGCTATTACAAGCAACTATTTTGATGCAGTTACAAAACCAATAAACACAATCCTACGACGCATACAATTCCTCAAAATTCAGCAGTTACACATGGCGAAACACCAGCTACAGGTCATACCCAGCTCTCCCACACCTCAGACTAACCTTTGCTGTTGGCCAACGGCTATTTGGTTATTACAATAGTCTTATTTGAGCCTATTAATAGTTAGGATTCACGGCCTGA
>JAHREE010000480.1:2969021-2992502 GCA_033628505.1 Tringa tobata
CCATCAAGGGAGAGAGAGCTACGCAGCAAACTTTTCTAATTTATATTGAATGTGACGTTCATGGTATGAAATAATCCTGTTGGCCAGCCTGGGTCAAATGCCCAGGCCTTGCTCCTCCTTGTCCCTGCATGTGGCAAGGCTTGAAAACACTAAGACCTTGAATCCCATAGAACTTGGCTGGCTTTAAAGTAAATATTTTCATGAATTCAGACACTAGGGTCTTCTAAAAGTGCACTTTTCCCCAGCATTAGAAGAAAAGTTAGTCCTCTGTTGCTCAACCCAGGACATTTACCTGTTTGTGGATTAGGCTGAGGAACTGTTCTTTCAGTCCTCTGTTGGAACTGCGCTTGACCTTTACGAAGGCTAGCACGTGCTTTAGTTCGTGGAGCTTGTCACAGCCATTTATATTCTGTTCCTGCTTTCTTCACTTTTCCCACCCGTTAAAGCCTTCAAACTTTCTTAGGCAGTTGTGCCATATGCTGCTTTTCGTTTTGCTAAAAAATGTAGATGCTTTCTTCTTTTATTGTACCCTTTTCAACTAAAAATATTTTGCTCTTCTAGAACTGTCTTCATTTTTCTTTTCATTGTAAATGCACTGGCTGAAGTTTCCGCCCATGACAGATCCTTCTGGGAGCGTGTTGTTATTCTGGTCTTATATGCAGAAATGTTACAACTTATGTAGTGGTATGGTTGCTTGGTTTTTGTCAGCTGCACTGATGTGCAATCACTTTATCTGTAGAGAAACAAGAATGTGAAAACAGGTTTCTTCCCTCATAAAGAGATACCTTATGTCTGGGCTTTTGAGACCATCTAAATCTTCTCAGATTAAAATGCAGATTTCTCTTGTTTACAAAGTGACCTGGCCATATAAACTTGCACCATAAAACTCTTTAATCTATGAAATAGTGGAGCATCTAACTTTCAGAATCTCTTGGTCAAAAGTTTAAGTCATGTATTGGCTTGGTAGATGAGAGGAGAGCAGTGGATATTGTCCACCTAGACTTCAGTAAGACTTTGGAGACTGTCTCCCATAAGATCCCCATAGAAAAACTTTTGAAGTATGGGCTGGATGAGCAGACAGTGAGGTGGGTTGAAAACTAGCTGAACAGCCGGGGCCCAAAGGGTGGTCATCAGCAGCAGAAAGTCTAGTTGGAGACCAGTGAGTAGTGGTGTACCCCAGGGATCAATACTGAGTCCAGTCCTGTTTGACATCTTCATTACTGATCTGGATGATGGGGAAGTGTACCCTCAGCAAGTTTGCTGATGCCACAAAACAGGGAGCAATGACTGATATCCTAGGGGGTCCTGGTACTATCCAGAGGTCGTGCTGCTGTCCTTGACAGGCTGTAGAAATGGGCTGACAGGAATCTCATGAAATTCAACAAGTGCAAAGTCCTGTCTTTGGGGGAGAACAACCTCATGCACCAGCACATGCTGGGGGTAACTCATCTGGAAAGCAGCTTTGCAGAAAAGAACCTGGGAGTCCTGGTGCACACCAAGTTGAACATGAACCACCAATGTGCCCTTGCCACAAAGAAGGTTAATGGGTGTCCTGGAGGCACTAAAGTAGATGGAGCCAGGCTCTACTCAGTGGTGCCCAGGACCAGACCAGTGGGCACAAACTGAAACAGAAGACGTTGCTTCTGAACATCAGGAAACACTTTTTTACTGTGACAGTGACTGAGCACTAGCACAGGCTGCCTGGGGAGGTTGTGGAGTCTCCATCCTTGGAGATATTCAGAAGCCGTTTAAACACAGTCCTGGGCAAACAGCTCTAGGTGGCCCTGCGTGAGCAGGGGAGTTGGACCAGATGACCTCCAGAGGTGTCTTCTGAAACTCAGCTACCCTGTGATCCTGTGATTCTGTACCCATTGTAGTCTCCATCCACCACTGGTCATGGACCTGTTCCTGTCTTCTAGCACTACTCTGTGTTTACTAGACTTTTTCCACATGACTGCCAGTATTACTTTCACTGCTAGAACTGCAGCACAGTGGCATCATAGTAGAAAACGTCCAGTCATTCACCTGCGAAGAAAAGATCTCCAGAGAGATCTTCAACTACTGTAGATTGCATAGCTCTGTGATCCTAATTGTTCACATTAACTGGCCCACTGATATCATGTGCTTAACCACAGTTTCTCACATGTTGTACTAGTCAAATGAAAGGCACATGTTTGCTCTTGGACCTGCATGCTCTGCATTTCAGAATAATTGAATACAAGTGAAGACAAATGATAAGAGGGCTGGGATTTGATATTGTAGTACTAGTGAGCGCTCCCTGTCCTATTTGAAACAAGTGAGCAGCATTGGTTCTGGCACCCAAACACACCTCAGTCACCCGTGCTCAGTTTGCTACTGCCTTCTACCTCCTGCAGTCATCTGCAGCCGTGCTAAGGGGAACACAATACTGCCAGGCTCCCATTGATTTGAATGGTCCTCAGAAGCTTCAAAGGGATGCTGTTTGGAAAACACCTCTTCATATTTCCCTGGAAAAGCTTATATGGTTTTCAGTTATCTCCAGACATTACGCTTGGGTGAATCTATTCCTAGCTCCTCGATCAGCAAATCTGGTAATCATCAAATCTGAACTCATCTCAGGTGCTATGCTAGAATGAGCAACGTCTTGTCTATTGGGCTGGAGAGGTTTCCCAATCCGAGCCGTGACAGCATAAGTGGTGTTAAGGGGATTTCATTTTATTCAGCTGAGTAATGGAACTGCAGCTGGGGCTCCGGTGGTAGTGGTGGTGAGGATTTACTCTGATGTCCAGGCATAGAATGAAAGACACATTGTAAGGATGAAATTTAACAAACAAACTACAAGAAATTAATTTGGGTTTATCCTTGAGTGGAAAATTTCTAATGAACATATAGCAAATGACATAATTCCTGTTTATGAGATCATAATGTTTATGAGACATAAATGTTTATGAGATCACTGGTAATTTAATATGATTACAAGATAGATTAAACCAAGTTGAAATAATTTGAAGTAACCTTTATCCTTCATTTGAAAGAGTTGCAAGAGTTACAGATTAATTTACAAGTTAATTTATCTGAGCTGGCACCAGATATTAAGGCAGCCTTCTTACCTGAAATACTGGTAATATCCCTGCCTAAAAGAAAGAAAAATGACAGCTGCTCAGAAGTTTCTCAGGAATTACCACGGGCTTTCTAAGAACTGTTTTGATCCAGTGGCATCTGGAAGGATGAGAGATAGTCCAGATGGTGAAAGAGGTACGCAGACCTCAGAGCAGTCTAAACAAATATAGCAGTATGATCCTGAAAAGAGGAATTTGTGGGGTGCTTGGTGAGAAGGAGCTTGGTGATGAAAACTGTGTCAATTTTTCTGATTCTCTGTATGTTCAAAAAAAGCAGAACTCTACATTCTTTTTAGTACAGAGAACACTGCTGGAGATGAGAATCCTTCGTGATTTTTCATTTTAAAATCAACTAATCTGCACCAAATCACACACTTCCATACCACACAAACCTTTTGCATTAGTAGGGATGAAATCTGTGCCTGCATGCAATTTAATCCCACAATTTGTGCAGGTAGCACATCACTATAGAAAAAGAAGTGTTTGCATTAGATCATGACTGCGGTTTTACAGACAAATTAGCATTTGCTTCATGCCGTACAATATAACTGGCTTACACATTTTGCTGAGCTTAGCAAATACATCCCTTTGGACTTGCTGAGCAAGCATGCATCATATAAATTATGAAGGTTTTACTAGCCCTTTTATCCAGCTGATCTTGGAACCGGGAATCTTCATCCAGCTGATCCATGTCTGAGATACCACAATTTGGGAAGGGGAGGCAGGGAATGTTTACCAAGTTACTTAGATGATTTTCCATGAGAGTTATGGGACTAACCAGAGTTTACCCACCGTGACCTGCTCACAGAGCATTCCCAAAAAGACACAATCAAGGAGTGAGGATTTGGAAACAGATAAAAGCGGGTTTTTTTAGGCAGGTCATTCCCAAGTGATAAACCCCAGGCACCACTGTTGTTAGGGCGGCTGCAATATTTTCATCCTCACCCAACACCTCTATGCTCAGAGGATGTCCCATGGCATAAAGCAAGTCTTGCTGCTGAAGGAAATACTGGATGCCAAGCTGGCCTCAGCAAGAGATCAGCTTCATCTGAAGAATGTGATGGCCTTTTGCCAAAACACAGAAGAAAGCCACGTCCTGAAAAGTCCTGTAGGCCACATCAGTAATGAAAATTGAATTGAAGAATGTGAGATTAATGAGGGAAACTGGTAAAATGTCTGGTAAATTAGAGAGCTTTTAATATCCTTAAAATTACTATTAGAAGGCAGTCGAGTTCGAGCAAATTACACATCAAAACAAAAATCAACGTTGTCCACTTCCAGACTTTCTGTGACAGAAGTGTGGCAGCACTGTTTCAGTGCTGTTGGAAGCAGAGCAAGCACTAACTCAGGGAGAACCCTTCCGTGAAAGAACTGCTCAGGTTTATTTCTACATCAGAATTAAATAGCAACTACACAGCACTGAAAACCTATTTTAAAAACAGAAAATGAAGGTTCTTGTTACAACTTGCTACAGCATGTGTTCCTTGAGGTCTTTAGGGATGATATCTAGGTAGCAATTTTAATGCAAAATAACAATGATGGTTTGTTTAACATCTTGGGCATGTTTGGACTGGTTCTGAGTATAATCAAAATGATGAATGATTAAGTAAAATTTTGCTGTGCGAATACAGTGTTGGTTCACAGAGCTCTACTTCCAGATACGTAACATGCCATGAACTTCTCCAGAGTGTGCTACAAAAAGACATTTCTGGAAAATCTAAAAATTATAGGCAAATGTACATGCCCTATTGGCTGGTGAACATGGTCCTGACACTAGTGTGTAACTGGAAAATCATTTAACTGGAGAGGGCCAATATACACCTCTCCAGTAGCCCACCAGTAAAAGATAGAAACACTCCGTGTTTCAGCTGTAACTGAAGAGCTGCTTCAGTTTCATAACAGCTGCTGTGAAAAGCAAAACATGCAAAGACATGAGAGAACTACTTAAAAAGTGGGGAGAATAACAGCAACAGCAAAACAGTTTAACAGGAAGCAGCAGAAGAAAGAAGACTAAAGCTTCATGAATGCATGGTAAAGAGGTAAAGGGACAAGCAGGCCCCAAAGAATATCCTGAGCTCTGTATTGAGCAGCTAAGCAGGCCACCAGGAATGGCTGGAAAGAATATAGGCTGCTTGCCACTTTCTACTGGTCTTATATAGAAGAGCGCTGCAGGTGCAGAGACATACAGGCTGGCTTCATGCATGTCTGACTCTCTTGGGTACCAGACAGTAGGAATGTAGCTATGTTGCTTTTGGGATCAAAGTCCAGAGCCAACATAAACAATTTCTCATGACTCTGAAGCCAAGAGATAATAATAACCTGAACCTGTCAGGTTCAAATAGATTTCTACACCTAGCTTATGCAGATGTTTCTAGACCACACTCCAGCTGCAATAAGGAGCCTGGCAATACAACACTGAAGTGCTTTTTCACAGAGCTGACACGCGTGAGTCAATGATGCCCTTCCATTTACAGACTGTCTCCATATGGTTTAAGGCAGTGAGCTGTGCACAGCAGCTTAGGTACTGGTAGGACTTAGCAGCCTGGACACAAGCTGTACTCACAGAGCGTGGCACCCGTCACTGACACCTTTTTCAGAATTAGAAGCATGATGCACATCACTCTAGCTGCAGTATTATTTCTGCACTAATAGCCATGAAGAAGGAAACTATAGTGAGTAGCTGGATTTCTTAATTATTATAAATGCCCTGATCTGTTAAAAATATTACTCACTGCAAAATAAATCTGTTCTTCAATAAAAGGAATCAAAGTGTATTGCTACATTCATTCCAAAACACCTGAATGCATAGAGAAATATTACAGGAAGAAAATAGTTTTACTTGTCTGCATAGGCAATGAGCAATGAATGTCTAATAAATACAGAACATTCCAGAAATACACGCTTTCAGTGCAGACCTTATAGTTTCTGGTGAGGGCACACAGAAAAACACCAGGCTGACTAATAAAAAGATTGACTTATTCCAGGGTAAATGCTCCTAGGAAATCCTCAGAGAAGGATCTTCTCACAACATCAAGAATTCTATCTAGGTCAAGCCCACATCAGCATCAAGCACAGCAAGACGATTGACAGACAAATTTAGGACACCATCAACATGACTTCCATAACAAGTGATAATATGGATGCCATCTGGAAATCACAGAAAAGGAGTTGGATGTGGATGAGCTTCTGTCAGAGTTTATCTCTATTTTTTTCCAGCTATTTTTTGTGCAAGTTCCTGACTCTGATTATTTTTATATAATAAAACTTCTCTTGCTCATACACAGTCTTAGCACGGAGAAGTTCTGAGAGTTAAGGGCTTCAGGGGAGCAGATATTTAGTTCTGCAAGATTTCAGGGAAAGGGTTTAAGCTGGCTGGCTTTGCCATCATTTGTCATGATGCATCCTAACAATTTTGAAATGCCTTGTTTGCTGTCATAAACAGCAGAAAAACGGTAGAAGGGTTGTGGGTTCCAGAGTATGTTGTATCTTGTTTTTATGACAAGGTATACATTAGTAACTTGTACTCCTGTAGGTCCCACTTGTCTGAAGAGAAGTCATTCCTGCCCTGCCCGGTCACATATGCATGAACTTCCTTCTGAGGCTGGAACGCCTGCATATTTTCATTGGACTTCATTCTGCTTTAATCTGTCTAATCCTTTTAACGAAGAGCACCTCACTTTATCACCTCCAAATTCTTACAAGCCCCTTCAAACTTGTGCTCCTTCTGTCAGCAAAAATAGGATCCTGCAAGCTATAGCTGGGACAATCCCCAAGTAATCATAGTTACTCTTTGTCTAAAGAGTATAATTCTTGTTAGCACTGGTACGGTCATAAAATAAGTAGCTGTTGAGGCCTGCAATATAGAAAATTTATATGCTTTGATTCAGCTCTTAAATAATCTCTTTTTCAAAAGGGATGCGTTTGCACTAGGTAAGTGCACTGTCTATTGATAAGTTGATACTAAGATAAGTTGATACTAGGGACTCTCCAAAGCACCATGGCAGATCACAAGCTAATGGTATCTGAGAAGATGTTTCACAAACCATGGAGTCATAAATTAATACCCTGTTTAAAACAGAAGTGGCATGACCATGGGATACAGGATGTCTCCAGAAGCGCATTTATATTCAGCTGAATGGCCAGCATGATGAGAAATGTGTTGGAAGAGCTTTGCTGTAAACAGCAGGTTGCAGCAGGGGGGATAGTGCCAGGGCAATACAGCTTGTCAAGGGAGTCAGCTCCCAGCTCCAACCAGCTGCAGACGTGTCCCAGCAGATCCTAGCTGAACAAAACATGGAGAGGACTTTGGGAATTGCTCCAAACACAGATAGCCAATAAAGTTTGCGGTTGCTCTGTTTCTTTTTGCTCGTGTTCTGAATCTAGTTGCTACTTTCTTAATTTATTTTACTTTTCATCTGGTCATCTGGCAGTCGTCACCTTGTTTGGAAAGCACTTTCAGCATGACCTGAGTTCAGGTGGCCTGACTTCAGGGAAAAGCAATATAACAAACTTTCACTAAATTGCACCTATGGTATTAAGCCACGTGTGCTTAAGGTCCTGCTACCCTCTGGAACAAAGCAGTGTGAGGAGAAGCTGTAAAAAAGAGGAAGAGTTGCCTTCTAAGCAAGTCAAACCAGGAAAGAAGGAAAGAAGGCAGCCTAATTCTGGCTAAATAAAACATGAAATGTCCAACAAAAAAATAGTGAAAAACTGTAATAAAGAACAAGAAAATCAGTCAGCAGTGCCATGAGGTTGTTGACCAAGAAGCAGATGGCAATAAATTCTGGCAGCTCCCAAGAATCATGGAACTAAGATAAGGAAGCTCAACACTGAGACAGAAGATGATCTGATATCTGATGGCAGATGTAACTTCTTTCATGCTACTAGAACTCGAAGAAGCTCTTATGAAAAAAGGTCAACTTGGTCACTTTAGATTTTAGTCAAATGCTCAATTTGTATTCTTGTGTCTAAAACACTGAATTCAATACTATAATAACAGAACAAAAATTAAAAAGCAAGGAGAGGCTGAGGAGTGCTTCCATTTGGTAAAGGTGGGTCTCCAGAGTAAACAAGCAGTAGCCTGGCTCAGTGCTGCACAAGCTGAGATGTCAATCTCTCATATCACATCTGCTCTCTGCGTAGGCAAGAGTCAGAGGAAGCCTGCCTTGGGGCGGGAAGAGAGGATCTTGCATCTTCCAGTCTAAGGGTGTCAACCCTGTGGGACACCTATCGTCAAAAATACTGGAAATTTCCTCACATGCACAGGAAATATGCAGAAAGACATTTGGGAAAGAGAGAGCAGATTGTTAGAGAAAGCTGCCAGAAAGCAATTACTCGGTTAAGTGCACAAGCTATGCCTCGGATGGGGATATCACTCATTGTGTTTAGCAAATTAAGCTCTTTTAAGGAAATACAAGTAGAAACAGATTGCTCTTACTTAAAGGGTGGTGAAAAAGGAAGAAGCTCTGGACTCTGTTCTTCATCAGTCAGAAAAAAAGTGACTTAGCTGGAAGAGGCAAATGAATTTCTGAAGGTACACCTGAGTGTAAGTAGGAAAGGACATGCCTAAAGTGTGATAGTATATTTCATTTCCACTTTGCCCACCAAAAGATTTCTTGGACTATGTTGTATTTGTCCTGTTTGATCTGTACAGTCAATATGCAGAGGCCCTTTTGATTTCTTTAAGGATTCCTAGTAAGCACACACTGTATGTGAAGATGCACGGGGAAAGTCTGCCTTCATCACTCAGTTGGAATTTCAATACACTTATAAGATGTGAACTAATTCAGACAGAACAATGCAGATTCGACCCAGTCTTCATGGGTGAAGTTTTCAAGTTCAGCAGCAAGGAGGAAGACCACAAAGAGTGTATAGAGCTGTGTCAAGAGACTTTAAAAGCTGAATAAAAAAATGAGAGACAAGGCTAAATCTGTTGATTTGATATTCCCAGTAGAGACATCTGCTTTGGCACTGGGATCTCTTTGGAGAGCAACAGATGTTTCTGGGCATGACTCATCCCACTTAAATACTGATATTTGTATAGATTAAACAATCTGCACCTTGAATTTGCCACTTTCTCTCCACTGACTGTAAAGAGTTGGCAGGGTGACCAGCTCAGCTGTAAATGCTTCCAACATAGATGTATAAAACCAAGCCAGAAGAAGTGGGTGTTGGACCAGATGACCTCTAGAGGCCCCTTCCAGTCTCAACCATCCTGTGATTCTGCGAAGCCCAGGCAAAGTGATAACATATAAAATTGGCGCAGCCAAAGGTGGCTGCTCCTCAAGGCATGTACCCAAACTAGCTCTAAGTCCAGTCTTTCACAGCATTTGATAACAGGACAGTCATGAGAGGTCAGTGATATTGTCATTCCATTTACTCATCTGGGTAAAAAAAAATGCAAGCTTTGACAAGATAGTACATACAGAAGCTCATTAAAAGATTGTCAGGAAAGCAAAGGAAAAGTTACTGAAGGGTCATTCCTGTTACAGACAATCCTAATTTTATGAAGATACTGATCTGTCCATCATTCATTGTCAAGAACAGACAGATGTGAAGTTGTGGCCCTTGGGAATTGAATAAACAACTTTTTACATGATGAGAGTTAGACAGTTACTAAATAATCATTTTTTTATTGCTGTGTGACCAGACCAACAGATGTTGAACTGATGTCCGAGCTGCTGAAGAATATAAAGTGCCTTGGGCTGGAGGAAACAAATGTGCGGCAGCCATAGGAAAAGGGAAAGATGGAGGCCTGCAACCAAAATGGTATATCTCTGAGGAAACTGTGATGGCCAAAGAAGGAACTAACTTGGGAAAAGGTCACCTGATTTGCCTGAAAGTCTCATTCTGCCACTAATTTCTGCAAATAGATCAAGTCAGAGGAGTAAGTGTAATCATCTCCAAGCTGTTTATGAGTCAGAGATTAAAGTGGGCTGGTAGAGTGTGAAGTATGGAGGTGTGAGGAAAAGAAAGCACTCTTCTGCAATTGCTGTCAGATCCAGTATCTACCTGGCCATAGGCCGATTGCATTACAGGGGGAATGTAATACCCTTTGTAGTCATCATAGGATTCGTTTTTCAGTATTCTTTAGGTTTGTGTTTTAATGCAGTTGGCTAAGCCCTCCAGGAGCACCTTGACTTATGTTGGCCAAAATTCACACCCAAAAAACCCCTTTAAAATATCCTCCATACTTTTCATGAACTTGAAAAAAAAAATAATCAGAAGTAACCTTTCTCATGTGTCCAAAACACTGCTGAGTACTAACAAGTAACTTGGACAGATGGACATCCATGGCAGCTGTCTTGGACTAACAGCTGCCCAGAAGGAAAGAGTTTATATTGCTTATATGCCCTTTCCCTTTTCAGCACTTTCGGCCCTGAGGATTTTGTCAGTAAACCAAGGAAAATATTTAAGAGTGCAGTGACAAACCCACCCACCATACTCAAGAGCTATAGCCCTTTCTGGGCTGCAAGGTGAGGTATACATTCATCTCTACAACACAGTTTTCCCTCTGGTGGTTAGCATTCCTTTCCAATTCATATCCCAAAAATGTACACTTACTATGCAAATAAATTTTGTTAACCAAGTCAGGAATGTGGCTAAGAGGAAATTAAGGAGAGAAGGAGAAGAAGAAAAAACAAAATGTCAAAATTCTTGGTGACTATTGAAAGTAGAAAACGGGTAGAAAGAGAAGGATGGATGCATTAGGTTGGCACTGGCAATTTTATATTCAACCTCTTTATTGCTTTGCTTTCCTGATATATTCAGTTCATGAGGGGTCCGATTCTCTGTTTGCTGTTCAGTTTTAAATCAGGTAATCATGAAAGGTAATATCCATGTCCTTCACCATGCTAAATGAAGCAAGCCAACTTACATGGCAAGGCAGTAGATGATCTAGCAGACTTATTTACTCAAATATTTTAGGTTAGTCTTGTTTAATTTCTTAGTTCCTCACAAAAGTATTTCCTCACATTCCTAGCCAAAAGAAAGGTTCACGACAGCCAACAATCACTGCCCTGAAGGAGCACACAGACTTTGCTGCTGGTCGGCACTTCCACATGTGTGAGATGAGCTAAGGAACAGCAGGAGATGTCACAGTGTGACCAGGGTTAACCAGGAATAAGTCTCAGAACATGTGCTCCTGTGCACAGAATCAGCAAGGACGTGGTGTGGACACTGATCACTTTAAAATACACTGTCCCATACCCTGAAATGCCTCCAGAATATCTGACCCTACCCTGAAAAAGCACAGCATCTCCAGGCCTAGCCAGTGAATCTTCTGGTGTTTGGTGCACTCAACTCTAAAACCACACACAGACACACACGCAAAAAAAAAATCATCCAACAAAGGCTTTGCTGGTGAAAGCATTACAGGAGGAACTCTCAGCCTTCCAGAAGCTATAAAAGCAAAACTTTTGAAATTAATAGATGCTTCTTTTCATCATGCTTTAATAGTCTCCATTATTTAGCTAGTTATCCATTTTGTCCTGAAGCATATTTCCATGTTTGGTCATTTAGCAACCCCTCTGAGATTTGCAATCCCTTTAGGATTTGCTGTGATGCTGTCAGCAATTAGATGCATTACTGGTGCCAGACCACATTTACTCACTGTCAGCATCCCGGCCCTTTTCAGCTTCTGAATTTGGGGCCTGTCCCCTTCTCCCCAGGAACTGCTGTGGATTCTCCTGGGCTGGCAGGACCTCTGGCTTCCATCTTCTTTGCTAAACTCAGATTTACCACTCCATCCCCTCAGTTCCAAACATGGCTCCTTCTTTTAATTTTTTATTCTCTGCTTTCTGTGCTGGCTGAAGTTGCTTTAAGCTACTGGTCCCCATCACTTATTTTTTAAACAGAAAAAAAGAAAAGATGCTAAGTACCTTAAAATGGAGTGCCCCTAAATTTGACCCTTAAGTGAATTCTGCAAAGGTTAGCCCTCATGACTGCTGTAAATGCAGCTGCCTGGAAAGGCCAGTCCCATGACCTATTTTAAACACACAATCACTGATTCATGGCAGAAGTCTCATTATGGACATTCATTTTTATTGAAGAACTGCTGAGCAGCGGATAACAGCCTATCTTCAAATTAAATCCAGTTCAATAAATAGCGCAAAATTAAATCATTCAATGTCTGGTCTGCCTTGAGCTATACTTAAGCCCTGTGCATGATTAACAGATTAGAATGTGAAAAAAAACAGCTTAATCTGTCTGCTGCAGAGATACTTTTATTCCCCCCGTGCTGCAGATTGTTTTATCTCTAGATACTACACCAGTTGAGCTCTGCCTGTAGGTCTCAGCAGATGGTGTGGCTAGAGGAGCACTGAATTTCCAATTTATCCTGAGACCTGGATATTTATGTTCTGTCCTTTTAATGATAATACTGTTTTCAGTTCTTGCAAAGAGCTATGTATTTGTCTTTATTATATTTATTACAGTAGTATTTCCAGTCAAGATCAACACAGACAAACAAGTGCTGAGAGGCTCAGACATGGGAAGTGACTGGTCTCAGGCCATGAAGTAATTCAGCGTAAAAGAAAAAGCAATGGCATCCAGATAGCCTGAATCCTACTCTAATGCCTTATCTGTAGTAGCACACTATGCAGCTGTCACTTATCCTTTGAATTAGCACTTTATATTAGGACATTTAAATCCTAAATGCTCCTGATGATGAACTTAAATTAATTAACAAAGCTGACATTCCCAACTTTAATTTTCTTAAGTGGAGTCTGTTTGTTGTTTGGTTGGTTTTTTTTTAATAAGTCTGCAAAGCTATATGACTACACCGCTGCACTTAAAATAAAACTAACTATAGTAGGTTGTTACAAGGTTCAATCCAACAGTATATAAACTGAGTTTTTCCGGTATGGCAGCAGCATGTTTCACTTTCAGCAGAAACAGAGAGGTGAGAGTGCTCAGCATTCTGCAGGATGAAGCCATTATATACTTGCAATATTACATACACTGCATCGTGCTGGTGACAAAGAGTATCAGGCACACATGGTGGGACTACCTTCAGCTGCCTGGAATATCACCACACAGTCTTTGGCACCTAAATAGCCAGAACATCACTAGCAGCATTTGCATTTCATATCTGCAACTTACATAAATATAGGGGCATATCAGAATACCAATGAGACGCACTAGCATATTCATATATTCATCCAAAAAAAAACCCTGCTGTACCAGGTGGTGTTCTGCAGTCTGCTCCAATACCCACCCTCATTTATGCCAGCTACTTCCATCAGATATTTCCTGCCAAAGTGCCTGAACAAATTAGAAAGCTGCTGGCACAGGTGATTTTTCAAATCGAGCAGTGGGATTTTAATTTAGTAATTCTTTTAAATGACCAGCCTAACACCCTCAAATGCCTATGTGGGCTTGCGAGCTACGCGGCCGAGTCAGACAGTTGCCTCAGGTACAGAATCCCAATGACAACCAGCCAACGCCAGCTGTAAAAGTAGTGTGGGGTAATAAGCAGGGCAATAGCACATCACCTGTAGCTGCTAAGGCACAGGCTTCTGAGAAGAGAAAAGCTGGCCCAGGAATAGGTTTATATGGTTTCCTTTTGGTAAGCTTTCATGCCATTTTTCTCTATCAAGATTTCAGAAATGAGTCAGGTGATCCATGACCCAATTTTAAACAGGAAAGTTACCCCACTTGCTACGTTACCAAAAAGCAAGGACTGTCATCTGGTTTTATGTAATACTAAGGAAAAACAGTTGTTTTTAATTGTGTTTTTCCAATGAATTTTGGGTTGGCAAGCTTACTATTCTTGCAGCTGCATCCAGAGTCACCTTCTGAGGATGTTGCTTCTGGACTGATGCAGGCTAATGCAGAAAGGGATGATGTAAAGAGCAGACAGAGCTAATACAGGCAGGAGAACTGCAAGGTGCAGACAGGAAACACCTTTTCTAGTTTTGATATTAAGTAATTTGTCTTAATCTGTTCTAAAAGCTATGTTATTCAAAGAGTGACTGAGAAAATTAGTTTTTATTCCTGAACTGCAAAATTATGCATTTAAAAATGATAATAGAAAGACAGCAGTCCAGTTTGATTAGCAAATTAATTGGGATAGAAATATTAGCCATGCCCTGTTTCATTTGGTCTGGGTTTTTCCCAAACTGAAATAGATAAAGCTGTTTTGAATTTTAAACTCCTTTCACACTTTTAATTTCCTGTAAATACTGCTTAAGATGTTTTGGATTACAGTGGAAACCTGCGTATTTTTTCAGCTGAGAAACTATCTACTTACCTATTGATTGCTCATGAGGGTACTGATGACTGATGAACATCTGTCATTTCAAAACTTGAGACTTGCCACTATAATCTATTAAACATATCAAATAGTTTTGACTATCTTCACATTCAGTAGCAGCAGAAATTGAGACAGACAGCATTCAGCAAAGCCACACAGTTTGGTGTTGATGCCGGTTTTACATTCATCATGAGTCAGTTGGAGGCATCGTGATTTAAATCAGGAAAGACGTTAAACACGTTCTATTTGAGCGCATGATTGGACAGAAGGAATTGTGGTCGAATCAGTAAAACTCCATCCTGCAACATGTCAGGCTGGAACTCGGATCCCAGGGAGCTCTTACTCGGGCCATATAGGGAAGGGGGAGAAGGAAAACAGGTCTCCTAACACAAACACAGATAATTTTAATTAGTTTAATTGTTTTTACAGGAGCCCTTTAAAGAGAAACACAATTTTTTTAGGACTCCCACAGGATAAAGATAACTGAGTAAATAGACACAGGGTATCTTAGATCCCAGACAAGACATTTAAGCAAACTGATCTATTTGGCTTCCTTGCAGAGTAACTATCAAGCTTCCCCCTCAGCAATCCCTAAGCATCGTCTGAACTCTTAAAGACAGTAAAGCCAAACTACTGTGAAAAGTGGTGATTTAGATTTCCCTGCAAAACCTTTTTGCCAGTATGGCAAGGTGTGGTACATGAAAGCCCAAGGTAATCTTGAATTGAGAGAGTTCATGCCGTAAATCAGGGGGAAAAAAGAGTTTTATAAGAAGAGCAACAAACAAAATGGATCAAGAATGAGGGAACTGAGATTAAAGAGTTTCCCAAAGTACTGTGCACAGCTGGGTTGACTGGTATCTTTGATGACTGTCAGTAAGTCAGGACATCAGGGCGCAGGACAGCTGGAAAAGGACCATGTGTTCCTGACCTGGTCTGTGTATTCAGGAGGTGTCCGTCAGGAGATGACTCAAGCCAGAGCCTCAAAGGAGGTCCTCAGTGTTCAGCAGGTAAAAGACTGCTATGGCTGAGTTACTCGAGAGGCAAGGTGATACTGCTGCTAAGAACCACCTTTATTTGACACAATATAGACTGAGCTTGGATGAAAAACATTTGGAAGTCCACCCACCCCCAAATTGCTAAGGCATAAAGGGGCTGTTTAGCTACCTGGTTTTGCTTGGGTCAGAAGTAGGCATGACTCTTCATGGTGGAGAAGTTACTTGAATCAGCCCCGATTATCAAGAGGACACCCCACTCCCTTTGCAAAACAACTGTGGGTGCATCAAGGAGACCCAGAGAAGATACGCCCTAGCCATGTTCATGTTATGCTTGTGTTATACTCTGGGGGTCCGAGGGCGTGGACTAAGCCTTGCAAGGCAATAACCCACTAGTATATTTCCATTCTTTTAGCAATTATTAGTGAGTATAGGTGGGAGAGCCTGGTCCTTACAGCAGCAAGTCAGCTCAGATGTAGGTGGGTGTCCAGCATATCCCTCCAAGCGACTCTTGGCAAAATATGAAAGGCAAGAGAACAGAAAATTGTCAGTTACTAAGTGTCAGGTTCCTGAGGGCACCCACAGACACCACTGTCCCTGTCCAGCCCACCCTGAGTCCCTCCTTCCCTGCCCACAGCGCAGGACCCCATTTCAGCCCAGCTTGGAACTGTCGGTCAGGAAAGGCCCAAATCAAAGTTACCTTGCTTGAGATAACTTATCTTCATCAGAACTCTGATGGAGGCAGCTGTGGCAACAATTTCAAAGACTTAAAATATTCAAAAATGTAGTAAAATTTTCTGCCTGTTTTACCAGCAGTCTTGCAGTGTTTTCAGGGGGTGTTTCCAACAGCACACAGAAGGGGAAATCACGAAAAAAAGTCCCTGAACAGTAAAACCACAAAGTATGGCAATTTGTCAAAACAAGATGTAAAATAGGGGCTTCCTTCCCTTTCACCCCAGTATCAAAACAAATGTGAAGAGCTCTCTGTAGCTCCTGCCTGGGCAGCTGCTTCAGCCTCAGGCAGGTCAATGCTCTTCCCTGGAGGTTGCATGACCAGACCACCCAGCAAGAGGATAAACAAAAAAACCTGTAGGCAAGAGGAATGAAGATAGTGAAGGAAGGACAACTGAAAAAACAGCAAACAAAGAAAAATTACAGCAAAGGAAACTACAATGAAGTTTCCTGTAAGCAGAGCAGAGGTATAGGGAGTTCGAATACATGCTGGTGAACCTCGTTGCCAGCAAGCTGGAGCTTGTTCAGTCCTACCACCAGTAACCTCTACATGCTCACCTCCATACAACCAAGTCTGGCAGCTAATAAATGATGCAGGAAGCCTGCCCAGACAGAGGGTAATTCCAGCAGGTGCAGAGACCAGGTTTTCCCAGAACACTTCTATAGTCAACCCAAAGGTGATAGGCAGAACGAGCAGGGATTTCTTCTGGGAGGAGAACGTGAGGAGCATTGCAGAAACTGGGATCAGCACTGAGATCAGCTTGAAGCTTTCAGGCTGCAGTTAAATACTTTCTGTTTGAGCTGCATGGTTCAAATTAATTTGCACAGCAGCTCTGCAATTGCATGCAGTTTTTGTGGTTGTTGTTCAGCTAGAACACTGGTTATCTCTCATTTGTAAATCAGCAGATGTCTCCTGTACTGACCTTTTACCTTGTGGTTTTCTTCTGTTCACCCACTTGTTTAATGAGTTCGGTTTGTGGGTTTTCTCTTCATTTTTCTAATAGGTATTATAAGAGTGAAGCTACTATGAGAGCAGAAGAGCGGATGATTTAGGTTTAGTAAAGCTAAAGCTTTACTAAATTTTGTGAGACAATTTTCACAGTTAGATAAAACTTAAAATTGCATTAAATTGTCTATATAGCTAAAGCAGCAAAGAGCCTGACAACGTTTGCATACCAAAAACTGCCCGGAGAAAATTTAAGCAGTCCCCCTTTCACAGAAGACTTGTGAAGGCATTTTGTCCTAACCACTTTTCTTCTGTCAGGGTTCGGATACCTAATGCATCCTTTACTCCCAGTGAAGCTCAGTCCTGACAGTGAGAAGTGCAGGTAGTAGATGCTTGTCCTGCAAGGACTGCAAGACAGCAGTTCCTTGTTCCTGTCCTTGTTCTGCAGCCTTGAGAAGCAAATCCCTCTTACCTCTGACAACCACAAACTTGATAGTGTGAGTAGGAGTAAAATATCCGTGACAGTTGATGTGAATGTCAATGTGGTTGTCTCTGTTGCAGGGATTCTCAGGCATGCATGGGTACGCACACAACGTGGGCATGTGTGGGTGTCCTACCAGGAAACTTCCTGTTGTCCTCACAGATAAATAACACAGCTTATTGCTTCCAAATTTTAGTATAATAAAGTATATGTAGTCAAAGTTTACTTTAAACCTTAACCATGAAGTTTTCCCTTTAAAATTATTGATACCTAGCAGCTTATGATAATTTCAGTTGGGCCTGTACTCAGAGAGTCCTCTGTTTAGGAGGCACAAAATGACTGGACCCCTAGGCAGAGTTATCCTGCAGAGCCTGAGGAAGTGTGGTTAGCCAGTGTACAAATTCTTTATTGATAAAGGTTGCAGTCAAACCAAAATGGTTTTCATCTAGTGTTTTAAGAATATGGATGCATCACTAAATAAACGGCGTGCTGCAGCCGCATAGTTATGCTATGATCCCTTTGGCCAAGTTTCGTAAAGCTTGTAATGAAGGCCCAAAGCAAGAGACTACCACCAATTTTTACAACTGTTGCGCTCATTAGACATCTGGGAAATAAAGAAATTATGGGCTGCTGACAACCATTCAAGTTGGGAAACTCCAATTAACAGCATAACAAACCCAGGGAAGACTTCCTCATTAATAACTAGCAGTGACAGCCAGGGAGCTAAACCGGTTCCCAGAGGTTCAGGAACCCAGGAGTTTCCCAGAATTGCTACTTTTTTTGCCCTCTAACCTTTTTCCTCATAAAAGTTAGATCATCTGGCACAAGCATATACAAGAAAAAATTTCAAGTGAATTCTACATTCTAGCATTTGTCTTTCTCCCATACAGGCACAGTAGTGTCTCCTGGGAATCATTTAGATCAGAAATTCTGAATTTACAAAATGATCTTTAGAAAACTTGATGGGACACATTTATAAGGTAGGTACAGTGGTTGAGCCCTTGCCATTTTCATATGCATATGCCATTACGGATTTGTGCATAAGACTGAAATCAATAAAAAGGCAAAAAGAGTCTCAGTCCAAAAATTATATTCTGTGCATGAAACCATCGCTGTATGAAGGCACAGGAGAGCCGTAAGTAGTGTCTAACAATGGCTGTCAGAGGGGTTTTTTGAGGAAAAAAAAAATCCCCGGTTAAAAATAGGTCTCAAATTTTCTAGTTCATTTCTTTGCTTGACTGAACTGTAAGAGATTTAGTTCCCTAATTATACCGACACAATGGCTTAACTTGTTGAGTTGCAAAAGCTTGCTGTTATTCTTAATCAGCATCTCTAATTCAGCAATAGAGTCTGCCACAATGACAGAAAACAGAAAAAGATTCACAGTTTCTGCCATTAAAAATAATTATTTCCCGCACATTTTAGTTTTGAGGCACTTCCTGTATTTGAAGCTGTGAGACCCTGAACACATTACCATCGGAATAAATTTTCTTCTGCAGCTACTGTAAATTGCCAGGCAGCGGGAGGCTCAACGGAGGTGCTGGCTATTCATGTAGCCTAAGCCCATTTCTGGGTTGCGAGATGACTGTCTCACTGCTAATGGGGTAACAGAGCACACTCTGCAGGGGAAAGGCTTAAAGATTTCAAATTAGAGTCATCCTTGAGTTGGATTGCAGAATAGATGTTTTCTTCTTTCATTGTTACTGATTTATCTGAATTTCCACTGTTATAAATAACAATAGATTTTTCTTTGTGAACTTCGTCTTGAGCCTCAACAAATTCATATACTTGCTCTGTTCCACCTTCCACCTCCTGCTTTTTTTTTGTTGCATTTCCTAATAGCATTTTCTATCACCCTCAATGAGGGCATTATCTTCTTTTCTTAGAGGAAGTCAGAGGCACACACAAGATCGTTGACGACATAAAAGGGACCATGATTTAAATTTATAAAAAACTATGCTTTCAATTTATTTTTTTTTTCCATTTCAATGCCCAGATATCACATTCTTGGAAAAGCCATGCCTTGGAAAAACAGAGAAGCCTGCTAAGAGTACAGACAATCTCCCCTCTGACATTTAGAATGTAGTATATTAGGAATAGGTTCATCTTTAAAAATCAGAAGTGGAAATGAAATGTATCTACTTCTCTTGGTTACAGAAGAGCTCTCCTAGCTGCGTACCCCAGGCGGCTGCAACCAGTTTGGCAACGCTGGCCTGTGCTATCAAGCATCCCTTAACCCAAAAGCAGGCTGCAGTGCTGCATTTGGCTTCATCTGAACACCCCACCAGCTCATGCTCTGTGCCTAGCTCTTACATCAGGCAGTGGAGAGCAGCAGCACACTTACCTTTACAGCTTTGCCAGTTCTCAGGTAAGAGTAACTGGAGAAATATGGGAGAGAAGAGCGAGGAACATACCTCCTCCCTTCCAATTCCACACGGTCCCCAATCTCAACTGCCAGCTTCCCTCAGTCCAGAGGGGCACTAAGGGGTCTTGTACCCTCCCACTGCCCCTGCTCTTTTGTAGAGAGGGTGGTATGATTTGCACAGTGACTACTTGATTATGTGAACCACCACCTGAAGCTGTACACCTTCCTTCTCTCAAATCATCCCACAGAGAACTGGACATGTGCCAATTTAACTAGCAGAAGGAGTACACTGACCAAGACAGTCATGAACACCACAGTTTTTCTGCCCTATTTCCTCATATTTCTTGCAGGTACTCAAGAGAGACTTCCAAGGTATGTCCAGAGAGCAGAATTACCACCTTCTGCATGTGGCTTTGCATCTGAAGTCCCTTCCACCTGGCTGTTCACCAGCCCCTAGGTTAGAAGTCTCCTCTCCTCTGGTCCAACTTTCCATTTTCTTCATAGCCTATAAATTTCCACCAAGTGCCTCAAAACTTCTGTGATATTTTTGACCTTCTGCAGATCCTCAATCTCTCTTCCGCTTTTGGGGGAACTTCACTGCGAAAAATCCCTTCTGCGTTGGCCATCCCTCCTGGAGTGGCTCCTCCATCCCGCTGTTCTTAACGTGTCCCTTCTGAAATGTGGGCTATTAAGACTGGTCTCACGTGTGAAACACATGGTATTGCACATGTTGAAACATCTGATGACAAAGCAACTTCAAAACTGAAAATGTTGTCCTAGTTTGTTGGCTTCTTGAAGCTTTTTAAGCTGCCATTAACCAAGGACTTCCTTTTGGCTGAAGCCTGTGAGTGACAGTATGTGCAAGCAGAGCACTCGTTAACAGCCAGGATGTTTGGGGGCGGTGCTCCCTGTGCAAAGCATATTTAATTTTATCAGCTAATCAAGCTATTTTTAATCACTGAGTGCTCTTTGAAAATGACAAGAGCATGCGAGAGCAAAAGATGGCTAGATATAGAGGCAACTATTTCTATTTTGAAACCTCTGCTGAAAAGATAAAAATGATGCTGAGGCTGAAACATGGCATTCCAGCATTTACTGTCTCTCTTGTCAGTAGAAGTACCATGGGAGATGGAAGAGCAAAAATTAAGTCAGAGAGATAATACACAGGAAGCCAATGTTATGTTAGATAAAAAGCAGCCAGTGCTTTCAGTGACAGGCTTGGAAACTAGAAAGGAAATACTGCTGTACTCAACTATGCAGAACATTTTATGCCGCCTTTTTTTTTTTTTCCTGCTTTATAAAATAACATAAAGCACAGAACTATCACCAAGGAATGGCAGGAGCTAGGTGCCAAATGGGCAGACTGCTTTGTAGATCAATGAACGAGAACCTGGCTCCCTCTCTTGGGTAGTAAACTGTCCTGCTTTTGGAAGGAGATGCAGAAGATCATTTGTATATGTAAAGGGTGTCTTTACAGTTCACAGAAAAAGCCTAGGTAAATCATCCCCCTTATCTGTGCTGAAGAGAGAACAAATTAATACAGAACTGAAAAGTGAGAAAAGTGAAAGCCGATCTCTTTCCAGCTCTATTCGGACCAACAATCTGCTCCCCAAAGCTGAAATTGGGTACTTCTCGTGACCCCTCAGGAAGGCTGGAGCTCGGCGATTTCAAGCCTAGCTCAGGCACCCACCCGCTGGGTGGCAGAATGAATACTGGCTTTGCTGGAATCTCCCCACGCCAAAAAAGCCCTAACCCAAACCTACCAGAGTAAACACTTACAGGCTAATCCTCTTTCAGTGGAGGAACTGATGTGAAGGTGCAGAACAAAACATCTCCTGTGATTCTTTTTTGGTTAGATAATCTTTTAAGAACTACCTGCCTTTTTATCTCAGTAAACATGTAGACTGTGGTAAAGTGATTTGCATCTTCACTTTTTCCACAACAGGTGCCACAGAAGTTTGTAACTCCATTGTCTAAAAAAAAAAACGTGTAGCACATATGTAGTTTTATTTCTACAATTTCTCATTTGTCTGGCAGACTGTCTTACTCTGGAGGTGTTTCATTCTTTTCAAGACACTAGCTAGGCAGGTTTCAGACCTTGATTTTAGTTTTTAGACAAGTACGTATCATAGAAACCAAAACAAAATTAGTTACAGTAACACATATTGTGCTGGGGCTCCTTTGTCAGCAATGGTGCTGATGCTACACACAACTCAGTATTTGTCTTACAAAAGGGAAACCCCAGCAGCTGAGTTATCCATTCTCATCTGCACTCAGGATCCCATCTTGGTAAATCCTCCAAAATTTTGCAGGATACCATAGAAGTCAGTCATAGAATATCTTGAATTGGAAGGGACCCATAAGGATCGAGTCCAACTCCCTGCTCCTTTCAGGACTACCTAAAACTAAACCATAGGACTAAGGGTGTCATCCAGAGGCTCCTTGAACTCCAATAGACTTGGTGCTGTGACCACTTCCCTGGGGAGCCTGTTCTGGTCACCGACTACCCTTGTAGTGATCCTAATGTCCAATCTGAACTTCCCCTGATGCAGCCTCAGTCCATTTCCTCGTGTTGTATCACTGGTCAACTACCCTGGAGATACCTCTTCAAAATACTAGATGTGCACGTTCTTTGAATAGGTGAAGGGGTTTTGGCAAGTGTGGTTTTATTCTGTCATCCTCCTTTACTTGCTTAAGGGTCTGGATGAAATCCTGGTCTTTATAGAAACAGAGCTGAAACTCAGGCTGCTGTATCTTGCTGTTTAAAAGCCCAAATCCACAATGAATATGTATGTTAAGGCAGAATTTCTTTTCCAATGCCATCATTTCTACATTCTTCTACATGCTCAGGAGCCTACAAGTCTTGTTTGGCACCATCTCCTCACTCAGCACACCATAAACTGCAGGAAGCCCAGTCTTTAACACTTACTTTACAGAGGTCGAGTAAAGTGTTAGCAGGCAGACTGCTGGCTCGCCACCTGGACAGAAGTGTGCTTTTTCTCTCGCATTGCTTTGTGTTCCTCATATGTTGCCCAATAAATGTGAAATAAGATTGTTGTTTAGTGTGTAGACATTCAGACAGAAAAATGTGCAGCAGTTGCAGACTCTATCTATATATTTTTGCTACAGAAGGAACGTTTTTAGAACCTATGTAACTTGCGAGTCATTTCTGTGCCCCATTGTAGGTGATATTGTTGACTAAGGTTGTGTCACGTGCCTTACCACGAGCAAATAGGTGCCCCATAGACTGTTCTGGGAGTCAAAACATCACACGTGGAGGGTGAGAATTGTGTTATCTTTCCTGAATTTTCATTCTGCGTGCCGTACTTAAATAGTAGTAGTGTTTTACAGAGGAGGGCATCCATTGCCTAGAGGTTAGGACAGTCAGCACCCCCTGCTACAGTCAGCAGGACGGGGACACTGCTATCCTGCCAGGCGCATGTGTTAACCAGGAGCATGGGATTGGGGTCCACTGCTTTATGTGAGCATCTTCCAAGGTCTGTACTGGTCAAGGTCTTTTGAGGTTGTATATAGGAATTTAAAATCCTGAAGTCAACCTCTTGTTGACTCTCCATCCCACAAGAGATTTACTTAAGCTAATCTTAGATGTCTA
>JAHREE010000480.1:2997409-3088359 GCA_033628505.1 Tringa tobata
GGTGATGCTCTGGGGAAGGGGGCACCGGCCGAGGGAAGGGGGACCGTGTCCAACTCTCTCCATTGCTTGGAGCAGAGGGGGTAAGCAGTCATAGCCGGGGCGGGGGGGAGGTAGCATTCGCCTGCTTACGTGTTTCAAAGATGTTTGTGGCAGAAATCTTTGCTTTTTTAAAGAAAGCTGTAATTCTTTTAAAAGTAGGATTATTTTTTTTTTTAATATATTGATATAGTTAGGTGGTGATAACAGATGTGAGATGCAGGTGACTAACATGTTTCTTGGGGACACGCGTAGAGGTGACTGTAACTGGAAGGCGAACACTCGGTATTTCCATTTTGTTTTCTCAGCCAGATGAGAGAATCACTTTTCTTCCCTGGCTTCCGGGCTGACACATTGTGCTGTGCACAGGGTCCTCCTGGTCACATCCCTTTTGAACAATAACTTCCCCTCAGCTGGCAACTCCTGGACAAAAGCAAATGTTTCCTGACAAGGCTAAGGCAAATTAATCATGAAGTTCCCAAATAAAAGCTTGTATTTGAAAAAAAAAAAATATGAAAAACTTAAGTTTCATTTTGGATTTTAAAATGATGTTTTCCTGTAGACATCCTGCCACTTGTATGAAAAGGGTGTGCGTGTGTGTGTACCTTTTTTTTTTGTTTATTTCTTAATTTGGGGATAGAAGGTTCAGTTGTGTTTTAGGGACTCCATAGTGTAAGTTCTTAGAGACTGCTTTGAGTCCATTACAGTCTGGCAGCGTTTAAATGGCCCCATGAGAGTATACAGGGTTATAGGGATGTTTACCTGCAGTCCTCAAATACAAACTGAGAACATGAACTTCAAATTCAGGATAACCCAGGATCAGGAAGAAAGCTGTATTTATATAAAGTGCTGGAAATAAAGGCAGTTCAAAGACGTTATGTTATCTTGGAGGAAACATTTGAGCTGCATTGTAGGTTTTCATGCTCTGAATATTGTGCCGTGAAACATGTCAGTGAGTTAGGATGAACCTTCATTTATTTTAGCTCTTTTTCTTCCTTAACCCTCCTACCTGAGAATACATTGGCACAAGAAGCAGGTTTCTTTCATTATCTGTCAGGAAAATGCAGTCATAAAAATGTTTTTGAGTAAATCTATCCATTTCACGGTAGCATGCTTCATACAATTCTGCATCCTTTGGTTTCTGCTTGAACTGAAATCACAGGGGCTCGTTTTGTGCTGGAACAACCTGTTGTATTACCTAAGGGATGTTTCTGTGTTCTGTCACAGGTACCATTACAGCAAAATTTGTCTCTGGGCGTTCTAGTGACATTTAATAATAATATTTGCATAGATGGACAATACCTGTATTAAAGCCTTGATAACCTGGGTTGAGTGACCTAATTTGGAAAGCTTTTCTGAGAATACACCCAGCCTGGCTTGTACTGGCAGGTTTGGGAAGAAAATAAGATTTCCTTGCATGCCGAAAGACGATACGGTACTTATTTTCTTATGTCAGATGGGAGATTAAAATCTAGTATATCTTGTTGGTTTGTTTTTAGCAGGTTTAACAGTCACAGATTTGTATGCTGCAATTGTTACACATTTGCTCCACCTTGACAGGAAATCTCATCTTGCTGTTTCAGGTGGTAAATGTCTTTCATAAGAAGTTGTTAGAAATCCATGCTTAGTTTCGGTCACACTGGTTCATCGTGATGAAGAAAGAAGTGTTGCCATCTAGCTTAACTTGGTGCTTATAACTGGGAAGAAATCCACTACTTGCAAATTATTTAGTGTTTTCTGAAGCAGTTTCCATGTTTGACATCGATGCATTTTCTGTGTCGGGACTTAGTTCTGTCGGTGGAAGTTGTTCACTAACACAATTGCTCTTTATTAGTGATGAATTCAATGTTCTTTTGTAGTTTTTTTTTTATTTTGTATACTGTGAAAAGGGCTTTTTGGCAAAGTGTACAAAATATAGCAAGTACAATTCCTGGTTTCCATTCAGGTCGCCTGAGTTCATTAGAAGACTCTAAAAGAACCTACAGGGAGTAACTAAAACTGAAAAAGGAGTAAGTAGCCCAGAGTTGGGATCTTTGAGCAGGACGTGCATGAGCACCTAATACTGGATGACAGTTGCTTAATGACTGATGTTGCGACGTGTGCCCTTCAGTCACTAGAAAGCTTTCTAGAATTCTCCTGCCTGAGGAGGAGAGCTAAGGCTTACCACAAATGCATCCCGTTTTTCTCTTCAGGGTGTTTTGATGGTGTTGGAAAGCATCGTTCGGGATGCTTGCAGCATATCCTTGTTGGCCTTGTAAGAAAAAAAAAAAATACCCTGTCAAATGTCAGTGTTGGTACTTACCTGAAAAGACAGAAACGGGTCTGATTAGGACAAGCAGCGTGGAGGGAGTGTCACTGGCAGAGGTCTTTGGAAGCAAGTAGAACCTGCTGAAAGCAGGACGCCCCTACTTAAACCACATTTTGAGAGCAGCTGGGCATTTACGGTCACCAGCTTTTCTACTGTTACTGGGCTCAACGGAGATTTTTGAACCGAAGTCTCAGTTCTGCTGAACGATGTAGAAAAACGAACCGTAACTGCGTCTTTTAGAGCAGAGGATGCCATGATAAGCAAGGGAACAATAAACACTTTTTATAGCTGAGCTGAACTTGGCAGGCTTAGAATCGGAGAGCAGGATCGAGCCACAGAGTTTTAGTAATTCAGACTGCGATTTGGAAAAAATACCTACTTGTGCTACGTTACATATAATGAATTAACAACTTTCATATATTAAAAAGTCAAAGTGGGAAACTGGAAGACAACTGACAAATGCTCACAAGACATTTCTATCATCTGTTTTTACTTAACTTTTGGTCATGTGTTTGCCTTAAGGGAGGTAGAAACTTGAGCAGTATAATTGCATATAAAAGGCTGTGATCTTTCCACACCGGATTTGTTAATTGCTCTCTTACAACATTCTATCTGTGTTTAAATTGTTGCTTTTGGTGAGACAACTGTAGCGATGTACTCGTGAGAAATGTTTAAAGTCTGGGGTCAAGAAATACTTAGCCCCTGCATTACTTAAACTCCCTGGAACGTTACTGATGGAGTCCTTGCAGATACCCATGGTATGTACCCGCATTCTTCAGATGCAATAGAAATAGTTTAGTAGCTCTCCTGGTTGCAGTATCCTCCAAGAAGTATTAAACCCTCATGAAGTTACTTATTTAACAACTTCAGTATCGCTCGGGTCATTTCAGTTCTCCCCTGCCCCACCCTATTGGTCTGTGCATCAAAAAAAGTTCTCAGTTTCTACGTTATGTTCTCAGTATCACCACTTTCAGTAAATCTGATGATAAAAAAAAAAAAACAAACAGTGCAGAATTTCTGGGGTTATTGTGGTAATGCTATTCATCAACACTTCAGTAAAGAACTGAGCTCCTGAAAGACTGCGAGCGCCAAGAAGCCTGACAGCACCTCCTGTTCCTTCCTTGAACACGAAGAGTTGCCGCTCAGGCTCTCTGTTGGTGTGTGGAGCACTGGGACAGTAAGAATGGTGCATGTCACTTCTCAGAATCATCCCGTGCACGATCCATGCAGCACTGGGACTATCTTAGGTGTTATTTGCCCGTTCCTATTTAACTTGACATGACACCTACCACTGTGGAGAAGGATATGGGAAAAATACAATTGTCAAAGCAAATCTTGCACTAGTAGAAGTTTTTAACGCCTCGCTGGCTCCGTGTGTGTGTGAGGGAGGGGCTGGGATCTGGATTGTCCTTCTCTTGACTGCCATTTAAAGAGGTGAATGTTAAATCCAAACTTGTTAAGGTGGTGGTTTTCAGCGGCTGAGGGAGCTGTTGCTGAGGCTCACCTCTGGTGGTCTCGGCAGGGCAAATGGCTGGAAGCTGATTAATGTTTTTTCTGGCTGTTGACTTCAGGGAAATTTTTGCTTCCAGTGTTAAGGTCTGCTGTTGACCCATGGTACCTGCAGCACCGTTTCTTGGAGCTGGTAAATGGGAATCGGGTCTTCCTCCGGTGCTTCCAACTTTGTCACCCTGTTTCCAGTTGTCCAACATTGCCAAACTTCAGCTGTACATAGGCTGAAACTTTTCATCCTGGGTTCAAAGTTCAAAGGTCTTTGGGGAGTTCCAGTCAACACAGTGCATGCTCTTGTGAACTCAGGGTTGGGTTGTGGTGGTCTTTTGCCTATTGTTCAAATAGTCTCAAAGATGTTTCTTGGAAATCATTTGTCACTTCAGTGCTTTGGGACAGGGGCTCCAGTTCGGGTAGGGGAAGTGACCTCTGTGTCAAGGACTCCCCCCAACTTTTCGCTTTTACCTCTGCCTTCTATTCTGATTTGGCCAAATATACTAATGTTTGTGGAAAAAAACCAAACAAAACACCAGATAGCATATGCTCAGTAAAAGTGATTTTTGGTATGTGTGTGTATCTCTATTTTATACCAAATAAAATCTGTGTTGGTTTTCTCTTCAGTGAGCATGCTCACCCCTCTTTCTTTCCCACAGAAAAGCTCGGTGTGGCACAAGACATACAGCAGTGGGAGTCAAAACCACATAACTACGGCCAGGGCTGAGGCGCTGGGGCTGAGCAGGGAGGAGTCTGCCATTCCCACACTCCCACTGATGATTTCTCCTGTTGCCCCTCTTTCCCTCTTGCTGGTAATCCCAAGGAAGACTCCCGAATCCAGCATTCAGCCTTCCAGTGCTTAGTAATGGAAAAGACTATAGGTGAGAGGGAAAAGACATTGATGAGGGATGGGGTGGACACGAGGGGGCAGGGGAGAGGAATTGCCTTTGAGTTGCAGAGAGTGGGATTTGTTGGGCCAAGGGCTTGGGTGTGAGAGGGATGAAGGGCTGGGATTTGATGAGGAGGGGCAGCTGGAAGCTGTGACTGGTTTAATTGGAAAAGGAAGGTGGGAGGGAGAGAAGGGACATGGAAAGCTGGGAGGAGAAATAGGAACGAAGAGCCGGGCTGCCATGAGGCACTGCAGATGATTGCTCCAAGAGCATTGTTGGTAAGAAATGGAGGGGGAGAGCTCAAGGGGAAGGAAAGCAAGGTGAGGCCAAATCCAAATTGTAGAGGGAAAACTGGTAGCTCTGCAAAGTCAGGTCTTTCCACCTTTCTGTTTGAACGGCTGCGTGGACAGCTGGCGATGGACCAGCCCCTCCGGTGGAGTGCTGGTCCACAGGGCAATGGTGACTTGCCTTCCACTGTCCCTTTCTCAGCCCATACAAACACATTTCTCCTGAAAACCAGACTCCTCCCTTCCCCTCTGCATAAGGAATTTATTAACTGCCCCACCACTGCCCTAGCAGCGTCAGGGTGGGAGGTATGGGAAGAAGTGTTGCTCTCCTGCAAAACTGAAGTTATAAAGCTTAAGCTTGTAAGAATAGAGTCTTCCCCTGCTAAAAAGCTCAGCTTGTGTGTACAAGGGATGATGTGAGAGCTGCCCCATCCAGCTGCCTTTGCCTGAGGTGCATTTGGGAGTGCCTTTGCAGTCCCTCCTGCAATAGGCATTACTGCCAGCCACCAGAACAAAGGGGTGTGGAGGAGGTCCTTGTCTGTGTCCTTGCTTCAAGTGACAGATGTTTGCCCACTGGACTTAAAAGTCCCAGTTCTAGCAGTGAATCACGTGTGAATCGCTGACATCTATTGTTTTCAGTATGAGCAGTTTTTAAAAATGCCAGGAAACCTCTTGTATGCACACACTGTTACAGAGACATTCAATGTCTGCGCTGCAAAGTCAAGTACCGGAGGAAAACGGCTGCCTCCCCTTTCATGCTTCCTTGATGGTCATCTATCACAGGTGGTTGCTTTTTCTCCTCTACAGCACTTGGTCAATGCCCAAGGTTAGACCCATCAGGGGCAGGAACAGACAATGCAACGTGTCTGGCACTGCCTGGTCCGTGGCAAAAGTTAGAAAGTGTACAGGAATGCAGTAGGAGACTGAAGGAGGAGAAAGGATGGGGGCAGTGTCTCATGGTTGAGGTATTCAAAAACTCTCAGAAGAACTGGACTCAGTCCCTGGCGCCAGACTATCTGTGAGATGTTAGACAAATAAGTTTGCTTTTCTGAAGAGGCCAAGTCTGTATCAGGCTGCCAGCAGCTGAGTGACACATTCGCTGTGCTGGAGTTGGCTGTGCAGAGCTGCTGTAGCAGCAGCAGTCAGCGTGCGGGTGTGCCTGGCTGAGGAGCACTGGTGGCTCACGGGGTGACTCCGACCCCCTGAGTGAGCTCGTTGTGGAAAGGGCAAGTAGATAGTGGCATTAACATGTCCTTTCTCCTAGTTGCCCAAGTGCCAGGGAGGTGAATTCACATTTTTCACAGATACAGAGAAATGTCAAGTGAAATAAAGCCCTCTGTCTTGGAGAAGACCAAGCTGTGGGGTTTTTGTTTAGCCTCAAAGTCAAGGTTGAAAGAGGACAGTGGTGCACAGCAACGTGAGCAGCAGTGTGGGAGAGAGGTAATCAAGCTATGGACAATACTGGCATAAGAACAGATTTTGTACATGAGCAATGAATCACTTCAGCCTGGAAGTTGGAAGAAGGTTGTTGGTTGTTTTTTTTTATCTATGAGAACAGCGTGGCAGGAAGGGAAGGGGAAAAAAAAGACAACTCATTTTAAAAAAAAAAAAACAGCTCCATTAATTTAGAAATTGAAAGGAAGTGATATGGTAGACAACCATGTAACGGCAAGATATGAAGCTGTGTGGTCCAGGAGCACTGTGATCCGTGTACTGAAGTGCTGAAGTCTCCTGAAAAAATCAGCTTTAATGTATGAAAAGACCTGAGCCCCAGTTTAAAGATGCTTTGTATATTTCGTTTTGTGCTCTGAGAAAGGGAAGCAATGCTGAGCTTCATGGAAATGTTGTTAAATAATTTGTTCTGGAGTAGTCTGCAATAAGTTAATGTTTCATAACATTTCCTAGGAGGAAATCTGGTTATTTTGTCTTTGCCAGGATTTGAAGAAAACATACTGGAGCCATACAATAAATCAAGAAGAGAACAAATCCCACACCATTAAGTCCGTAATTTTTGCATCCCCCTTTTTTTTTCTTTTTTTTTGAGAAGCTTTTTTTTTTTTTTTTTTTTTTTTGAGAGCTGAGGGGAAAGGAGAGGTGGCACATGTTTGTGTGAGCAAAAGCTGTGTGGCTGTTTGCTTGCAGTGGGTAGAAATCCCATAGGGTGTGGGGCCACACAGCCCGAGCACTACCCTACCTCTGGATGAGCTGTCTTTAATGTTTTGCCATAGATCTGTGAAGTGATTATCACCTTGTTTATTTATGCCCAGGCATGAAACGGGATTAATTTCAGGTGTGCTCTGGATAGCATTTAAAGTGCAGCAAAGATGTAAGTACACTTGCTAAAATAATGAGAAAGGGCTGTAGGAGATGAGGCCAAGTGCTGCAGAGGCCTCTCTGATGGAAGTTTTGGAAATCTTTCCTCAGTTTTTTGCAGTCACTTCAGCAGCTGCTTGAGAAGGGATGACTTGGGTGAATTGTTGTGTGTTTATTATCTAAAATCAGTTTAAGAACAATTAGCGATACCTAGCTTTATTTCCAATGGATTTAAAGATGAGAGGGGAGGGCATTTGTCACCTGCCCCAAGCTGTTCTTAACATGGTTACGGATGGAGACTTTGTCCTCCAGTGGTCATTTACTCCAGTACGTCAGTACATCCACTGTTAAAAAACGCTCTCTACCATCTGTTTGAATCATCTGTTCAGTTCAAGCCTGTCCCTTCTCTTACTGGATGCAGAAAACTGCCTGCTGCCATTTCTCTGTGCTAACTTGGTCTTACCACAAGCATGTAATTATATGATTCTTTTTTACACAACACCACCACATAAAACCCCCTCTAATCAGCTTTCAAGGCTATTAGTTTCCTATTTGGGTCTCAATTATACAATTCTTGTTTTGATAAAGCATTTAGTTTAGGTAAAGTCGGGTGTATTGAGCAACTTCCACACTCCGTCTGACTCAAGCCCCAGAACTATTCGCGGTTCTGCCTTGATGCCACCAGATCAGATCACCAGATAAATGTTTTAGTCATCTATATAACCTCAGTTTCTTGCACGAAGAGATGCTGCTGCGTGCCTGAAACTTGGTCTTGGCTGTTGGCAAAGGGGTTTATTTCTGAGATGTGGGAACTGATAGAAAGTGTCAGACCCAGCGGAGCTCCTGCTTTCTGATCGAGTGAGCGCTGGTTATACTCTGCAGCAAACGAGGAGTCACTTTAGTATGAATTTCATTTTGCACCTTAAATTGTGAAGTGGAAACCCTATCTCCCCATTGATTCGCAGTAAATTCTTAGTAAAACATTTGTGTGTGTTGGCTCTTCTAAGAACTAATTGAGATTGGAGGTGACTAGCCACTATTTCTGAAACTTTGCTGGTTAATGGGAAAGGAAATAAAATCTTGATGGGTGATATAGGTTATGTGCAGCTGCCTTGATACTTCTGCACCGGAGAATGGCCATCCTGCTGCTTCTAGCTCGCCACTGTAGGTTAACGGGTTGCTTGTAAACTGGTAATATTGACCTTGAAGGTAACAGCTAATCAGCAGTTCTAAGACTGAGTTAACTCAGTTTATTTCTAAACTGACTTTCAGGTTACTTGGAGCTGGCAAATCGTGTCTGGTCATGCTCATACCTATGGCTCCACAGATTCTTGCAGGAGACATTCCAGCTCCAAGACACCGAGCTCCCCAGGGCTGGCCCTGGAGCACTCCTCAGTGGGTGGAGGCAGAGAGTGAAACCCCTTTACTGGCTACAGAGCAGGTGGGTGATGCCCCATCCTCATGGCAAAAAAATCCCACCCTTCTGAAGAGTTAGGCTGTGCCTTTAATAAAGTTTATTTTAAAAATCATGACTACTGCATGGGAGTGGAAGGTCCAAGATAAAGGAGGGAGAAGTCTCTTGTGATCTGTTACAGAACAGCTAGAATAATTTCGAGGTAGACATTTAATTAATACAACTTTTTCATCTTCTAAGGATGCTTTGATCTGGGGAATGCAGCAGCAGTATAGGGCCCTACAGAATAATTCCCCAGACTTATTTCTGAATGTCTGCAGGGCTTCATCGCCACTCTGCGCATTAAATGTTTGTTCCAATATTGAGTGGTTTTAAATCAGTAAAGGTAAAAACTATCTAGGGAAGGTGATACCTACTCCTTAAACTAAATCAGCTGTAGTACTAGAAGCATCTAACTGTCAGTAGTAATTTGAATACACGTAATAGCATAAGTGCAATTACTACACAGCAAAGTTTACATCCTTAGGACAGTCAGGTTTTGTAATAACCGCCAAAAGGTAAAATTAGGTTGATCATTGTAATGAAGTGCTTTCATACATGCATGGTATCACTGTCCAAAGAAAGTGTCAACTTCTACAAGAAAAAAAAATGCATATTCATCTTTGCAAATTTTCTTGGATAAAGGCCTAGGATGGACCACCTTTCTTGTTAGAACCATATATTTTTTTCCTTACTGCTGCCTCTGCCCTACACAGCTATGGCATCTTTGTTGAAGCATGCAGCTATTGACAGCTTTTAGTTGCTGGAGGGTAGATTTGTTTCCATTCGATGGTATTCCTTTCGTCTCCCTTTCTAAATACCAATCACCTGGGTAAATCATGTTTTGTCTCGTTTATTTTTTGCAGTAGGTTCTTACCCACGTGGGCGTTATTCACGCCTGAGGAGACTTTCTCCCATGGTCCATTAGACAAAACTGCATCTGCACCCTGGGCTCCCCTCCCTTTCACTGCCTTGAAATGCTGCCACTTCTCTGGGATCAAAATCCAAATTCCTCCTGTTGGCTGAAAAGCCTGACCCACAGATACCTACAGTTGAAATCCCACTCTTCAGAAACCCCAGCCAGCACCGTGCTTCTCAAGGTTTGGGTAGCGAGGGACCCTGGTGGGAGCAAGACAAACTCACTGGTATAAACAGGACAAAAGCAATTTTCATGTGCAGGGTAGCACGGTGAGAGGTAGGGAGTGACTGAGCATGGAGAAGAGCTCTCTCCTCTCCTCTCCTCTCCTCTTTTTACTATAAAGACTAAAAGCACTCCCAGAAAGATGAGGTTGGAGTTTCTAGAGAAAGACAAGCATGGTTCAGTACTGCGTTTGAAAATGTCATGCCATAACCCAAGTTTCTGTCTACAGTTGGGGCACGTGTTTAATTACTCATCCTTTCTGGAATAAAGCATGTTTTCAAGATAGATGTATTCTTACCTCAGGTTATGCTTCCCTTTTTCAGATTGTATGTAATAATTTAGTATTTAAATACTATTTCTTGTCGCATAACAAGAGAACAGACTTAGTTTTGTTTAAGTTTTTTAATAGAGATGAATTTGATAATTTTATTTCACGGATCAGATGGCTCAGAACATGTAGTGTAGATAGACAAAGTCACGTTTTCAAGCATTACACTACACAAAACTGAATGTAAGCTGTCACTTTTTTTTTAAAAAAAAAAAAAAAGGAAAGAAAACAGTTCCTAACTTCAAAAACACACATGGCGTATGTTACTTCAAGTGCTTTGCAGAAATCACTTGTCTTGGAGGGTCGATTAATTTAGCAGGAATAATTTTTATTTTGTGAACCCACTCTTGATTAGGGAAGAGAGGAGGTAAATGGATTAACAAAATTCAGTTGCTTTGAGAATATTAAACTCAGTCGTATCACAGGTGTGTTAGTCTTGGAACGGAAGCTATGTTAGATTGATAAACACTTAAATACCCTTTATTGATTATATTTAAGAATACACAGAATGGCTGGGGGAAAGAAAGACAGTGTGCAGAAAGTCTGTAGCTCTTCAAGTAGCTCTGTAGTTTAATTCTGATCACCATCTCCTATTATTATTTTCCCTCCTCCGTTGTTTGATCCAGTTCAAATATTCAGCTGTTAGCATACTGAAAATTTACTGTGTACCCCTAAAAAGCTCATTTTTAGAAGGAAGCTCCCACATATTCAAGGAAAACATTGCAAAAGCAAAAGGAGAGTGGTTTATTTGGATTGAACAACAACAAGAAGAAGGTGGAAACAAGTAGGCTTAAAAGCATCAATTCTTGGGCCTCCCCAAAAAAATGGGTTCTGTAGCTGCGGGCAGGAACTGGCTGTAATTTCCTTAGATCTCAGTTTTCCAAGATAGCACTTGGTAACGTTGAAGTGTCCCTTTCACATTAAATAACAGTTCTGAACTTCACAACTTACCTGATTACAAGCTTTCACATCTTCCCATGGATGCTAAAACCTACTCATTGCCGTAAAACCCAATAGCTTCTCACTCGCAGGCTGACCGCAGAGCTTCCCTTCTCCACCACAGGACACACTTCAGCGCAGGGGACAGTTTACTGCCACCAAAAGCAGACAGAGGTACCCGCGTTGCCTTCTCAGCAAGCACACGCTTTGCATCTAGGGTAAGGATAGTGAACTATCAAAGCCACACTCCCAAACGCAGAGCAGCCGTGCTCTTCAGCCAAACTTTCCATCTGGAAAGGATCGAGAACTACTTCTTCCTGAAACAACTTCCAGTCTCTTTAAAACCTCATTGTTGACCAGAATGGACAACAGGTACAGTCAAAATGCTGCAGCTCTTAGCGGACTGGAGACACTGCTGCCAGTTACTTGTAAGGAAGTGAAAGAAGAATAGCATAAGATGGGTTTCACCTCCTTCAACTGGAACTGTAATATTTCATGATTTGCTGACTCTGTGGACGACACTGCCATCAAAAAATGAAGAAGTGACTCACTGCATGCAAAGTACAGCAAAACACTCTGATTGCGTCACTGGGAAGAGGAAGACCGTCCCTGCTCAGAAAAGGTCACACTGTAAGCAGAAGCCTTGCCAAGGATTTCATAAGCTACCAAGAAGTGTCCATTTCTTCAGTATTCTCATGGAAAAAGTGCAAGGTGCAAGGGAAATATTTATCCTGAGGTGTGAGTTTTCATTATGCTGAAAACGAATCCCAGTGCTAACTGGTCACTGCAGTAACAAACCCATCGATTTGTACGCAACTAGTGTGGTTTTGGTGTGAAATAAGATAATGCAAGATAAGTAAGACTGTGCACTAGGATCTTACACTGGAATTGCCATTCTGCTTAGACTCCACCTCTCAAAGCCATCCACGCATCGCCGCTTTGGACAATACTAATGAGCAGCTTCTGCACCAAACCCTCAGCTCCCCAGCCTGGGGTCTGTACTGGTACAGCAGAGGGGTTAACACAAGGCACCTGTTTCCAGCATTTATCTCTTATCGAAGAACTCAGATTAACTCACTCTGTATGTGTACATGAGAAAAAAACCCAAAACCCAGCCCCTCACAGCAGTGGTACCTGCCTCGGGCCACACTGAGAGGAAGCAATAAACACACCTCTTTAATCCTCCCCCAGATCCTCAAGAAGTTGCTCAGGGAGTGCCTGAGGCAGAAGTCAAGTTTGGATTGTGTGGAACTGCTGGTCTGAGTCTGGTCTGAGCCGTAAGGCTGACTTTTGAACCTGTTGATATGTTTTTGAACAGCAAGTTTCAGTATTTGCTTAGGGTAACGACATTGCCTCTGGTTTTGATTTGCTGCTTGATGTCAGCCGGTACCCTCTCATTTGTTTTAGTAAGGGGTGAATCACCATCCCTCGTTCTCTTTTGCCATACCATTTTTAGTTTTACAAAACTGTATCAGATCTTCCTTTGACGTCTCTTCTGCCCAGCTGAAACAACACAGGTGTTTACTCATCCCATGAAAATTGCACTGTACTTCTGGCTACCTCTTTGCCCTGCTCTGTGCCTTTTCAGGTCTTTTTAATGTCCTTTCAAAGATGACCAAAGCTACATGGGCTGCTGATAGCAGGGACACATGGGGGATTTATAGAGCAACAGAAGGTTTGTGATTTTGACTTCAGTTCCCAACAGTGTCTGTCTTTTTAATTGTCCCTGCTGTCTTCTGACCACTAACTAGAATCATTCCAAGCTCTTTCTTACAAGGAAACAGCTATTTTATAGGCTGTTCCACTTCTATAGCTGGAGGTGCTTTTCACTAAGTGTTACCCCACATTTTACAGTCAACCTTGGGTTCCATAATCCTGTGTAAGTGAATATCCCATGTTTTTCCACTTTCCTACTCACTCCCTTCTCCAGATCCAGCAGCACAAACCTCTGGATGACATTGCTAGCAACTTCTGTCCATTATGAAAACTGGTAAAAAGATAAGAAACAGAACCAAGAATAAATGCTCAGTTATTAATCCTGATAGTTTCCTTTTCCTACAGTGACGAAGACAGCATAAACCAAGACTTCTTGGGACTTTCCAAATATCATCTTATAAAATGAAGTATATCATCCAGGCATCCTTTGTCTGCATGACCATTTACTCTTTCTAGGAACATATTTAGAAGTTATAACTCCTACCACCGCCATATTGATGTAAATCTTTATTTTATTTCTCCATATAATAATGTTTATTTTTAGTTGTAGCTTGTGGCCCCTCTTGAAATAAAAGGATATTTGAGCAACTGTTGGATGCTCCCAGCTGGGAATCATTAATTACATTGTAAGGAAGGGAACCCCAAATCAGTTCTGTACTGCGAGAAGAGAGCTGAGTTGCTAACTTTACCTTGAGAAAAAAGACCTGCCAGTGTCAGCCCTTTTCACTTCTGAGCTGAAATACGGAGCTTATACGTCAAGCCACAGTAAGTCTTGCTCTACTGGTAATCAAATAAGAAGAGATGACATTTCTCTGTCTTGACCACAGATGACAAATGTAATTATTTGTTCTGGTGCAGCTAACGGTATAATTCCATGTAAAACATCAAACTCCACAAAAGCTAACAACACCACATGCTTCCCACTTCCCCCTGGCTCCAAGGTCTACATGAAGAAGGGAGCACTAAGAAGAAATGGAAAGATGAAGTACTTTTCAGAGCTAGAACAGTGACACCGTCTTCATACCTAACCTGCAACTCATTGACAGAGCAGGAGCTCCAAGCAGCACTAGCATTTCTTCAGTTGAGAAAGGAAAGCGTGGATAAAGCCTTAATCAACAGGCTCAAACAAAGCTGAAATTACTGCAGTATCTTGTCCACATCATTAGCTAAATATGTACACAAATCAGCCAGTGGCAGAAAGCCCAGTAGGTGTTTCTATCCCCCTCCTCCACTACTACTATTCCCACAACACGGAGAGCTTTCACAATATTTTGCTTTTTCTCTCTTCCCCACCCACTGTTGTAGTTAAACAATAACCCCTTGCCGTTTAACCTCATTAGGACACTGATCTCCCAAACAAGGGCTCAGAGGACCTGCACAACATCCTTGCACTTACTGCTTGAGACCAAAAACCCAAGCCCTGACACTGCAGAGAGTTGTTCTTCTTCTTAAATCCTCACACCTTAAACTGCAAATATTGGAAGGGTGGTTGTTGCTGTAGCTGTCAACGCTATGAAGAGGATACAACAGTATATTCCAGTTCTGCTGAACCTCTGCTTCTGGTAATTACTTCAGCATTGTTAAAGACATTTGGTGCAGTAGCACCCAATTGCTCGCACACATGACATAAACACTATCTCTAGCAAGGATAGGACTTAAAACATGTTGTGGCCCACCACCAGCTTGAACCTATCACACCACACAGGCTTTAGGTGCTTTGATAACAAGGGAACAGAAGTTACCAACAGTTCTGGACAGACCTTTGCTATCTACTGTAGCAGTCGTAGTCAGCACAGTGCAATAAGCTTTGGATGCCTAGTGTGTTTTTATGTTTGAAGTAACCTCGAGACATCTCCTGCAACCTTACTGATGTGTTCCTGTCTTAAATGACAAGAGGGTAAGAGCTCTGAGGATGGCAGACTGATGCAAATCAGGTAAAACGCTGCTGCTTATTTTGTGCTTTACGAACGGATCAGAACTAATACATAGAATCATTGAATGAATGATTAGAGTTGGAAGGGACCTTAAAGATCATTGAGTTCCAACCCCCCTGCCATGGGCAGGGACACCTCCCACTAGAGCAGGTTGCTCAGAGCCCCATCCAGCCTGGCCTTAAACACTTCCAGGGATGGGGCATCCACAACTTCCCTGGGCAACCTGTTCCAGTGTCTTACCACCCTCACAGTCAAGAATTTCTTTCTGGTATCTAATCTAAATCTCTTCTCTTCCAATTTAAAACCGTTGCCCCTTGTCCTGTCACTACACTTCCTGACAAAGAGTCCCTCTCCAGCTCTCCTATAGGCTCCCTTCAGATGTTGGAAGGCTGCTCTAAGGTCTCCCTGGAGCCTTCTCTTTTCCAGGCTGAACAACCCCAGCTCTCTCAGCCTGTCTTTGTAGGAGAGGTGCTCCAGCCCTCTGGTCATCCTCGTGGCCCTCCGCTGCACCCGTTCCAACAGGTCCACGTTCTTCCTGTGTTGAGGACTCCAAAGCTGGACACAGTACTCCAGGTGGGGTCTCACGAGCGCAGAGCAGAGGGGCAGAATCACCTCCCAAGACCTGCTGGCCACACTTCTGTTGATGCAGCCCAGGACAGGGTTGGCTCTCTGGGCTGCCAGTGCACACTGCTGGCTCATGTTGAGCTTCTCATCCATAAGCACTCCCAAGACAGAAAACCTGTCGCACGTATCCTATAGCTGCAGTGGAAAGGCACAGCAGCCTGTCTTCCTTAAAGGAAGGAAGCAAATCTGAGACATCCCGACATGGTTTACATTCTCCCTGCGCCACCGAAACCCTTTTATGGGTCATACACCTCTTTTTTATTTCCAATATCCCAAAGTAAAATCAGACAAACTTACCTCAAGTGACCCTGCCTGCTGGAACCTGTTATTTCTCAATGACTATTACTTATTAAGATCCAGAAGAGTATCTTTTGGTGTTCTGCTTTCTGGTATGAATCTGTGTCAACATCAAGGCATTCAGCCAGGCAATTTAGGACTGAAATTTAGAATCAGACAGTGGATGATAACCTCCTTGATTAAACTAAAACCTGGCAATAAAATTCATGAATATGTTATAACAGGGAACTGCACGACCTACTTCTCCCAGCCTCTCTAATAACAACTTCAGAGACTTCACTAGTTAAAAAAATGAATCCAATCTATTTCTCATAGCCTAAAGTTAAGTTTTTTAACATTGCAGCAAAACCCTTTTAAGTTGAGCGTTCACTTTCTCTGAGGGAATGCAAATCTGTTTTTTCCAAATGAAAGTGGAGAAGTGACCTTTCAGCGCAGTATTTCAAATTATTACTATCTAATTCACCAAATTTGCATAAACTAGCAACGTAGCATAGCTCTGACACTGTGCTCAGGCACAAAAATTCAGTCTGACTGTTCTGTTCCCACCCCTCTCCCTTTCTAAAATACACATCAAATAAGTTTATATGGGATGCTTTCAAGCTCCAAAATGTTAAAAAATGCAGGAAACTAGGGACATCAGAAAACGAAGCAAAAACCCATTATGCTAACAAAAGCTAACTAACCCAAATGTTTTTAATTTCCCTAGGACAAAGACTGCTGCTCCTTTATGTGCACCGGTATAAATCCTTTCTGGCTCTGTACTACTGTACTTGAGCCTGGGAGGGGCACTGGCTTTATCCACACCAGCATAACCAGGTATTAAAAAAGCCAGGGCTTCTCTCCATCCCTGCTGACACCCTTCTACACCACTGAGTTCCCTGCTGTAGACAGTGCAGACAACCAATGAAGTCCTTTATTCTGGCATAAATTATGATGAGCTTTCTTTCCCATTTAAGTTTCAGTCCCTAGATAAAGCTTCAAACCCAATGGCACTTTGGAGGTCTGCAAGCACACGCAGGTGGAGCAAAATAGATTCTCATCAAGAAGGTAGCATAGGATAAAGGTGTCCAAACCTTTAAGCAGCTAAATAAAAGTATCCAAACCAAACAGATCATTTTATTACCTGATAATCCGAACCGATTCTAGTACTTTATCACAACTGCTTCATCTCCGTACCAAAAGCTTGTATAAATTGCAGGTATCAAAAGAAGATACGGAATTTCATTCAAGTCTGCAACACAAGATTCAAATATGATTGGCCAAACACTTACAGCCTATACGTATATATGCACGTGATGTAAGGCACCTCCATATCTATCAGACTAACGTTACCCTAGAACTACTTTCAAAATGACTGAAGGCTTTTTAGATTCAAGAAACCATAGTAATCATGTGAGATTATATTTTTTAAAACTTGTTCAAAGTTACATGCCTTGCTCTGGAGAAGAAGCAAGCCAGTGCTTCTCTGTGAAACACTTTGATTTTGTGATCAATTAGGATATGGGTAATTTAATTACTTTTGCATTATCCCATTGCCCTTGTTTTAGGCTGGGGTATGCAGAAGTCCACATAACTTTTCAGCATTTAGGACTGCAAGATTAAGAGAAGGAGTTGTTTACAGTGCCGTTCCCACAGTAAAGCTGCCTGTTTAAGCCATTTCCTGGCTTTGTAATTCACTGTTTCCTCCCCACTTTCCTTCTCTTTCACTTTGGAGGCTCATTTCTACTGGAAGTTATTTTTTAGAAGGGCACTCCCAAGAATCCCAGGCCAAGAAGCATCTGTGGTTTCTCACTGCACAGTATTAAACTCTCCTCCCCAAACTTGGGAAGCGACGCCCTTCTCCTGCGCTGCAAATGAGGTTTGCACGGGCTGCTTCTTCCAAATCTGTCCCTTTTCAATCTAGGGACATTTGAAATTGCTATTTTACACGTTCTTCTCTCAGGAACGTGTTCAGGATACTTCGCAGCTCTGCCCTACTTTCTGTGACTCTGATTAAGACTGAGATATTATATACCCCAAACGGGCTACGTGTAGACAGCTTTCCTGCTGGATGGTCTGTGCCTCCTGGTCATGGTTTATCCTCCCTTGCTTCTATGTTTCAGCAGGCCACGAGTTCAATATTTTGGAGAGGAATACTCCCTGCTGACCCATCTGTAAGTTCTCTGGTTTCTCCCCCCCAAAAAGGTCCTCCCCTCATCCGCATCTTAAAGAAAAGCACATGAAGTTGAGGCTTCTGGTTACTCAAATTCCATTCCCACACTTGTGCAGAAACGGAGACCATGCCTGCCAAGGCTGAGGTCAAGCGTGTTATTCCTCTGAGCTACTTCAAACAGAGTTAAAAGAAACACTGAACCTTTCTTTGAAAATCATGTGAAGCATATTAGTTTCCAGGGTTTTACTGTTCAGAATCAGAATCAAAGAAGCTCCTCTGACCAATACTGTCAGAAGAAAGACTGCGATTCGAATTAAATTGAACATAAGACAAGAAGGACCATGCTTTCCATACCAATCTACAAATTATCTCACTGATTATAAAGAATAAAAGTCACAGGATCTGGCCTCCAAGTTATTAGAAGCTGCTCCTGCTATCTATTGAGGTTGCTAGACTTCCTACTGTGAGGAAGTTCCCTCCTTCCCTTGGGAGTGAAAGATAGTAGTTATAATATTAGTAATAGACAACATCATTTTAACCTTTGCTATGCACTTGCTTCAGATCAGCTCTTTGGAATTTCAGCCAAAAAAATCTTAGATGTTTTTCTGCTCCAGTTAAACTTTCTGCAGTCCTTTCCCCAAAGGCAATTCCTTCAGTGTTAAAAAAATAAATTTTTAATTTTTTTTTTTTCCGCTGGTCCTTTCATAGGTGAAAAAATTTGCATCCTTGGAATAGGGCCAGATTTGGTCAAGTACCAAGTATGTGATACTTTACGCTTGTTCAGTCTTTATCAGAAAAGGTACCTTAGAGTCTTCCCTTCCTCTGCATAGCAGACACGTTAACACACAGCACAAACACACTCGCCATAGCCTTCCTCCTTTCTGATAACTGGAGATAAGAACACGAGAGCTCATGCCGAAGCCGACGAGAGCAGCACCTTGAACACCGCTCACAAAAAGCACCCTGAAAAATCCAGTGTTTGTAGTGAGGCAGCTCTCAACAGTCACGGGATCTGTTCGTAGCTACTCAACTTTCACTGATAAACCACCTGTAATCCCAGGGAAATTCAGAGAATTTGCTCTTTTGCAAAAAACACGTGCAGTGTTGTACAGGTGACTCAAAGCACAACCATTGCTCGCACACACTGAACAAACTGGCAAGCAAAGCACAGAAATGCCAGTTTTCTAGATTATTAATTTTTTATGTTCTTCCAAATTCTGTAAATTAAAATGGAATTTCCTCCCTAAACGTCAAAGATGAAATGTCAGGAGTGGTTAGATAACTTCTTAATCTGTTTAAATATTATGTTCGCGTACTGCCTGAGGGTTGCTGTGGCCTTTAACACAAGTAAATTGGAAAGATTTGGTTGCGTGGGAATTTGAGCAACTGCAGAGCAATCTCACCTTATTGTCAGTATTCGCTTCCATAGAATCACAGAATGGTTGGAGTTGAGAAGGACCTTAAAGATCATCGAGTTCCAACTCCCCTGCTATTGGCAGGGACACCTCCCACTAGAGCAGGTTGCTCAGAGCCCCATCCAGCCTGGCCTTGAACACTTCCAGGGATGGGGCATCCACAGCTTCTCTGGGCAACCTGTTCCAGTGTCTCACCATCCTCACAGTAGAGAATTTCTTCCAAATACCTAATCGCAATCACCTCTCTTTCAATTTAAAACCATTACCCCTCGTCCTATCGCTACACTCCCTGATAAAGAGTCCCTCCCCATCTCTCCTGTAGGCCACCTTTCAGGTACTCAAAGGCCACCATAAGGTCTCCCTGAAGCCTTCTCTTCTCCAGGCTGAACAACCCCAGCTCTCTCAGTCTGTCTTCATAGGAGAGGTTCTCCAGCCCTCTGATCATTTTCGTGGCCCTCCACTGGACCCGTTCCAACAGGTCCATGTCCTTCCTGTGTTGAGGACATTCCTGTGTATGAAACACTGAAATAAGATTAGGGACTTCTGTTTGCCATTGTGCAGGGCCTGAAGTTAGCAGATTCCTTGGCAACTTCAGGTAAAGATTTTCAGCAGTAAGTTGATGACACAGCAAGCAAAAAAACCTGCAAGGAGAAATCACTCAGGCCCAAGTACCAGGGCAGCCACATCAGCTGCAACAGCCTATGCTAGTAGAGCAACACTTCTTTCAGTGAAGACTGTCATCTTACAGATTTTCTTTTTCAGTTTGAAGAGGATACTAATATGTATCAATTGCTGCTCATTACAGTCTGTGGTTTCTATTCAAAACCTCACACCAAGTTTATAAGAAAATATCTGCTGATATAGTTTGGTCAAGCTGTTGCCAGCTCAGGATCTTACTGGAAAGGAATTGAAAATATTAAACTATTCTTTCAGAAGGGCATACACAAGAAAGGAGCCATTCAGTGTTTCAGGACAAGGAAATGTTGGCCTTTTTTGTTCTTCTCACTTTTTCAGTAAAGGAGCCCCTTGGGAATTTGGTACAAAGATCAGTATCAGAAGTAAGAAGAGGCTAGATGTTTTTGCTTAAGTTTTGTTGACAGAGAAGTCCAATTTTGGAAGAAGAGTTAAAATGAAAAATAAATAAGAAAATCAAGGAATAAAATTCATTGTTGCAATATATGAACAAAAATCAAGCTTGTGTATATGGGCCTCTCCTCACCGCATTGGATTAGCGTTTTAGTAATTTTTGAATGTGAAGTTAGACTATTACATTCCTCACCTCTCACCAATGATCCATCAAGTTTGGCTGCTCTTTCACAACCACATTTTAGGGTTACTGGTGGACTTCACTCAATTGTATATTTTTGCTACGGGAATTAAAAACACAGACCAAGAAGTATCTGCACAGGGATGGTTTATTGATATTTTCAAGAGATTCAGTCTTCCTGAGGAAGCTAATGACACAAAAATTCTACTTCCAAAATCTGTACCTGATCTTTCTTCCAGAGAACAGATCTCTCTCTGCATAAGGCTCTGTTTTTCAGCCCAAGTGATTTGGTGAGCTTCAGCTTCAAGCTGCATGTAGAGATGTGCCTCACTGTATTAAGTCCACTTATTTTGGGTAAGTTTCACTGTCTCAAGGCCAAATTTGGTTCATGTGATTCAGCTAATAATTCCTAATTATTGTAGAAGTCTCAAGTCCTCACTCAGCATTGACAGCATAGGTCCCAAAGACTTTTCCAAAATTTATACAATTGCTTTTGTAATTTAGGTGGAAGCTACTTTTTCTACTTTCAGAGCACTTAAACAAAATTAAAAAAAAATCCCAAGCCATGTAAACAGTATAAATAGCATGGACATCATTATTTGCTTTGTCTTCCATGAAAGGAGAGGAGAACTGAACCGTTCTGCTCAGAGATCTTCATCGGGGTTTCTTACTTGTCACCAATGTAAGAACAGAGATGAGACTGTATTGCTCTTTCAGTTTTCCCACAAAAAAGCTTCTGGTTTCCTCATGTCTCTTTTCTTAATAATGTCAGACAGTCAATACAGATCAATGCCCTTTACAAATTGACACTGGAGGGACAGACAAGGAGGTAGATCACTCATTAGAGAACACATTTGAAAGAAAGCAGACTAGACAACATGACTGCAATGTTTCTCTGCAGCGGTAAGTTCTTGTACTGAAGTTAGCCCGTTAAGTTTAATAGTTAAGGAAAAACAGAGTGGGTATTTACTCACACACAATTTTATGGGAGGAACAACTGAAATGGAAGCAAGAAAACCACACTGTTTAGACAAACCGGTATTACAACACGTTAGGGGGCCACAGAACTCTTTAAAAAAATAAACCTTTTTGAGAACATGAGAATGAAATCACGTTTCAGCATGCTTTGAACAGCTGAACTGCTCTTCGAAGCCTAAGTTTTTCAGCTATTGGCAGAGACAATGATACCTCCTCATATGGAAATTAAAAAGCATTTAGCGATAAGTTAAAGCTAGCCTACGTGTAAGTGGGCTAAATACTAGGCAAAGATTTTTTCCCTTTTCACATTTAAGATGTTACTACAGTTCATCACTTCTGTAGCTTATATGTGGTTGTGCAATGCCCCACTGAAGTTTCACATCTACTCTGCAAAAGAGAACAAGAGTAAACACCTTTCTTTTAGGACAGTCACAAATGGTAAAGCCAGTAGTATTTGTTTGTCTGTTTAATTAGATGTTTGCTGTTTGTCACACACAAGAACTGTAAGCAGAGTCCATGGATTCTTCTGAGCAATATGAAACCTCATGGTTCCATGCAAGTTCAATACTGCCCCTCTCTCTCTCTCCTCTCATCTTTTCCCCCTCCTCCTCTTACCTGCTGTTTCCCCAGCCCAAGATACATTTCCAACTATCTTCACCCGATTTTAAGAACCTTAAGGGAGAGAAAGTTTTACCTCATGACTTCTACCCGAGAGCGCCCAGCTCCGGGCGCGTGTCGGGTCAGGTACATCACAGACCACAGGAAGCTGGATGGTTTTCTTTTGAGGCACTATAAGTTAGGCTAATAGCAATAGTCAAGTTGCCCAAAGCTAAAGGGACAAGTGGCTCTCACTGCCTTCCTATTTAAACATGTGGCCAGTGAAGAAATCTTCTTTTCCCTTTTTTTTTTTTTCCTGAAATACATTAAGTACAGCTCAGAGTAACAGACTCCCCACAGAGTGTTGCATTCATGCACCTGTAGTCCTAATGTACACTGTCCCCTTTTACTGTAGAGTTTCCTCAGCCTCACGAGAGAAGTTAACAACGGGTCTCTCCACATTCAGACACACACACGTCTTTTATATCTCATAATAATTACCAGCTTTATATTTCTTTTTCCACATTCCCAAGCTAAGCCAAAACAAGCTCAGGTCTATGACAACGTTTTCACATACCTCTCTTCAGAGAGAGGTGCTGCAGCTGAACAGGACCATTGCAGCATGCTAGTTATACTTGGATTCAATATGCTGTTGAGAAGAGGAGAAGGACCAGTTTTCTCATTCGTCTATTTTCAGACATTTAGAAAACCCCACTGTCAGCATCTTGAGTTAAAAAAAAACAACAGGTGACATCTTCAGACCCTAGTAAAACCACTTACACACGTTAACTTGTTTAAATAAACATCCCCACCTCAAGTGACACAGTGGCCTGCAGTCTTCCTTGATCCATCCACAGAGCAAAGAGTTATTTTTTTACTGAGTCAGTAATCATGCATTGTCTTCCAGAGGAAACACAAGCCGGGTACCCCTGCTTGTAACTTCATGATCTGCTGCTCCCAAATCACGTTCCAGTGCTTCCTCTGAACTACTTTTTGTTCTCCTGCCGTCAAGGCTAGTGGTAGCTGTATGGGGGCCAGAAGAACCATTTGCAGTTATTGTTGTATCACCGTATGTCACAGTGAGGTCACCATCATTCAGGATAAAATCAGAATCCTCTTCTCTAAGCTGTTCTTGATTCTGGAAAAAAAAATATATATATATAAAAAAATCTTTGTATAGTGCACAATAGTCTTTGCAAAGGAGGTAATCACAGAAGAATTTACCTACATGTCAATACAGAAGCAGTCAGCGGTAAAGTTCCACCTTAAGGAGTGTTAAAAATATCCTTAAGTCCAGTGTTTGCAAATCAGCTTACTGCTCCCTGTATAACTACTGCTTTGTGGAGAGATGAGGGGGAGCTGAATCCAACAACTAGGTTATGAAACAGGTAACAAGGGATTTAATAGCACTGGAAGTTTACCAGCAGTACAGGAGAGATGAGCCAGTACACACCGGTTTTGGCACAACAATTTAGAAGGCAGTACAGGAAAAAGATTGGAGACCAAGCACAATTAAGTCACTCCAGATACAAAGTCAGAGTTGTATCTATTGCTAATTGGTCAAGCTCATTAGCAAAAGACTCATGCGAACTGGTAAGAACTCATTAGGTCCAAATTCTTTATAATCAAGGTTTCCTCAACAAATTTTTTGTTACAGATCGAAAACTAACCACACTCTTTTAAACTATTTGCTTACTCTTACCTGGTACTAAATAACTAATTACTCGACCTAGCTTTTAGGAATGTTCCTGAGCCATAAAAGTAGGAAAGATTGATACAAGAAAGTGCTTGCTTCATAGTTTTGTAACTCATTCTGATATGTTTTGTTTTCAAAATCATTTAAGAAAGCATTTCACAAGACCCTGTGAATTTATTTCAGCAGAGATGGGATGAAACCTATGGTCAGAGACGAGAAATTGCTGAAATGTAACAAAACACTCAATTTCTCTACACAGCAAAATACAACAGCAAGCAATTGTACCAAGTTTCACTCCTGTTTAACATGTGCGTAGTAAAAGGCACAACAGCTGAATTGGTCAGAAAAGGAGGCTTCCTCATATCTGAAGAAAATTCTATCAGTGCTATAGCTTGCTTTCTTGCAACTGAAAGTAATTATTTCCCCATGTGAATAGCTCCACACTGATTAGCAAGAGCTGAAACCTAAGTGTGTGTATTGCTGTTCTCCTCAGTAGGCTGGACACCAATCAGGCTACATTTTCAAAATACGTAATTTTCTTCTACTTCGGCAAAGGAAGGAGGCCAACAGGCTACTCGAGACAGGATCTCTGTCATCAGCCCGACCAGAAAACCCTCCCTGTGCTGCAGAATAGGAGTTCAGAGCACTTGGAACTGAAAATGTTGATTAACCTGTCCATGATGAAAAATGCAGTGCCTGGCTTCATAAAACTTCCTGGGAAAGCTTCCTGTCATTATTTCAAGATGATAATCAGCCAAAAATAAAGCAGCAGAAGCCTCTGGATGATACAGAACGTTTTACTAGTGAGGACTGGAAGAGGTGTCAGGAGTTTACCAAAACTGAGGTAAGAAATGGTGCCGTTCAGAGGCAGGTGCAAGACAAGCCCTACATAGAATGAACGTTAATTTCTCAGAACCTTTGTGGCATCCACATTTATCATGGCTTATTAGAGACAGGGTTAGTGTGATAGACAGCGCTGTTCTCAAGGAGGAAATACAGTTTAGGACACTTGCTTTCTTTGATTGCAAAGAAACCACTGAACTGCTGTCACTATATTAAAAAGAAAAAAAAAAGGCAGAAATTAAAGGGTTCAGCTATAGTTGGCAGAAACAGCCTTTACAAGCTTTCCATTGCAAGAAAGTGACAGTGTCCCTGAGGGACAAGACCAAGATGATTTAAAAAGGTACTCAAAATAATTGGCTGATTAAGAAAATCTGATATCCCTATATATAATGTTTTTGAAAAGAGACATTCAAATAAAGATGAGAAGCAGAAAAACGAGCAAGAAGCAGGCAGTTTGTGACTGTTGACTGGTTATGTTTTAAGAAGTGGAAGAAGCTGAGAAGGTCTATCACAAATTGCCTTTCACAGTGCCTGCCCTTGGAGAAGCACCAAGGAGGGGATGGCAGGGCTAACAGCGCACCAGGAGCTGTTGTGACACCAGGGCCATGCGTGAAGCAGCTGCTGCAAGCTCCTAGAGCGTCTCCACAAGGCTATTTAACAGCAAATCCTCGCAGCCCCCTGTCAGATAAACTGGTAAGAACACACGCTATGCTTGAGCTTCCCCAGAAGGCTGAAAAGCTCTTGGAAGCACGATACCGAATGGGCTGTATACTCTATGGCAAGTCCTAACTCAGTCCTTGCTGGTTTGTTGCAAGCTATAGTTACATGTACGTAAACACCACCAGTTCCAGAGAAAACCTTGAGCTTTCTCTCAACATTGTGAACAAACATTGCCTTGTACGAGCCAAGTTCCACTTATGTGTTTCACTTCTGAATAGCACTGCAAGCAGCAGGCACTTTATTTCATGTATTTCCCGGAGAACATCCATGAACAATCCCATGTGGTATACGGTTTTGCTCTGTTTGCAAGCAAGGAGGACGGGTGAATAAACCTACTGTGCCTCATGCAGCACGAACAATTCTTTCAAGAAAGACAGGAAATGCATCCAAGTAGATCCCTAGAGACTTGAAATTCTTCCAAGAATAACCCTAAACTGGCCTCTGCAATCCCCTACAGTTCTGTAGGAGCAGCTTCGATTCGCTCAAAACATAGGTCTGAACTTCACTGCTTAAAATGACAAACTGTCACGGCTACGTACCGAAATCCATAACCCTACCAATGACTGGATTTTGCTTTGATGTGCTGCCTGACCATAACCCTGAGGGACCTCACAGTCCCCTTTTGTGGTGAAATCTACTCATGCTCCTAAGAAGGCGTGCTTGGAGATGTTAGAACGGCTAAAGTTATTTAGAGTTACTGCTTACAAAGCCAGTCTTTTTTGCCTCCTGAGGCAGTGCAGAAAGAAGCGTATGCAAAACACGCCGCGCACACCACGTAGGCTGCTGGGGCCAAAGACAGCACAGGCGCCGTGGATGACAAAACTCGCATCAGGAGTTACTTATCTTGTGGCTCCAACACAAGAAGCCATCAAGTAGCACGCCTGCAGAATATGTTACAAATTAAATCTGACGCTCTTCTTGGAGTTTCTCTGTTTCTCAGCTGAGTTCAAGTTCATCGAGGAAACTAAGCAATTTTTGCTATGAAGCTGGAACCAGTAAGAAAGGGGAGGGAGGAAGCACAGTTGAACACTTTTCTTACCAATTTTGGGAGTTACTTCCTCCAAGACTTATTTTTAGACTGCAAATGAAGTTTCTTTACTAGGTTTGCATATTTAGAAAAATAACTCAATTCTCTCTACTTTCATACCAAGTTGTCACACTGTGTATGGTGCAAGAACTAAACTTTCAAATAAAAAGAAAAATAATGGGCAGGCTAGTGTGTAGGACAAAATATACCCCATAACAAACAAGCAAAAGAAAAAAGAAATCCCCAGGACTGCTTGCTTCATCAGGAAAAGCAGGTGATAACACAGATGCTTCTTCCAAATGGGATAAAAGGGTTGACGAAACAGGGAATTACTAGAAGTTTCAAAAGACATGTCAAAAAGGAAGAAAAAAAAAGTGACCTACATTAGTTAGGGATAAACTGGAAAGCCCTGCCAAATGGTTACGCACTGAAGATAACACCAGGAGAGAAAAACAGCAGTGAATTTGTGAAAAGTATCATTTTGAACACTACCTACAGCAGCCTTTCATGCTTTTAAGTTCCAACTTGGACTCTTTTTGGGTGGCAAACGCTTAACGGCGAGCCTAGTGGTACAGTCAATGGGAGAACATCAGCAAGGAAGAGGAACGACAGCTCTGGAAAAAATCCACTGTACCTCTCTCCTGCCGACTCAGAACCTTACATGTACGCCATGCAAATTCAAGCTTAGAGGACATGATCTCATACTTGGGAATGGGTCGTAGGTGGACTATGTAATAAGATTATTTGACTTTCAAAATTTCAAACCCGCCTTTGGCATCTAATTAAAGATTAGGATAAAGTATTCCCACTCATGGAAGTGAAAATGAATTCTAAATAAGGTTGTAATAAAGCCAGAGGAGAAAAAAAAAACAACACACAAAAAAAAGCTGAAAACAATACACAAATATACAGTTAGTATAGCCACATACTTGTATGCTTTCTTCTCTATGTAGATGTCATAACTGCTCAGACATGCACCTGAACGAGATCTAGAATTTACTACTATTTTTTGAAACATTTTTTCCAGCTATATTGCATTCTGTTGAGTATTTACAGACATTTTTGCTTCTTTAATTCAAATACCTCAGTCTTTAATTGTCTCAGATGTACCATTCAATTTTCCTGGAAATACCTCCCAAAAGTACAACTATTCCAAGCAGTTTCTGTCCCCTCAAAGACATGGCTCTCCCAATTGCTTCACCTGAACATAATAGGGATGTAAAAAGAATCCACAGCTTTTTAGCCAGTAATAAAAATCAGGTAGTCAAGCCAGCCAGTAGCAAAGCCAGCCATGCAAAGAAATGAAAAGCCATAAAGCAACTGCAGAGTTCAGAAATCTTGAAAAGAAACTAGAAATAAAATCTTAAAATTATATTCTTTCCCAAGACTAACACAGCAACGTGCTGAAACAGGAACGAGACAATAGAACGTGAAAGTTCTGCATGATACACCTTAACAAAGTGTGCACCCTTGTAAGCACTTTTAATGATGAAATTAACATCCCAAGAGGAAGAGTGGGTGCGCATGTCACAGAATCAATCCAATTAAAGAATAAGTTTCCACATGTGGTAGTAGCTAAGAGTGAGGAGTAAAGAGAAAATAAGAGCCCAGCTGTTAGGGAAAATGAAAGCCAAAGCTCGCACGTTCATTCTGGTTAGATTCTCAGTTACTGGATAACTAACCTTGTAAGATCATACATAGATAGACACACGGGCAACACACAAGTAGGCTAATTGGTCTGATGGATGCCTCCCAAGCCTAGATCTGTTTTAAGATCTCCAGTGGCATTGCAAAGATGGGAACAAGGCCAATTTCTTGCATTACTAATAGCTCCAAATAGGCAAGCAGACATTACACATTTCTTTGAAACGTTACTATCAAGTAAAAGTAAGATGCTGATGATACCAGAAAGAAATGTAGGGAAGCATTTCAAAGTTGCAAGTGGAATTCATAACTTTCTAGGAAAAGATTAACAGAAATCTGGTCTGAGACTACTTGAGCATAGCAGAGGCGTTACCATTCCAAAGAACCTGCAAATTTGAGTGATCCCAAATAAGCGCTACGGTTTTATTTACAAATGGTTCATAAAAAGTTGTAGATTTCAGAAGCACTGTACAGATAGGAATGACATGTATCAGGATCCTGCAAGAGTAATAGGAGAATGAAGCATTAATTATTGCAAGACATAGCTGTGAAGACAGCATAGTGACCTGCTGCGCTGAGATAAGTAACTGATTAGGAGTTTCTGAATTGTGATCTCAAATTTCACAGTGGAAACAATGAAGGGAAGCTCTACCAGATTTCTTACTGGCGTGGGTAAATGTGTCAAGGTCTTCTCTGAAGGAGACCTAAACACAATGTTAGCAGTAACAGGAAAAGAATCTTGTCCAAGAGTGTTGGGAAGGGACTGAGTATTTTGAAGTGATTCACTGAACTTGTTTATTGACTAGGCCTGCAATTTTCCAACATCCTTAAATGTTATTTTTTTTTAAACGAACTTATTTGACAATAAGATCATCTCCGATTTCTCCTAACAGAAGCTGTTGCCTCAGGGGAGAGTATCTTTAAATCTTCTCTGCCCAGGAAAACCAGGACTTCCTTGTAGTATGAGCATCATACCTACCTTTTTTCCTAAAGAGAGAAAAACTGGTTTGCTCAAGTTAAATAAATTTACTTAAAAAAAAAAAACCAAAAAAAAACAGAAGTATTGAGTTATTCTACTTACATCATAAACCTGGGGACTTGTCAGGCAGTGGGCTATCAGGCCACACCAGCTGGGTAGAGTTGTGGTTAATGGAGGGCCACTGTGAGTGAGAATTGGTTTTAAATAACTTAAGTAGTTAAGGAAAACACATTAGTGCTCGAAAACCACTATTGAAAATAAAAAGACAATTGTGCATAAATGTTGTTCTGCCTTTAATCTGTGTGCTGCTTAATAATTGCACATAAACATCCATTGAAAAAATCTGCATTTGTAAACAAATAAAAGAAAAACATCTCCCCCCAACATTTTTGCGTTGATCCTTTTGAGGGCAGTTTCTTTACCCGTGCATTTTTTTTACTGCAGAGGGAACTAGCTACCTCTCCAAGTTTCAAGCAGTTGCAATGGTTCCAGCTTTTGGGCTCTCTGGAGCCAAAAGCAGCAAGCAGAGGTCCAAGGGTGTTTCTGCTCTGCAGATGGGAGCAAGGTGTTGAGGTTGCAAGTGAGAGGTAACAAGGTGACGCACCTATGTGGCTTATCACAGAGAAATACAGAAATACTGCACATCCAACATCCTCCAAGCAATGCAGCTGCCTGAATTGGTCCAGTGCTAGCTGGTGACTGAGCCACAGAGATGGAACCAGAGCTCTTACTCTGATAAGGCTCAAAGATGCCTCTGCAGTGTATACACACATACCACACAGAGCCTCAGAAAGGCAAGAGCCACATTAACGCAGCATTGAAGGAAAGCATCTGCCCGGGCAATGCTACCAGGATTACACTAAGGGGGCTCATGGGTGGGAAGGTGCTTTTATACCTCTCCTCATAGATCTGACCACAGGTAAATCCATATTTGTTCAGGCTAATATTCCAGAGTGATGACAAGCCTGAGGAAATGCTCAGGAGTCAAAAAAGGTGTCCCCGCTACAGAGTGGCATACCCACCCCGACTGGCACAAGAACAGAGCTCAGCAGGAAAGCACTAAGACTTCCAAACATTGTCTGAAATCAGGACCAGAAGGGGTTTTGGTTTATTTGGGCTTTTGTTTTGGTGGTTGATTTTTTTTTTTTTCAGTCAGTGTGATTACACATAAATATATATTGTGGGTATTCTACTTACTTTCTCAGGCCTCTAATCGGAGAGAGAATCGAGTCCTTTTGTGAAATGTAACACTCCCTGTTGCTCTCAACAGATCAGGTGCTTGGAGGAAAGAGGGAGTTAAAAATAAAGGACTGTTTTAGCAAAGATGTATCCCTCCCTTTTAGCAGAGCCTAGCATAGCATGTTTACTTGCACATATAATGATGTGATTATGCCACCGCAGAGTTATGTTTCCTCCTTCCCACTCACAGTGTGGCTACACCCAGTCCTGGAAAGAAAGAAACTCTTCCTCCTTACACTAACTTACCAGCCTCTCTGGTGCCCTGTGGCAGACAGGCCCACAGTCTCGGGTCATAACAAACCGACCCAGTAAGAGACATCTAGTACTTCAAAGTTGCAGTTTTCTTCATGTTTAACAATTGTGGGTGAACCCAGAGAACAGCCCATGACACTAAATGAACTCTGTGTTCCGCAGGAATGAAGTTCCCGGTTTTCCATCCACACAGAGCTCTGCAGGCAATAGCCAGCGTTGGAGCACACTGCCAAATGCATCTCACTTGCATCTTTTCCAAGTTCAGTTCCATTGCGAAGGGTGAATTTTGAGACAATCTGCCTTTCTGCCCACAAACCAAGTGAGTGCATCAGCAAAAAAATATTTGGACATTGCCACGGCTATAGAGGTGACAATTCTAAAGATCATTCTTTCCGTGCAATTTAAGCCCACCCAGCCAATGTTTATCTAAATACCTCCTTGCAACAAAGGGAGCAGAATTTCACCTCTAAGATACAATAAGAAAGTTCTGCCTCCGGGTATCAGTCTCCTTGGCACAAACTTCACAGAAACCTTCCCTAAAGATTGCTAGTCACCACTGAAAAAGCAAACGCACTATCAGCACCCTTTAAGTTTCTGTGGAACAGCTAATTAAGCCGTAATTTTCACCTAGCACTCCCCCCCACCCTTGCTGCAGCTGCTGGGAACTGCACTTGTGCCAGCATCAGCCAAGGGGGAAGTCAGCATTGCCAGCTACTCCTTTTTTTTTCATCAGGCACATCCCTTTTGTAAAGGCAGAGGAAGAGGACAGCTCCGCTTCCTTCTTAAAAAGACAAAAGAGAAGCAGTCAGCCACAGCCAGATCCTTCTGCGCTCTTACCCCAGAAGTTTTGTTGTTTGGCTTTTTTAAATAATGAAAACTGACCTTCGTACACTTTGACACCAGCCACTACAACTCAAAAAGGGTTAACTTGAAATTACTAAGATTTATGATTTTTTTAAACTAGCACATACGCTCCCATCTGGGCTTAGGCCCAATACTACTGCATCTGAAAGCATCAGTCACAAACAGATTTTATCCTGAACATGCAGGTGCTACTACGATCTGAATTATTTCAACACTATCCCTGGGTGGGAAATCTTGCTGCACAAGGCATGGAAGGAAACTACTGTGCTCCAGCCAGGCCAGTGATCTCTCATCAATCAAGGGTCAAGACCCCAGTGAGACAACCCGCTTCTCAGACACAAGCTTCAACAAGACTAAGGCCCTGTCACAGGTATTTAAGTATATTTAACTGCCTTAGAAATAACTGGGAATCAAGAAGTGAAACGTCTTTGAATTTCTGGGTATAAGTGACTTGCCATGGCCACAAGATTATCTTTGCCATATTCCACTAAGTGAGTATAAGGAGGGAGGCACCTCTATGATATACTGATTAAGAATATGCTAAATAGATTTAAAAAACACAAGCATGAAAGACAGGACAGCTACATAAAAATTGTTCAAAAGCTTAAATAAGGCTTTCTAAATAGTGTAACAGCAGCTTCAGAAAGTTTATGCAGTACTATATAGAGACAAGGACACTCTCTGCCTTAAACCCGTAGGAAGTTCTGAATATACTGAAGGGAATAAGCTGGATCACACGAAAGTTTTTACTTCCAGAACTTCCTCTTTGGACCCATCACTGATACAGGACTTCATCACAGAAACAGATGACTCTTCAGAGCAATGAGTCAGGGCATAGACGTATACAATGAACTAGACAACTAGTTTGTGCTGTGGACATCAGTGAAGATAACAGATTAGTGGAACAGAACAGAGGATCTGAAACAGTCAGTTGGCTGTCTTACTGTTTAGGGAGGAACTTCAGCTCCTAGAACTGACTGGTTTCTGTTCTCCATCAAGGGTGACATACCATGCATTAGAGAAAGGAAAGGTCCATCTTTTGAGTCAGTGAGTTCAAGCTTCAGTTCTACTCCTTGAACCTGTCAAATACTTGATCTTTCTCTTGTTTGACTCTCAAGTGCTTAAGGCTACATACGGGTACATGGAAAGGAAAAGGCAAACATTTCATCCCTGTGTCTTCTTTTCAAAAGGATACTTATGGTCAAAGCTATACCATAGCCTGAAGAGCCAAGCACTTTCCTGCTTTGTCCTGTTCCTTCTTTCAGAATCTGGGCCATCCTAAAAATAAGATAAAAACATATTTGATTATTTCAGGCAGAAAAAAAAACAACAAATCACATATTCCAATCATTCAGAATACAGTGTCCTGTCCAAAAAAAAAAAAAATCCACCAAAATACTTCAATACTCTACTTGGACTGCAGAAGAAGTTACTTTCCCTAGGAAGACCAGAAATGATTGCAGAGAAGCAGCAATCTCTCTCTGCATTGCCCTCAAGTTGCCTTAACAAGCCAGGTTCCCTTGAGTCCAAAAGCATATTGCACAGTCAATGCAGTAATGGATATAGAAATAAGTATAAAAGTGACAAATAAGCCTCATTGATATCTCATCCCCATCCCCCTCCCCAAATGAATGAACTGGAATAATCCAGACTGATCCCTATTCATTGCTTTGTTGGTTTCCTTAACTCTAGGTCTCTCTATTTAATGTTCTTTCCTTAAGCCTATTGCTTCCTTGGAAGAACAAGGGAATTTACCATACCTGATAAACTCTCACAAACGTGACAAAATACATCACACTGAAAAGAAGCATGCTTAATCCATATAAAATCACAACTGAGGAAAGTCATGAAAATTTCATAAGTGCTAGCAGTGTTAAATATAATGCCTTTACTAGCCGTGCTGCAAAGTCACCCCACCAGCTGGTCTGCAGCTGCATTTGTTTTTACTTTTGTAACTGTTTGAGTTTTTGGGTGTTTTGGTTTTGTTTTTAATTTTGGCCAGAGGCCAAAGTTAAACACAGGAAAACAGATGAAGTGAGAATGCCTTGTATGAATCATCCTCCAAACTACTGGAAAAGAACAGGACAGGATTGCCCTGTGTAATTCTGATCTGCAAAAAAAAATAATCCGTGATCCACCAAGAGTTAAAGCTCAGTACGCTTTCACTCCCTCCCCATCCCAAATGATATATTTTCTTTAACTGTGACATGTTGCTAATCTTGGCTCGGTGAAAGAAAGAAGAATCCAAAGGGAACTGACTAATGGACTCCATTAGGAATGCAATGCACAGCTAAAGAAGGAAACAAATGGGTAAGTGCTTTATGTTTACATGGGAAAAGAGCAAACAAGATATTTCCACCCAGACCCTGAATGAGAACAGAATACCCATGCCCTGCTTCCTGCTCAAGCAATTCCTCAAATACTGACATGCTCAGTCTGAACTGGCCAAAGGCACCTCACCACGATCCCACTTCCTAACCTTGGCTTTATGCAGTAACCGTGGCCTTCATTGTAAAAGGTGTTTTTAAGGCCTGGCCCTCTGGTTGTTGCCAGACAGACACAAAACCAAATTCACCCCTTTTTGGTACCCACACCCACCATTTCAGAATCTATTTTGTGTGCTGGACAGAGGCTTCTCCAAAGAACACAGAGATGCTTAATGCAGTTTCTGCAATGAAAAAGATGCTTCCTGAGCCAAGTAACTCTTATCTGTACATCCCGTGACCCGCACACACAGACAGCCAGACGACATAAACCACTAATAGGAAAGCTGATCCTAAATACAGCAGGTGTCCCATGCGTGTATCTGACCAGCCTGAACACCAGCATCATACAACCCGGGGTTTACAAAGCAGAATTCACACTCTTTCACCCTAAGCATCCTCTGGGTCTGAAGTCGTCTGTCTTTCCTGTCATCCAGCTTCCTCTAGCAGGTTCCTACATAGCAACCAGTTGTGCTACTGAAGAATTAGTGTCAAGCAGTACTATGGGAGAGGGTAAACTAAGGTCTGGACAGAGGAAGCTCCCAGTTAAGCCTCTGGAAGTGTTGGGTGGTTTGGTTTTTTCCCCAGACCTTTCATTCCTCCTGTGAATTCACTCAGTTTATAGATGAGGAAAACTGAAATTTCTGATATGAACAACACTCTTTTGATAGCCTTGTTTGCCAGTAGCATATTTCAGGGAAAAAAGTCAACTCTTGGGTTGGTACTGATGCACAGAAAGTTGCACTAAGTATTCACAGCAATGGCTTGCCGAATATAAGTGACAAATTTCCCCTTGTACAGGTGGTAGGTAGTACAGACAAGATCCAGCTGGGTTGTGGTACAGGATACAGGAGCTGACATCAGATTAGCAAACCTTAATCTTTGATTCTAAGCAAGTCCAAGGGCCAAAATTTGGTATCGATTATTGAACACAGTCGCCAAGAGGATTATCTCTGGGTTGGTCTTGGGGAGGACTGTTCATCCTGTAGCGTGTTAAAAGCAAGCACGTTGAGTGGGTGGGGGAAAAGGAAAGCACATTGTTAAACAGAATGTATTAGTAGATTTGGCAAGGTTTCTGATGCCTTATATATGTTCACATATACACATAAACAAACACTGCAGCATAACAGCCAATGCCACAGAACGTTTTTTGGTGGGCATTGCTTGAGTTTTATAAATGCATTACTGACTTGACAGCTAAGAGAGAGAGGTTTTATCCATGCACGTAGCCTCTGCAATTCCTTATCATCTTAGTTATAAAACAAGATGAGCCTAATAGAGAAGTTATGTCATTACTTACTCCTTGTAAGACTTGAAAGCTGTCATTAGTAGGTGGAGGATCCTGATCTGGGTCAACCCCAACCCTACAGAAACATTAGGAAAACAAAGCAAGTGGTGTTACTGAGGGTTGCAAATGCTGTAAGTTTGGCAGAATGTACTTTAAAAGCACTTTAAGCACCCAGCAAAGCTGCATTCAGAGAGGTTATAGTAGTTTGAGGAAGAGCTGTCCCTTATTCCCCTGCAGTTATATAGCTATAGATAAGAAACTTCTTCACTCAAGTAGCAACCACCTGTAGATAACAGCTTTAACTCCATCCCGACATCAACTTTAACTGCTTACCTTCGTTGCCAATTCTTTTAGGACACTGGCAAATACTATTTTTGGTTTAAAAGGTGAACTGTGGGTGACATCCTCTTCAGTGGAGAACATCCCTGATATTCATCATCATCCCTGACGGTGCAGCAAGAAACCACAGACTAAGGATAAGCCCAGCCTAAATATTTGATACAGCAAATAACTTAGCTGCCAGATAGGGCTCAGAATGGCTCAAATACATGATTTTAAAAAGCCACACACCCCTCCCCAAGTTTTAATTCACGCCTTGAAGCAACAAAAATACCTTACAAAGGCTCATAATATTGATTTGCTGCAAGTTTCATTTACCTAATACAACACAGCCACAGTGTATGAACAAGAAGTCTGTCTAGTCCAGCCTCCCACCTGAGTGCGGGAGAGTCTGCACCGTGAGGTGGTGGATGATTACAGAATAATATCTTAATAAGAAACCGTCTACTCGCTTTTGCATAGTTAGCAAGCATCTTATTACCGAACCATCCTTTCACATAGTGCTCCTATCCAAGATGGGTATTTAATCCTTGTAATTATCTTCAGGTTTTTCTGGTCTGTTTCGGGGGTAGCTACTTGTTAAATTAGACCTTTCTAGTTTTAAATCCTATTCATGCCTTAATCGCTGTGCTCTCCTGTAGACCTCCAACCTCAAGTGTTAAGTAAGATTGTCAGTCTCAAATGCATTGTGTTTCAGTCCTACCACGTTGCATAATAAGCATAGGAAAATGCACGCAATAACAAAAACATGTTGTCTGAAATGGCTAGCTTCTTCATTTCCCCTCTCTCGGAAGGGACTGGGCTAGTTTAGTGTGATTTCTTTATGTAGACTTTGTGTCAGCTATTTCTAGCCACAGTGTCTACGCAACATCCCCGAGGATCACCAGAAACCAACAGAACCTTGCTGGTGAGGCCACATCATTTGTGTGGCCCCAGGACAGCACCTGTGTAAGGCGAGCAGTGATCCAAACATGATTGGCCTTTCAGCACAGAAGATGGCACAGATCAAACTAAAAGCTTCAAATAACTTGCAGGGCAGCAGTTTCTAATAGAACATTAGAAGAAGAAAAGCAGCCACTGAATTAGAGCTTTAAGTCATTTTTTGTGGACTCATGGCCAATCTAAGGCCTCAAATCATGGAAAAATCCAGAAGGCTTTAAGACAGGCTGCAGCAGCCTCATATAGGGTGAGTGCTGACCCGGTCCTCTGCTTGGATTTTTTTCCTGGGTCTGTTTTCTTTTCTCATCCCTTCCTGTTTCCACATACAGAGTCATCTTAACCCTTAGGCACATTTGGCCTGGGAATTCGTCGGCACTGACCGGCTTCAAGACTAAAAAGCTTCACCAGTTTAAGGGAACACTGGACAGACCGGGTACTGGATTATAACACATGCTAAAATAAAATGCCACACACAAGAGCTCTGAAAGGTTACAAGGGCTTAGACATCACTGCTTACACTGTCACTAAACAGTGAAGACATAAGAAGGGTTTTCTGCAGACAAACTAGTTACCTAATGAAACCTCATACAGAAAGCTGACAAGCAACGTCAGGAAATCCACTCAATATGGCAGTATATATATAATAATGTGCATTCCTTTATAAATACACATCAAAATTAAAGAAAAAAAAGATTTGTGGTTTTCCAAAGCTGCACACTGGGGAGGGTACAACACACTGTGCACAGCAACCACGCTCACGTTAGCTGTGCAGCTGGCAATACGAACGGGGAATTCAAGGAGCTCGTTCCAGAAGATGAACATAGCTTGCATTCCCTAAATAGTTTTAACTCACACATTCATTTCACAGTACATAAGAAAAACCAAACAATTCAGAATGTCTCAGCTTTCACTTGACTTACAAGGCTGTGCATTTGTTTTGGGGATTTTAACTGCCCTTAGGCAGGGGAAGGGGGCTTAGTGAAGGACCAAAAGCAGGATGACCACACTGTTCAGTGAAAAGTCGTAGTATATCACAGGCCTGGTGTTCAGGTTCACTGTTGTGCTGAAGAGGAAAAGACAGCTTTTCTATATTAAAATGGTTCAACTTTTAGAAAAAAAAATTCTTACTACAGACGTTTCTTTCAATATTGAAATACTACATTGACACAAGCTTGTCCTTTTTAAATTTTTTTTCAAAGTTATTCTACAGGTGAATTTATATTTTGAGCATTTCTAATTACTTCGTTTCTATAAATCACTTTTTTTTTTCACATTCAGGTTTCAAAGCGTGTTCCTCAGTCCACAAATTAACATAAAATACACCACTATTTTGAATTCATGACTATTTTTTGTATCTTTCAACCAACATACTGTGCCTCTTATTCTTTACTCTAGCATGAATTGTATAGGAAGCTTGATTTTTTTGTAGCAAGTCTGTCTGTTTTCAGGGTATATACACACTGGTCTTAAGACAACCATCACGTTTTTGCAGGCCCTGCCCTCAAATTTCAAAGAAAGTCTCATCTTTATCAGCTGAACCAAAACAATACCAAAAACCAGTCAAGTCTCTCCCAACCTTCTTTACAGTGAAGAGAAGCACAGAAGACATTTAGTTATTTCATCCTTACTTAACTACTTGCATAATTTAAAGTACAAGTAAAGCAGATGCATGTATGCCTTCAAGAATTTTTTTTTTCTGGTGGTTAAAAGAAGAAAAAAAACCATCCATCTCACATCCTTAAGTAGACTTAAAAAAAGCTTCCCATAATTTAAATGTGCTGCAAAGGCTAATGTAAAGGCTCATTTATTTAACCAGTTTTTAAATTAAGAAAAATTGTTACAGGATTGATTTACTTAGCTCTCCTCTCAGAGATTAGGGGCACAGAGAGGGTAGCCTCGCTAATGACTCTGGTGTTTTGCTCCAACCCTCTAGCAGAAAGGTGGGTGAGCAAGCTTGGGCTGAAAACAGTGTTTTCTTGAAGAGGTATAGTCTATGTCAAGGGGATTAAGGAGCACATCAGCTGCAGGACAGTCAAGGCCAGGACAGTGCAGATGCCAGCAAGCATCTTTGTCTTCCACTCCGTCCTTTCTGAAAGCCCATTGCAGCAGTTGTGTGTGGATTCCCTGGGGGCGTACAGTAGCAATTTAAATAAGTGACTCCTAAAAAGCAGATGTCAGATGAAGAACATGAGCAGTCTTTCAGCTATAACAATGCATATATATCCCAAAAGTGTTGAAAAAAATCCATCTAGTTCACCCATTGGTATCCACTTGGTATTTGATAAAATAACTTAGTACTTCAGTACAGGTAGTTCCCAGCACATAAAGTTCAGCCATCTTTATTTCTGCCTTGGGAAGTTTACTGGAATCTGTAGACATGACCATGCTACAGTAAAAATTAATCCAACGTAAGTATATTGCTTCACTCCTCTCCAATTAAAGTATTTTTTTGTTTTTAAGGCATAAAAGGCTTTTCACGCTTTAAGAGCTCTGTAATAGCAAAGGGACTACCATTGAGCTCCTAACACTCATTACCAAAGCACTGGTATTCTGCTTTTAACTGACTCCTGACCTTCTTGGTCCTTATGCTACAGCTACAACTCCAGCATCACAGGTAGGAGAGCAGTTACTCAGATTTGATACAAATGGAATCCTGTGTATAATTCAGTAATTTAAACAGCATGATAAGGAGTGGTTGACATACAAAATGACACACAGTGGAAACTAAATGTATGGAAAGGAATGGTAAAAAAGGCAGATAGAACTACTTCAAGTTCTCCACTATGTCATTTTTAAATGGGTGGAACCATTTCTTCTGATGCTTCAAAAAACCTTTCCAAGGCCCTGCAACACAGATGACAACTTACCAAAACAGAGGCTTTATTACATTTTAGCACATGTAATTACTGTGGCAATGGCCAAGAATGACTGTAATATATACTAGTTCTCAGATTCTCTGTGCAAGTTAATGCACTGCATCTCTGGCAAACTCAGTAGTTGGCTGGGAACCTTCATGTGGGACAATATACATGAGAAACTTAGCATTGCCCCATCCCAAAGAGTATATATTTATTTTTACATATATACATACACACGTACACACATTCCCCTACAGATACCAGTTAGAGATTTATTTTTTCTTCTCTCTCTATCCATGCACCAGTTCTAGAAGCCATCAACTGGCGAATACTAGGACTCTGGTTTATCTCTACTCTTATTAGCATCTTCCTATAAACAATGTGATAACCCTCGGTTTTTAAAATACATCCCCAAAGAGGCTGGGCTAAATCACCTGTGATGTCCCTTCTAACCTGGACAGTTGTATAAAATAACCCCAAGGAATGCTTAAGAATACCTGTGTGATTAAGAATCATAGGATCGCACCCATGATTTCTCAGCTCTCAAGTCTTCCCAGGCCAGAGATGCTGGTTTTGCATCATTAATTACCCATACACAGAGTTAAAGGATGGTAGTGTTTTGTGGAGGGTATTTTTTTAAGCTATAAACATGATGTGTGATCGACACTCTCTCAGCTCAGAAGAGAATAGACTCAGAACTGAGGAACATCTACGGCACTCTGCAGAAGAGGAGAAGCAGCAGCAGCATGCCATAGTACAGAAAAAGAGCACACACAGTGTTACGAAGATGAAGAAAGCCAAGCACCAGGTTAATTTGGTATCAAGGAAAGCACGGTGTCACCTGAAATACAGCCAGCGGCTTTCACTCATCTCTTCCACCGATGGAACATGGTCACCAACTCTGGTACAGTACAAGAATGTAATGTGAGTAACAAAATGTTCATGAGATGGTAGCTTCACAGAGCTCCCTTGCAAAACAAAGCAAACCAACAAAAAACCCCTACCCCATCAAAAAAGACAAGGCATACAAGAATAAGAATGGCAGAACAAAGTGACAAACATAATGAAAATTAACAATATCAGCACTTTATGATTGAGTTGTCCAGTAATATTCTTCATTCGTTCAGATTCAGGCTGGTTAAAACACCTGTATTCATGCCAGGCCACCTCCCCTAGAAAATTCAATTCAATAGCTCTCAAGAGAGCTGCTACACAGAGACAGAGCCAGCCGATCTAAGAGAGTTTTTTTTACACTTCGGACCTGCACATAGTCTAAAAGAGAAAAAGTCATTAGAGAAAGTAATCTCAGGAAGCTATGCACATATGAAAGAGGTCATCACTACTGCCTACTTTCAGGGCAGTCCAAAACAACTGGTAATGCATACTACATCACTCTGTTGGTTTAGCTAACAAATAACTAACAATCTTTAATATAATTAGTCTCCAGTCATAGCAGAGAATGTTTTTACTCCTTGCTTTGCCTTTTTCAGTTGTACTTTAAAAAAAAAACCAAACAAACCATAAATGAAAGCATGCTTAGTTTCTAATATTTTCCATGTAAATTCCTTAGCAGGTTGTGGGTTCCCCCCCTCCTCCCCATTCTTCTGTGAAGGAATGCTACATGAACTCTCTACTGCTTATGTGAAATAAAAGCCCAGATGACCAGAAATCCACAGAGGCCTCACTTTACAAAGACCCCTATGGCAGGCTGATATCATGACAATCCAAATATTTAAGGCCACAGCATGCTCTGTGAAGAGCGTGAACTCATCTAATCCTTGAAGGCTGAGGCAAATACCAAACTTTGGATGGATCTGTTTCGGATTCCCGGTTCAATAGCTCTTCTCCCATATCAATGCACACTCCAGCTCAGAGCACTCTGCTCCAAAAGGCCAACACTGAGACAGCTCTGCGTGTGCAGCAAAAACTAAAATTAAAAACTGCTCAATAACTTCCCTTCTATGACTTTTCTCTTTGCTGCATCTTTGCCAAGATCATATACTGAAGTTTTCCCAGATGTCTATAATGAGCGCAGCATTTTTGGAAAATTTTAGCTATTTTGGAAGAGTTCAACTGTATCTCAGAAGAAGATAATTCCCACCACCATATTAAAAAAATAAATAAAACCCAATAACTACAAACCCCCTGGAATTAGGAAAAAGTTGTTTCAGGTTGGTTTTAGGGTACCTTCAGGTATTCTTTTACTTGACCTAACCAAAACAATGACTGCTCAAACTGCCTGCCAAGGCTTGCCAGAGGTTGGCAGTTAAACCCCTGTCACCCATGTGCTCTAGATATATCTTAACCCAGCTCCTAGGGGGTCTGGGCCTTCCCCACACTTTTTCTCTCTGGTGTGAAATGCTGTTTCAGAGCACAGGAACAGAGAAAAGGAAGCATCTCCCAGGCTTACTTCCAGTCATGCAAAAGAGGAGGCAATCTCTTTCCTACCAAGTGAAAAACCCAGAGGGGTGAGGCCGGAGGTTTGGAGGCTGCACTGCACCTCCATTAAGAGAGATTTAAGACTGATGAGACTGGAGACTCTCAACTAGAGACTGGGAAAGGAGGAAGATTGGTGAAACTAGATCAGGAAAGATGACTGGAGAAAATAGTGCAGGAAAAGATATGGTGAAAGGAAACAGAGGGTAACGGGCAGCGCCTGTGTCTGTGCATCTACTCTTCGAGGGCAGCAGAGAGCAGCTAGAAGGCAGTGAAGGATCTAAGTTGTAAAGGAAACAGGCTGCAAAAAAGAAGGATGTAACTTCCTATCAGAAATCCCCCACTCCAGTCCGAAACATAACACAGGGCTAGATCCCAGCATCAACATTTTTAAACATAATAAACATATTTAAAAAATGCACGTTTTATCGTTGGACCACCCTGGGTAAGAAAACAGAGCATAACCTGAGACTGCCACCAAGCTGTCAGTTTTACCACTATCCCAGATAGTTAGGTAGGTCACATAACAGGTATGGGAGAGTTAGTGTTTCCAGATTTCTTTTTCATTTGTTTCATTTAAAGAAAAATAATATTTTTTAAAAATCACTAAATAGAAATCACGTAAAAGGATTGTATTTGCGAAGTCAGACATAAGGCAGTAAATACCTAAGTTGACATTGTCTGTGCAACCTTTAACTTTTACGGTAGAAAGATATCTAAAATATTTTAAATTGACAGATATAATGCTTTAAGATTTAGAAAAACGTTGCTAATTATACCTGAAATTACTCCATTAAAATAAACACAAACTTCCTCATTTGAAGCAGATGATGGAGAGGAAAGCATTAATCTACACGTTGCTTCATTAAACGTGAAAAGAACCAGGTCAATAACCTCTGAGGTAAAATGGAAAACAGTATTTTGCATTACAAATTCTAGGACTATCCTTTTTTCCTGTGACAGATAAATGAAACAGTAAGTCTCTTCTGAAAAGAGGAACTTTGCCAGTGGTTTTGCTTTACAGGGCTCTTGAGTTTGCTGAAATTGTTAAAACTTCAGACAGGAAATTGTTTCTTTGTTTTAGTCTCAAAGGATAAAATTATGATTTTAATATCCAAGTCATGCTTTAGTTTCTAAGAAAAAAAAAAATCTACCGCTAGAAAAGGGTAACTGTTTACCACTTATACGCTTGCATACGTCTCACTGATAGACAGCCAAGAAATTAAAGCAGATGACATCATAGATTTAACTCCAGTTTCTGGTGTTAATTTTTAAGTTGCTTAGCATCAAGTGGCAGAAATCAAAGGCATCTAAAGACCCCATTATTTTTTACTCCGATTTTGCTGTCACGACCTCACTTTCCCAACCAGTTAAGCAGTAAACTAAAGTTAAGTCTCTGCTACAAACCGTAGATCCTCTGCTTAGCTGCACATTTAAGCCTGATCAGTGGACCCTGGTACACTGGTAACAAACATACCCTGTCTGGAAAGATCCCCGCTCTTCTCATTGCTTGAGACATGCAGAACAGAGCAAGGGGAGGCAGAGGGTATTTTGCCTATTTTCCCCCTTATACTGTCTTGTACTTTACCAGAACTTAATTTTCACGTTACCCTCTCCATCCCTCACCTACTTTTAATACATTTCACATCATGGGAGAGAAGGGACCACCAGAAGTAAACAACAAAGCGTGCATCCCAACTGCTATGGGATTGCATGTGCCTCTGCCTCCGAGCCATGGCAAAGCAGTTCTGGACCCTTGTGTAGGACCACCCCACGTGTGGACGCAACTGCCTCCCTGCGAACGTAATGGTATCAAACCTAGGCCAGCCTAGAGAGTCCGTCAGCTTGGTTGACTCCTCATTAAAGCAGGCCCTTCTCCTCACCTCCACACTGCAGCAAGGCCAGCTACTTCATGAGGACTTTGTAGTGGCTGACTGGCTTTCCACCTTCCCTTCCACAAAGGCCAAAGTCAACCAGGATACAACTGGTGTGAACTTCACACTAGAGCTGGGTTTCTGGGAGTCCACACAAACCCTGACACTGAAGTCCAACACACAAATGGCACTGGTTTCCTGTGTTTCTTCCCGTAATCTAGGAAGCAAACCACCTTTTATCCTTTAACCTCTTTTCTGCTATATAATCCTGCATGGGAGAACTACTTATTTCCAGCCTCTTGCAGTGTAACCTAATGGGCAACTGCCAAGGCTGAGAAAGCATCTCAGGCCACTCCAGGGACAAGTCACCTACTCTACAGCCTCAGAAGTGCATCAGCACCATATAACTGTGCTGCTGAGTGAGGCACTGGGACAGCATCTCATCTTCATCTCCTCCCGTCTCCCTCTACCACTGGGTAGAAAGGGACGGAAAAGAGAAAAGCAGCCTATTTCTAAAAATCAGCTGGAAACTAATTTGTCTCTTTCTGAAAACTGTAAGGTCAGACAGGACTTCTTGCTTTCCAGCAGAAAGGGCTCTATCACAGAGGGTACTTCACCAGCACCGTTTCTAATTCTCCATCAGCTGCACATGGCTGCCACCTCCTGGCACAAATCTGATTTTGTGAGGTCTCAAGAAGTGAAACTTCCCTCATCACTAGAGCAGTGCCTATCAAGGCAACTGTAGGCAGACACATGCAGTTCTCTAGAATACTTCCTATGTAGAGTTCCCTTGTTTACGTGATGTCCTTCCCTTAAAATGGAAGTTAACCATTTATTTTCTGTCACCCCACTGCCAAACAAATCCCAGTTCCAATTACTGCTTACTAGCAAAGATGGGTAAATCTCCCAACAAACTACAGTTAAACACTCAAAACTATGGTTTGGCCAACTGCCTTTTGGCAGCTACTCCTCTAGGAATGGTATCATAGCCTTTCCAGCTGTTCTGCCTTGTTGGCCACATCAATGATTTTTTGCAAGTATAGCCTACTCAAAGGGCAAGCCTGGAAAGGTTGTGTGCTGTTAGCCCTTTCTCCCTTCAGGAGCAGCTCATCAGTCATGCTCATGGAATCTTATTACTGAACCAGATCAGTTCTGCTAAAGGAGTTAAGTGCATAATTCCTCTTAACTTAGTTGTTCAGCAGCGCATCATGTCCCTTGCTGGATGACAGGGTTTGAAGGAAATACCCAGCTATGCTCCCTCAACAAAAGAGGTGCAGGCAGCAGGGCAGAAGGCTCAGGATGACAGCACCTATCATGAGAACCGTTAGAGTCAGCTCTGTTGACCAGAAGATGCTTTGCAATCCACTCAAGTGGATTCACTCAAGCAGCATCAGTACATTTTCTTCACCAGCCCACACTAGCACCTTTCTCTAAAAACCAGAATATTCTAAATACCTAGAACACCTCTGGCAAACATCAAACAAGGTCTGTAGGACTATGCCCAATTAGCAGTTGCCACTTGAAAAGTGAAATTTCCGCAACGCACAGCTGCACACTGACCTGATGTTCAGCCACGAGAGCATGGGAGTTGTGCCTCCACCGACAATCCACACAGTGAAAAAGACGATGAGGAGAGTTGTTGAGAACATCATTTGATGCGAGTAAGTAGCAGTATCTCGTATAGCCAGAGCAAACGCCATGGCTCCCCTGAGACCTGTGCAAAAGAACGAAATAACAGAGCTTCAGAAGCACAATCGTGCCTATTTATAAACACAGCATCTTTCCTCACTTCCTCCCTGCCACACAGGCACAAAGTGACAGGCAGAAGGCAGTGGGCTCCATCAAGTTTTAATTCCATCAGTGTCCCAAATAATTATGCCCTGGAATGAGTTAGAACACAATTTGCCCTGGTAGTTTTCTCTAACTTACAGAATCCACAAGTGCTAAGAAAAGGTGTAAATATTTCCAGAAACTAACAGGAAAGAAATGCAGAAACAAACAGCAAAACATATTAACAAATCAAGCAGTTCCCTGATTCGAAATAAAAATGCACAATTTTTCAGTTGATTCCATAACTGAGATGTGAGTTCTCGATAAGAAATTATTATCAGCTGCAAAAATATTTTAGTTAATAACATATTCATAGCCAGACTATATTCCTCCCCCCAATTATGAAACTCCACTAGCAAGGACAAGTCATGGCATTTGGCCACCTGCAGCCTTCTTTAGTAGGGGAAACACAGGGTAGTTAAGGCAGGAAGGGACATCTAGAGGTCATCTGGTCCAACTCCCCTGCTCAACCAGGGTCACCTGGCATAGGTTGCCCAGGACCACATCCAGATGGCTTTTGAATGTCTCCAAGGATGGAGATGCCACAGCCTCTCTGGGCAGCCTGTGCCACTGCTTGGACAGAATAAAAAGTATTTCCTGATGTTTAGAGGGAACCTCCTGTGTTTCAGTTTGTGCCCTGTCAATGGGCATCCCTGGAAATAGCCTGTCTCCCTCCTGTTTACGCCTTCTTGTGTACAGAGGCATCCGTGGCACTTCTTGGGTACGCACATGTTCAGACACACACTCCACAATTTGCTTTAAAAGACAAACTTGAACAGTTATCTGTGCAACGGAAACCGTAAGGGAGCTTAAATCAAATACTTTGCTTTCTCCAACTAAGTGGGAAAGGGCACCCATAAACACACCTCGATTTTCTCAGATGTCTGTGCATAATGTATACATCATCTCAGCTAGAAATAACCTTCTGGAAGAGATACATCCCAACTCCTCCATCCCCTTCAGCTGCACGTCAAATGAAAATACTCTATTCCCAATGTGAGGTGACTACTTGCTGCCAGCAGCTGGCATTTCAAGATGTCACTCTTCCCAGACAGGGGACACTTTCTGTAAAAGTTGAAAGATGCACGATGGCATGCTGCAACAATTAAGTCTCCTATTCAGGATGCATGGATGTGGATTATAAAAGCAGGAGGTAGTCCTATAAATTGCTTATGAGTTAAAAATAAGATTTTTTGCTTTACCAAACATTTTTGGTTTTACCTGAAAACATCATCATGTGCTGAAAGTTCCAGCTGATCTTATGCCTCCTGCCCAGATTCAACAAGAAGGAAAGGGGGTAGATGTGTGCAGCTCTGCCCAAAAAGATTGCAATCTGTTCAAAGCTGAGGGTTAAGGATTTAATTTTCCTGAGGTACAGACACGTGGGTAGCTGGCTCTAACATGAAGCTTCTCTTTTACTGAGAGATTTACATCACAATATCAAATGCTTTTGTTATCTCTGTCTATATAAAACAGACTTTCACCAATTATGTGCATGCAGAACTCACTGCACAGAATGCAAATTTTAACCAATATAACCAAGTTTTAACCAAGTTGTATTTTTTTTAATGCACAGTGAAATTATACCTAGTATTAAAATTAGCAGTTGTACAAGTGAAGACTTTACTTTAAAAATTCACACTTTAAACAACTATCACCACCACCATTCAATTATGTGTTTCAGACCAACAGAAATGCAGTGCTATGTACAGAAGGAAAACGAAAACAAGACCAGCAAGTGGCCACTCTGTTACAACTCCTGCAAAGGCAAAAACCTCCTACTGGCTGGCAAGCACTTAAGAGCACAGAGTTACCGAGATGATAAATCCAAAAGACACTTGTCAGCACTACAATGAAGTTCAAAAAGAGTAGTAGAAGAGTATTGCAGAAATTCATGACAGTAGGTGGTAAGCTCCTTCCCTTCCTTACTGTGATGTAAAACATCCAGTGGTTCCAGTGAAAAAGCAGAAAGCTGAATACACGCTCCACCATCTAAGGAATATTTCAGGGCAAACTAGAGTGATGTGCTGAAATCCTATAAACACCATCACAACCAAAAGACCACCAAACATTGATCATTTGCTGCTGGGATAACAGCATTAGAAGAATGAAACAGCTCTCATGGAAAAGAAATAAAACTATGTAAGATTTCAAGACACCACTGGGTTGTTGCCAGTAGCTGAAGTAAAGCAATACCATCTGCAGAAAACTATGTCTCTAAGAAAATAAGATTTCTATTATTACTTTGTACAAAAAGCTTCATGTAATTATTCCAAATAACTTTTATAGCAGTCCTTGTGAGGACTGCAGAAATCAGAAGCCATCATGACCAACGTAAGTAGAAATAATGGCTAGGACTTTGTCAATGACACTGGGGCTTTAGCTTTACCTTTGCAGTCCCTCCTTTCTGTTTCAACAGCTAACATTTTGCTCCTGCAAGGTGTTGACTCAAGGGGGGCGGTAGCTGTTGAGGCAAAATATGGATGCTAGTACTAGCTGTCTTCCTCACAAAGGTAGAAAAACACTCAAGAGGTAACAGAGGTTAAGTGTAGTGGTAGGAAAAAGATGTGAAAAATGTAATGAGAGACAGATGGGTACAAAGAGAAAGGAACATAATAAATACTGAAAACAAACCCAAGACAGATAGCATTGCCTGAGACAGGACAGAAGGCCACAGCAAAGATAAAAAATTGCAATGTTTAGTATACCAGATGCAACTATTCCATTCCTGTCTTTATCCAATGGCTGCAGGGCTCTGGAGCATTTTTTAGGTCAGAAGAACGGACGTGAGGAGACACTGGAGAAAATTTATTACTGTTTCAGAAAAAGATGTAAGTGACCAAAGGAAAATAAAGACAAATGTGATAAATTCCTAGAAGCAGCACAGAGATGAGAGAAAAAGTGGAAAGAAGGAGAAAATATAAAAACATTCTGGGTTTTTATATGTCTTTTCACTGTGTTTTATTCTCATTGCTGATAGGTGTACTCCTATCAGCCAGGAAAGTCAAGACTGGAACACTAGTTCCCACTGCTTTATGCACACTTTTAATTCCTTAATTGCCAGGAATTAAAAAATAGGTACGTAAGCTATTTCAACAGGGGCAGAGTGCAAAGAGGAATCTAGTGATTCCCAGCTTACAGAAGTGTGACTACTACAAAAGTTCAGGGAAATTCAAGAGCCAGAGAGAATGGGAACTGGATAGCCAACACCTTTCAGCACTGTGTACCCTTCATGTCACGGTCTGCACCACAGCTCAGTTCCTTCCTCCTCCCATCATGTAAGAACTTGACCTCTGCCTTTGGGGCATTGCTCAAAGATACTCTGTTTGCCCACGGTCATTTTATTTACTTGAAGTTTGTTTACTTCAAGGGACCATTGGAAGTGAAGAGAAAAAAAATGAATCCTTTCTAGGCCTCCAAAGTTCAAATACAAGAACAACACAAGCACTGCTGGCTGTCACACAGTCAAGCATATTCATTTATCTATTAAAATTATATTACTTCTAACACTTGCTCAGGTGCAGAGACAACCACTGTGTGCACAGAGGCCTTAGAGATTTGATGTGAAGGGTAACCACCACAGATTGTTCTCAAAATTCTTGTGCCTGCAAGACATGAGGGAAATCTAGGTCAGCCACTATTCTCTATTTGGTAAAGCCAACAGACACCAGAAGTTTTCAAGCACTTAATAAGGAGAAATGTTACACAAAGCAAAAAAGGATACAAAAGCTCCAATGATGAAAACTGGGCTGAATATGTGTTTCTGGAAAGTAAACAGTGCCAAACCCATATAAGAAAATATGAAGTTCTCCGCCAGGAAGTGCAATACCTCAAAGAGCTAGGGAAAACACAGTCACATGTTAATGACCAAGCAATAAAGCTGCTTTTCAAAAACAACAGCACAGAATACTACAGCAATACAGTGTACAAAAGGTGAAAAAGTCTTGCCTGCTTAGTGCGACTTCTGGATTCAACTGACAAGTTATTGTACGTATAATGCGCCTGGGTAATTCCACAGAAGAGGACAGCCACCACACCTGTGAACAGAAGCACATGTGAAAATCAGCCTGTTCACAGTGTGAGCTCAACATATTTATGCTTCTCAAGTTCTATTAAATTTATACATCATCCTTAACCTTGAGACTTTATGAACCTTATTTTCAACTGAGTTAGATTCTGGGTTGGAATCAGGGGGGAGCTAGGTGTGTGAACCAAAGCAGTACTTCTAAAAGCCACACAATGAGCTGCACCTTCAATGGCATTGTACAGAACATAGAAAACCTTAAAGCCCCAACATCTTGTTTCTCATTGGAAGGTTTAAATGAGAAAGTGGAAAAAGGGCTGCTATGACACATAGGACTTCCATCTCCATATGTTTGAATCCCAAAAACTCACCAGTAAATCCACAAGCTTCTGCAAGCAAGAAAGTGCTCCAGGACATCAAGAAGAAGAGAGCCGTTTCCAGCAGGGGGAAGCAGTGCAACTTCGTAAACTTCGTCACGTTAAGTCAGTTAAGGGATCAAAACCAAATAAAAATCCTTTGGCTTCTCTGTACCCAGTATTGAAGAGAAACACTTTTATGCACTAACAACCAATGCTAAAACAAAATACTTTTAGTGCTGAGAAACATCAACTTTATCACATCAAGACAAATTTCGGAATCAAGGCCTCCCCTTGCAATAATCCGTTTTGGATACTTTTGCTGCATATCCATGGCATAACCATGTCCCCACCTCTTTGAAGTAGTATCTTACTCAATGCCACGTTTTCCTGCAAAGTTCCAGCAGGAAAAGGATATATACCTGGCAGTCCTTTAGATTGTATGTCTTGTTTTTTTCTTTTTGGGGGGGAAGGGTATTTTATTTTGGGTTTGGTGTCTCACCCCATCTTTAAATAAAGCATAAAATACATTCAGAAGCATTTCATTCACAGGACTGTTCTCGACCACAGCATCCCTAAGATGAAGTAGATTTAACAGAATTTTTCTGCTCAGATTTGTTGACAAGTCTTTATCTGCAAGTGTGGCTACTTCTGTACTTTTGAGGCAAAACAAAAAACCCGCACACACCAAAATATATTTCCACTCCTTGCGTCCATGTGTTATAGACTAAAAGCCAACTCAGAGCAGCTCAGTCTTTCAATGGGAAGAAAAAATAAGTTCATCTTCCAGAGGACAGCAGAACTTGAATGTCAAATACATACCAAATTAACAGTTTATACAGCTACTGAAGTGGAACAGATTTCAGCAGTATTACATATAGCTCTTCACATACTACAAAAGACTTGTTTATGTATTTATAGATTTTTTGGAGGAGTTTTCTTCTTCATCACTACTCTGGCAGCAGGTAAACACTGAAGAGCTCACTGTCCCTGAGGTGCAGGCAGCTCTACCAGAAAATACAGAAAGAAACCATGCACTAAGAGGGGTGATAAAGAGATCCCTGGTCTTTCTGAAAGCTGACAACTGGCACAATTTTCTCTGAAATCCAAGGGGGAGGACAGCAAGAGCACAGCAGGGGCACTTGAAACAGTAAGGTGGTAGCACTCTCTCCCCTGCTCACACGAAGGCAATCGGTACCTCAATAGACACGTCAAGGCTGCACCATCATCCACCATGAGTAACACAGCTGCACCCCAGGCTCTCTGCAGCACTACACAATCTAGAGCTAACGGCAGCACTGCTGCTTGGGGAGTCACGGCTCAGTATGGGACAGGGATGTTAGAAGCAATAAGCAGCACCACATTTCACAAGGAAACTCACAGGTCGTGGGAGGTCTGGGGCTCACAGCAGTCAGGTAGCCAAGAAGACTCAGTGGAAACAGTCTCCGGTGGGCTATATCACAGAATATGCTGTTCACAACAAGCCACAACTGATTATAGAGGCAAACAGCTGGCAGCGTTTCAGTGGGAGCCCAGTCAGGATGAAGCAATCCCGAGGCCACCCACTCCCCACCCACACTTGGTGTTCTCTGCTAACTTGGAGGAGGGCGAGGGTACCGAAACACATCCTCCGGTCACACCTTCGGTGGCAACCCTGCTTTGCCAGAAGGCTGCACTCTAAACAAAAGCCCAAACCATCTCTATCTCCATGACAGTTGATGTTACACTAAATATAAGACCCAGCCTTTTTTTTTAAATAGCTGTTATTCTCCACATCGTCGCTTCTCCATATAAACTATCTCTCTAAAATTTTTCAGGAGGTATTGTCACACTGATCTAGATTATTTTTTCCCCCTCCTAAACAGACCCATTTCGTAACATCATACTTCTGAAGCAGCAACATCCACCAGAGCAACAACTAGAACCCATCTTTCCACAAAGCACTCAGACAATTCCACTGCAAGTTTATCCCAGTGCCTGGCTCAAGATGCTTTCACAGATGCTTGGGAAACTAGATAGCCATAGTCACTCCATAGGTGAGGAAGAGGTTGAACCTTGTTCCCCTGAAGTTCGGCAAGAGCCTTTGGTCAGAACAGATTCTTCATTTCCACTCTTTTCTGGCAGCTTTGTGAATCAAACTCTTTATATTCCCCCTGCTGTTATTGTAAATAACCACACCAAAACATTTCATTAAATCTGAAATGAAAACCTGCACTCATCACTCTGGAGGAAAAGGAGGGTGAGATAAAGGTAAATAAAAAAATAATCTTATTTCCTAGAATGATTGACCAAATTGAAGTGTTAATTCAAATGAAATTATTATTTCTGTTTTCTTAACTTAAGCATTAAAGACAAAACAACTTTCTTTATCCCTTCGGCATGGCCTTCTGCTTTGCTTCATTTCAACCATGCAGATTCTGCAATTTAGAAAGGAAATGTGAAGTGGTAGGGTACCTTAACTGTTATAAAAATAACCACAGACAGTGAGGCCAAGGCAACTTGCTGAAAGCCAGAATAAGTCCACATATATTATCTGCATCATATTTAGAAACCAAGTATTCTGTCTGTTTTCAAAGGACAATGCATGACTGCATGAAACCCCGCACTCACAGAGAGGTAGAGTTATAGGCTATATATAGGTTATATATACAGTTATAGGTACTTCACAGCTACAGGAATAACAGTCTATTCACTTCATTCATGAGAGAAGTTATGGGTTTTAATCAGCTATGAAGAGTCAAATGCAAATTTACAGTTTGCTTCTACAGTATTGCATGACATTAAGTATTCTTCCAAAAGAAAACAGTTAAAATTGTATAACTGAGCAACAATTTAAGGATTTTGTCTGTTTGTTTGTTGTTTTCTTAAAAAAAAAAACCAAACAACGATAACCAAAACCACCCCCAAACTACCCGCAGAGGCTGCTTTCTGAACTGCCCTCCCACCCCCAGCCTCATACACCCTCCTGAGCACAAACACTAGGAACTGCAAGAACCAATTGTTGCTTCAGAAGCATGATTTTACAAAAAGGATCTGAATACATTTCAGCTGCAATTAGTAGACAACCAGCAAGCCCCAAAACCCACAGCAACAGTATTTGATCAGCTAGAGCTATGGATGGCTGGCAGCCTAAAAGCCAGTTGAAGAATCATGGTTCTGGGCCACATTGACTGCAGAACAGTGGAACCAGAAGACCAAACATTAAAGCCTCACAGTGCATCCTCCCCTTATACCTGAAAGGTTACCACTATGCAGACATGTATCGGACAAATTCTGCGCAGTGTGTATATAACAAGACACAGTTGAAACATCATTACTTAATATGAAGAATCACAGGTTCATTATTATTTTATAAAATACCACATTCTACCCCTTTTAGATCAGTTTTCAGAAACCTACACAGATTAAAGCAATCTGGGATGTGTACAAATATACTAGCTAGTCTAAAAGCAAATAATTTGAATTTTTTTCCTGAAGAAGCATCACAATTTCTGGAACATGAAAGGCTTAATCAGGTCTACTACCTGAGTTTAAAACAAAACTCACACAGGCTTCCAGAGAGCAGGCCAGGTCATGTTATAATGTTAACTCTGGTAGAAGTACAGTCTTATCCAAGACAGAGGACATCAGATTTCTAGCTGAAAGGTTAAATGCAGGACTCTCAGAAAGAGCCCCGTGGGGTCAGAAACGGCTATTAATGATTTTGCTGACAACAGAATCAAACACCAGTTATCATATGGGATATCTTTCAAGCTTAATAATAAAACCTATTTTTTTTAATTTCCTAAAAAGAAACGGAACATTAGGACATGACCATTATGGGCTTCCCCTTAGCTTGCAGTATGCAGCAACACCACTAAATTTTTTAGTGTGGCCACAGTTATACTGGAAAAAGGTGATTTCTGTGTGTACCTGTATGCCTTTCTATAGGCAAAAGTTATGTGAATACTGATTGCGTCTCTGCACTCAGATTAAAACAAGCTAGTGTCAATGTTACTACAGTAGAAAACAGGTAAGCCCTGTTAGTACCTGAATGTAGCACCTAGTCTGGAAGAGCTCAACGTGAAAAAGGATATCAGAGCTGTCACAACCCCCGTCACTGCTCCCATCATGAAAGAACCACTGAATATTCCCAGGAAAACACCAACAGACTTGAAAAACGCTGCTGCGTCAAAAGCATGGGTATTTTCACCTGTTGGCTGGTAGGCAACTATAGACCTAGAAAAAAAAGAATAACACAGTGAGAAGTTAGAAGTGGCATCAGAAGTTTTATTCCGTAACAGTAACACCTGAGCAACAGAGGGAAAAAATCCCATACTGAAGGCAAATTTGCCTTTCTGGTGTAGGTATGCATGAGGGATCTTGTCAAATGTTTGCAACGTTTATTAATCCGGTTCAAGACAATCCATTTAAATTTAAAATAACAAAAAAACCCCAAACATTTATTTTGGACAAATCCCAAAAGCAATTAAGTAGAAATTCGGGTAGTTACTTACGAAGATAATACAATGGCAACAGCGTCATTCAACACGCTTTCCCCAAACAGAAGGGCATAGAGATCGACATCAGCATGCAGCTCATTAAATATTGCTAGCACGGTAACTACAGAAAGAAAAGAGAAAAACCACACTGGCTGACTTCAGGAACGACTCTGTGAGCTGACAGAGCATACTTTCCTGTTCGCCTAAAGCAACAAGACCCAGGAATTTAAGTACAGGATTGAAATTAAACTGGGAAACAGACTAGTCATGTGTCTATAGGTAAGCAATTCCACCATCAGTTTTAGGGTAGCTCCATTAGGAGGTGGTTGGGCTGTCCTCTCATCCGCACAGTGTTTACAGGGAAAGCCCCCGTGACTGAGGGGCATAGGGCAGACAAAGCACTTCTACTAAAGCCCTGATATTTTTTGTAGAACATGTTCCATATAAAATAATCAACAAAAGGTTATGCAGTTCTTGCTACTTTTGAAGACTGTATGGGCTGTTGACATAGCTTTATTATTTCAGCCATCGTAAAATGGTGCTAATAATCTTAAGTGTTCCCCAAAGCATACACCGTGCTGCTGGAGTGTGCATTTGCACAGAATTTGAAAAGGGCAAGACTGCTAAATATTCATAACCATCCTTTCAAGAAACTTCAGTCTGAGATGAAAGACCATGATCTTCAAGATGTTCCCATATAGGAGCTTCAAAAAAAAAAAAATATCACATGGTGATTTTTTCGCATAAATCGTGTACGACCACCAGCTGTTCGGAGTTCAGCTCAATCACAGGAGCTACTTCCCATTTTCACACAAATCACCACTAAGCACTTCAAATTAGCTGTTTTAAATGTCAAGCTTCATACTTCACCGCTCCCTACCCTGGCCCCTGACACACACCAGGTCTCCAGACTGACCTGTCAAGCAGAAACACCTATGTGAGCATGCTGGAATTTGAAGGATGACTAGATTATTTTGGCAAAAGCTCAAATTACTTTGCCAGAAGAGCATTCTTCTGCTTAAACTTGCAAAACATGAAGCTCATTTGAAGGAGGAAAAAAAAAAATATCCCCACACCTTAAGAGCCTAAAAGCCTCAAATATTGCTTTTAAATTATCCAATGTCCCAAGCAATATAGCTAAAAGAGGAAGTCCTGCTATCCAGACAATGTAATCATTTCATCTATTTGCAGTCTTAAACTTAATGCACACTAAACAAAAAGCCTACTGGGGAGAAAAAAATATATAAAGTATTTGAACAGGAAAATTACAGTTTTTTTCTCCAAACAGGCCATCACATCATACCAGTCCAGCACCAAACCAACAGAGAATGGTTTTTGCAACACTCAGAATTTGCATGCATTTCAGAGAAGATCAGAGATACCAGCATAACATAACTGCAAGTGAAGTGCTGTTAATACCTCCGTGCTATGCAGCCAACAATCCCAGCAATAGGATTATTTTAGAAGGTTATTAAAAAATGTTCAGCAAGCTACCTGGATCAGTGGCAGATATTATCGCTCCAAAGAGGAGGCAGTCTGTATAATAGAATTTATCAGAGAGCTGACCCACCAACTTCATTAGTTTCACAACCCCATACATGAGATTCCTGAAGAGAAAGAGGATAAAACAATCCAAGTCAAACAAGGCGGTGCATTTCAGACAGGCAAGGGAAAAGCATAAGCAACAATATTTCAGGTGGGCTTGGTTATGCTACAGCTCTGTGGGACACTGCCACAGTTTAACACTAAACTCTCAAAATTATTTTTCCCCCTTTCCCTACAAGCCAAGTCAGGTAATATATGATCCAGAACGTATCATTTAAAACCAGTAAGCAAAGCATGAAAACTGTTCACACAACTAGTACACAGAGTCTGCAGGTTATTTCCTTCTTCCACCGAAAGGAACATTTTCCTGCTCAAAATTCCCCCTCAATACTGCTTTTCCCCAACACAGTACATGGGCCAAAAAGCTCCAAGTTAATACCCTTCAAAGTATTTCTCTAGTGAAATTCTTTGAGAGACAAACCAAGGTCACCTAGGCAATTCAGAATTTCTGTATTTCAGAATATCATACACCAGATACAATAACATTAGCAGCATTAGCAAGAGATTGTATGCAAGTAAACCAACGTGACTAGCTGTCTCAAACTAAATGTGAGTATACATATCCAGGTAAAATTACATATATATACACACATATGCAGAGAGAGAGAGAACGTGCATGCATGTGGGCACTCAAAGGGACAGCTCAAAGTTTGGTCGCTACAATTCTATTGCAAGCAGTGTCCACAATTCAAGTTAAAGTCAATTCCATTAAGTCTAACAAGGTTTTGTTTTGGATTGCGCCGTTACACCAAAAACTCAATGCTGCTCTTCAGCACTGCGGGCTTGCCAAGTGATTCAAACTTGACAAAATCATTTCAAGGGACAAAAGTGTTTAGAAGTGGGATAAATCTCAGCAAAAGTTACATTTGCATTTTGTCTGGAGGATAAAATCCTCTACAAACAAATCACAAAACTGAGCCAATCTGGAAGACTCAGCATACATTTTATCAACCTAAACTTTAGTACAGAAAGGAACTGATATCACAGAGTTCACTTACCCAATAATAAAACAAGAGACTGCTGTTCCTAAAAAGGCATAAGCCAAAATGGACCCCAAATTCCTGAAAAAGTGCCTCTGCATAGAAAAAAAGTTTATACATTTATTTAAAACAAGTTACATCATCTGTTCAAAAACATACAGTTCAATGCTATACTTGCATTAATACACAGAAACATCCCTCCGTTTCAGAGAAATGCTTCCATTACTCCAATGTAAATTCTATCCAACTTCAATAAATTAAATAAACCAAATCTGAACCATGTATAAAATCCTACATGGGGCTTATTGACAGAAAGCTTTCTACACAGATTTCCACATCTCTTCTTCATATGAGATCTAAAAGCTAGCTGCAAAACTGAAAATCTGCCATTTCATGGTATCTTCAAGTGAGAGCAGAATCTGTGCCCTTCTGCCATTCAAGGTCTGGCACATCCCCATTGGGGTTCAGGTTTGGGTCCACTTCTCTGCATATTTTACTGCATTTTGGATATTTGAGATGAACCAGAACAATTCATAGCAGGACATCATCTACTTTAAACGATACTGACATTAACCTCTGGCAAAGTTCAAGGGAAACAAATCAGCAAGGTTAAATAGAGCTTAATATGTTTATAGTAAAAAACATATGTATTTTCTCTTAAAACAATATGACCTAACCATCTATAGAGGAAAAGAGATTTTTCTTAATGCCATAAAAAAAAAAAATGCTTGAAACGGAGACTACACTCCTGAACAAATCAGCACTCTCACATTAAGAGGAAAGGTTATTCTCAGAAATGATTACACTTACTTTCTTCAGGCTATAACCAGCGTGAAAAATAATAGGAGGCAACAGAATGTTGAAAAAAACTTCGGGGTCAAATGTTACCTAAAAAATAAAATATGAAACTTCAATGAGAAACAGACATACACAAATGGTTAGGTCTTTTTCTTTTTTCATTTTCTGACAACAACTATTTTTAGTTGTTGAAATAGCTAAGTTGACCCTCCAAAATACTAGCCAGCTCTAGACACAGGCAGCAGCAAAAAGCTGCAGCTCTTCTTGGTAAACAGCATCTAGAAAAAAGAGGCATTGCATCCATCACCAGTGATAACCTTAGAGCAGTCCCAAACACAGTCTCCTGTTTTAAATGAAAAGATTCTAACAGAAGTGACGCTGGAGAAGATATCTCTTACTGTGCTTCATGAGTTTCAATAAGGTCAAGTGTAAGGTCCTGCATCTGGGTCAGGGCAATCCCTGGTATCACTACAGGAAGGGGGATGAAGGGATTGAGAGCAGCCTTGCTGAGTGGAACTTGGGGTACTGGTGGATGAAAAGCTGGACAGGAGCTGACAGTGTGTGCTGGCAGCCCAGAAAGCCAACTGCATCCTGTGCTGCATCAAAAGCATCGTGGCCAGCAGGTCGAGGGAGGTGATTCTGCTCCTCTACTCCATTCTGATGATACCCCACCTGGAGTACTGCATCCAGCTTTGGAGTCCTCAGCACAAGAAGGACATGGACTGTTGGAACAAGTTCAGAAGAGGGCCACGAAGATGACCAGAGGGCTGGAGCACTCTCCTATAAAGACAGGCTGAGAGAGTTGGGGTAGTTCAGCCTGGAGAAGAGAAGGCTCTTGGGATACCTTATAGTGGACTTTCAGTACCTAAAGAGGGCTTATGAGAAAGATCAGGACAAATTCTTTAGCAGGGCTTGTTGCAATGGGACAAAGGGCAATGGCTTTAAACTAAAAGAGGGTAGATTCAGACTAGATATAAGGAAGAATTTCTTTTTTTTTTTTTTTTTTTTTTTTACAATGAGGGTGGTGACACACTGGAAGAGGTTGCCCAGAGAGATGGTAGATGTGCCATCCCTGGAAACATTCAAGGTCAGGTTGGACAGGGCTCTGAGCAACCTGACCTAGTTGCTTGTTGCAGGAGGGGTTGGGCTAGATGGCCTTTAAAAGGTCCCTTCCAACCCAAAGTATTCTGTGATTCTATGATATTCATATATCTGCAGATGAAATGCTATTTTAGCTTATGTTTTTTGCAAGTCTAGCCACTGCACAGTTATTTTAAGCCAATCAAGTCAGATACAAGACTGGTTTTCAGGAACTGGGACTATACATCACTTCCATGTATTTCAGTAGAAGCTCCAGATAACCATGAAAGACTGCACTGCAGTAAGGAACGAAAACCAAGTCTAAACAGAAGATCTGCACACATATGAGATTAATTAGGTCCTCTTCAATCCCTTTCTAAGTACAGGTTAGAAGACAAACACATGTGAACTCCCAGAACAGGAATCATTTCAGCTAACTTTAAATATCTACAGCAGACAGGTATATATAATACTCTTCATAGACAGCAAAAATAAGTATTTTTAGGTTACAAACCTTAAAGTCTCAATCCTATACTTCAAAGTCTAACTTTGATACAAACAAAAGGTGGTTAATTGCTGATACTGAATAGAATAAGAAGCCAAATCACCGATCTAAGTAGCAGTTGATAGATGAATTTCATTTCCAATGAGAAGCAGGCTGTCTCATTTGGTGGATTACAGTGATGTAAGCAGTAACTATTTCCTGACAATAAACAGATTAAAAAACCCTAGCAAAAAAGCACTGAGAAACAATCAGTTTTCACTAAGAAATCATCATTTTCCTTATGCTGTATTATACAAGGCAGCATCAAGCTTTTTTGTTCCGCTGTTTTTCATGAATTCTACAGATGTTACAAACGTACATTAAGTCTTTAAATGGCAATCAGGGGCTTTGGGAAAGCACTACCTACACACAACAGGGCACAGTTTCACCAGCAGTGTTATAATACAGAAGGTGCTTTTGAATTAAGCATTGAAGTGCTGTTACTATCAGGAACACAGACACTTGATACTACCCGACATTCAAATGGGATGAAGGTGGGGAGGAGGAGGAAGGGGAGCACAGACAATGGAGAAGCACTCAGCCAAGCACAAGAAATGGTCTACCCTCACCTTTCGCAACATGTCATTTTGCTCCACGTTGTGGATCTTCCCAGGGCTTATTTCCCCTTTGAGCGTATACTCAAAGAACTTCCCGCTGACGTTGACCAGCAGAGTGGTGAACGGCCTGTCCTCCTGCGAGCAGCTGAACGGCTTGTCATGGCCGCTGGTAGAGGGAGTGCCGTATCTCAAGATCACCCCAACTATGAGTCCTAGAAGAGAGTTAAAAAAAAAAAAAAAATCCATGAGGCTTATTTGCTACTCCTGTACCTCACTTTCTAGTTTCAAACAACCTCCAAGGTATAACACGTGAGCCTTACAAGTGTACCTGCAGGATAAACATTATGCAGCAAATTGTTACCTGCAGAGGAAGAGAGGCCCTGAGCACATCAAAGCTACCAATGATTTTATAAAATCTGGTATCTGCCTGAAGTGACAAACCAAATACTCCATTTCATGTTTTGTCTTCCTCACCTTCATTCACACCTCTAATGCACAAAACCCTGAGTTGCACAAGAGACTAAACGCTAGGACACATCACATACATTTCACCCGCCTAAGGACAGAACTGAGTAGACATGCCATCGTCACCAAATAATGACTGCTGAAAACATGTGACCGTAACAGAGCTGAAACAGTGATGTTTGCCATAGTATTTTACAGCTGCAGCAAGGATGCAGATTTTTTTGCCTGGCAATTCTAAGCAATGCTTGTTGCACAGTCTCCTGTGTACTCTGCAAACTTTGCAACTAAAATTCGGACGACATGCACAAAGAAGCCAGCTACAGGTCTTTTGCAAGGATTTTCCACATTTCACAAAAACAAAATAAGGTAAAAATGAGCAGTCATAAGAGACCTGAGATTCAGGAATATAAAAAGAATTACTCAGTCAGCCTAGATAAAATCCAACCAGAAAACACTACCAATAAGGGATGCATCAAACACAATGACAAAAAAAAATAATGATTTGTAACCTAATAGAAGGGCAACGCCAGGAGGCTGGAGAAGTACAAGGTTTTAACTGAGCACTGTTCCTTTCAAAACGTACTAAGAAAAGAACAAGAGTCCAGTTCTGCAGAGAGAAGGTATAAGAACAAAGTGGGTTTGGTCTGGTACGTAAACAAATTGACACCCACTTAAAGGCTCCCCTGTCGCCTTAGGATGATCTACGAGCTAATCCTTGTTCCAGACAACTGCAAGATGAAGATGGATGTTTGATCCTTTTGTTGACAAGTCAGTAGTCAATGCTGGTTTTGCTCCCTGTGACCCTTACTATGCATCCATAGCTCTGTTTCCCCAGATGGTAAATGAAGTTGACAGGTAATAAGCAGAGAATAAATGAGGTATAACAAAGAAAAAAACAAAATTAAAAAATCCCCACACCACAAAAAACCCAGACTCATCTTTATGGTGTAAAGAGTAACCAAACTGTACCTCAAAAAAGCCAACCAAAAGAACATGCTTCATTCTCTCCAAGTTCAGAGTGGAAAAAATAGTTTTAATGGAACCAAAGGTACAGCAGGTAGTAGCTGTGACAATAGTGGGCAGCTCACCTCCGACCCTTTTCCTCTATAATCTAGAAAACATAGCAGCAACAAAATCATCCAAAAGTAACCGGAAGATTAAGTTGCACTTTATTTAGAAAAGAGAAGTACAAACTCAAAGAGCACACAGGGGAAGAAAACCCCTCAGCATGATAGATCTACTTACTGAAATTTCAAATGCTGGCAGTTTAAATACAGAGGTTTATACAAGCATACTCCTAACAACCCCAGGGCATTTTTACAGCTACACATGATGGATGCGGCAGAAATGCAGCTCTGCACAAAGTGACAGGTTAGGACCAGTCACCTCCAAGCCACTGGCACTACCAGTTAGGGCTGGAGACATCTTCACCAGCTCAGCCAGGCAAGCAGCCAAAAGCATCCTGCTGCTCTCACCCACCTCACACCTAGGAAGAGCTGGGCTCACAGGAAACATCAGGAAGATTGTCAGTGTTAAAGCCTGATCTAATCAGCATCAGCCAGAAATCCTGTAGTAAATCAGAAGCCAGCATGAAAATTGTACAGACGAGCTTATGCATAGCAGTGGCACAAAGCCAGATCTATAGCACTGAAGTGAGAATAGAGAGGGGGACACCGATAGACGTAATAGCTTCTTAGGCTCAGAGACTGTCCTTCAGTGAATTCATTGCAAAAGCAGATGGGAAACCCCCATCGCTATTGCATTAGCAAGATGCACTGGAGAGCAGGATGTGATCCCATTGTACGACTGAATATAATCCACTCATCCTTTTCCCCCCCATAATAGAATATACCGTTTATTTTAAAATAAATTTTGAAGATATGCCAATTATATCCATAATTGATAGGCAACGCTTGAAGTGAAACATCCTTTAACCCCCAGTGTCCCATGACCCAGCTAGGACAGCTCCAGGGACATATCCTATTTTCATATACCTTTTACCAAACTGGATGACATTTGCACCAAGCACCACACCAATTAGGAACATCTGATCCCTGCTGCCCGGCTTCTGTCTCCCAGCAGGATGCAGCTGGGACCAGGGTGACCAGTGTCAAGGCAGGAGACCAGCAGAAGCAGCTGGTCAAGACAAGATGCAGTCGACCAGCTAAAGCTACACAGGGCTCAGTCAAGAAAGGAAATAGGTGTGAAAATGGAAGAGGCCAAAGAAGCCACATAAATGCCACAGACAGCTTCCTTAGCAAAAAATACTAAGCACTTACTAGTTCAAAAGATGAGTTAAGAGAGGGGAGAGTTCTTACTACAAAGGTACAGGCATACTGCTGTATTTATCCTACAGTCCCAAAATAACATGTTTTGAACATTAAAGTGAAATGGGTCAGCTGGACACGTGTGACAGATGTGAGCTGCAGAAATCCTGATGTCATTAATACTTTTAAAAAAAAAAATTTAAAGCCTTTATGGAAAACCATATGGAAGTATTTTCAGTTTTCCAACGAACATAAGTCTTTTACAGACTAAAAAAGTTAGGGCCGCTAATCCAGCGCTGTCTTTTACTGCAAGAATGACAGAAGAGGAAAAAAAGCTAGAAACGGGCTACAGATACTTACAAAATTGAGAATAGCTTTACTTTCAAAGTTTTTGGTTTGTGCTAACTGTTGCAAGGGCAAGTTTACATCACTGCTCAAAGACTCTCAGGAAGGAAAATCTCAAAAATTAATACTTAATACCCTATATGCATGACTTGCATTCTCACTTTTAACAGAGAAAGTATTTATGCCAGTATCTTGCCTGGAAGATGCTGATCGCACAGCTGGTACACAAAGAACATCTTACTGAAAATGAAGCATTAAAAAAACGGGAATACTTTTTTCTTTTTAAAACAAGTCACTATTGATAATAAACATTGGACTTCAGACATAGTCAACACTGGTCTAACAATACAGCATTGAAAATGGCATATTTACTTTTGGTTTTGTTTGAGCACACAAGTCACTGAAGTGAGAATATGAATGCAGAGAGGCACGCGTGAGCGCCTGTCCCTGGTCAGGGCCACGCTCCCCGTGGTTTCCACTCCAGTTCTCTGCTGAAGAAGTAGCCCCGAGGCTTCAGGGAGCCTCAGCAGGCAGCAGGAACCAGAGGTATTCACACCCCACGACACACAGCGCAAGCAGTGAATTCAAACTGTGAATCAGTGAACCGGATCCATCGGTGAACTCAAACCTGCTTAGATACTACTTCTTTCATGTGCTCCTGGTAAAGAGCCAGGCACCGAATACTGAGGGTCCTTCCCCACGCACTGCAGTTTGTAGCAACCACATCTCAGCCTGAAGGAGGCTGGGTGGAGATCTTATTGCTGTTTGCAGCTCTCTACGGGGAAGACGGAGAAGAGAGGGACAGACTCTTTGGAGAAGCACACGGTGATTTGGTAATTACGACTAAAGGAAACAAACGCTGCAATGCAGGGGAAAAAAAAAAATAGGTAAGGTTTGGATTGGCTTTTTTTAAACAACAAAGTGGTTAAGCACCAGAATAGACTGTCCACAAAGGCTGTGTCATCTCCGTCCTTGCATATAGGCAGAACTCACGTGAATATGGACCCGAGGAACCCAAGCTGTGGGGGCCAGCTGTGAGCAGAGGGCTGGAAAAGACTACCTCCAGAAGTCCTTTTCAGGCTCGATTATTCTGCAATTCATACTCTTTCCCTCCAACGTTTGGATCCCACAAACAGGTACATTATGCTGAAAAGGTTTCTTTAAAGGGACTTCGTTGCTTCCTGAGCCAGCCTTGGGGACTACTGTTGCTTTGGAGTTGGTTGGATTTGTTTTGGTGGTATCTAAATGGCGGACTGCACTGCTGACTCTAAAACTGAGTCAGAGGAGAAGAAATGGCAATGTAACAGTCTGATCATAAGAGGCAACGTGATCCAGCAGACCAGGAAAGGGATGCTTTTACTTCCTCAATTCACCCACACTTGGCCCCTTGCCCTGGGCTGCAATTCGCCTCTGGAAAGTGCACAAGGGGGGTGACCAGATGATGTTCAACCACCAGTAATGCCACATAATTACAGAAAAAAGTAGCACATTCTGAAAGTGACACTACAGCAAATCATTTCCTAATTTGGCAAGCTGGGGCAGCACGGTGAGAGGAGAGGACAGGACTCCGTCTCACCTCGGCACACAGCTTGTGTGCGCTTTGGGAAGCCCACACAGAGGCAGAATAGTGTGTTTTGGGTACTTGGACACCAGCTTCCTTGTGGTGCAAGGTGATGGTGAGTAAAATACCTGTTCGCTTTTGAAAAACCACAGAAAGAATACATAAAAAGGATTTCTTACATTTGAAAGTTTAGATTTTTAGATTTCCCCCCTTATTCCCAAAAGGAACTTTTTACCAGCTTGAAGACGAAGAAACAAAGATGAAGAAAAACTTGTAAGAAGTATGAAAAAAAGCCCTGTAAGTATTTTCAAGGCAAAAGACTAAATATTTACAGTATTTATCACACACCGTCTTTTACTATAGGATGTTTGTGTGCATCAAGATACCACAGTTGGAAAGTTTTGCTTTAAATAGCCTGAAACAGCAACAGAGAAAGTGTTTTCCTAATACAGGGTCAACTTTTGAACCTCACAGTCCACACCTTCAGTCACTTTTACAGTGATTTTTGAGGAAGTTTCAACAGTTCTTACAAAGTAACTCAAGCATTTTTTTCTGATCCAGAAACGAGCCAGTAATGTCACACATTAAAAAAAAAAAAAAAAAAAAAGAAATAGAATCATAGAATGGTTAGAGTTGGAAGGGACCTTAAAGATCATCTAGCTCCAACCCCCCTGCCCTGGGCGGGGACACCTCCCACTAGAGCAGGTTGCTCAAAGCCCCATCCAGCCTGGCCTTAAACACTTCCATGTATATTATATATCATCTCCAGCAACACTAACAATCCACTCCCTATAGCATTTGCTTGCCATTCACTGTGCTGTCCCATACAGGAGCGCATGGAACACCACTATACAACCCCCTGAAGAAGTGTTAGGCAAGTGACTGCAGCGCTCCAGATCTCGCTTAGGGTCTCCAACTCAGCATCACTAATCTATTAGCTGCTTTCTTAATGGCGTAACACTGCCAACACGGCATTCATCAGCCCGTCACCTTGCTGCAGAAGATGAAAGACTTGAAAAATGAGAAGCCTGTTTTGTAATTAATCCTCATCTTTGGCAGTTTATGTTCAGCAGTGCAAAGGTAAGAGAAGTCCTCACTGCATTTCAGTAAAGAAAAAAAAGAAAAAAAGGCATTTTTCAACAAGGAATGGAGGCAGGTAGAATCACAGAATTGTCTAGGTTGGAAGGGACCCTTCTGATCATTGAGTCCAACCATCAACACTGACAAAACCCACCACAAACCATATCACTATGTGCTACATCTACCTGTCTTTTAAATACCTCCAGGGATGATGATACCACCACTTCCCTGGGCAGCCTGTTCCAATGCTTGGTAACACTTCAGTGTAAACATTTTTCCTAACATCCAATCTAAACCTCCCCTGGCACAACTTGAGGCCATTTCCTCTTGTTGCTTGTTCAATAGGACACATGATGCCAGTTCTTGAAGTCTGAAGGAAATTTTGGGGATATCCAAAACCTGAAATGGTGAATAACAGATTCAAGGTCATGCTTTGTCATTGCCTTATGGCTATTTTAGATAAGGAAGTTAAAAGAGTGAACAAACTGGTAGTTCTTCCGTGTAGGCAAACATAGCAGTATGATATCAATGGTATCTTTGTAATAAGCATTTTTTTCACTTTTTAAACAAGCCAAACTAAGCATAGTTTTGAATTTAAATAAACAGATTACTTTTTAAAAAAAAAAAGGTTACTGGGACACTGTGCAGAACCAAATGTCAAAGTAACTTGCTGGCTCTGTGCTGCTGGATGTGTGTGTACCATGCACACCCTTGCCTGCTCGTGAGCCTTGGGTTCCAAAAAACCCACTATAGTCTCTGCAATGGTCAAAAATGCCTTCTGAATAACTGTTGCTCTGGTTTTTTCCTAGGGGAACTAATTCTTTTTCAGGTTATGTCATGTTAGTGTAATACATATTCATATGTACAGTGAAATGGTAAAAAAAAATATTGAGCTAGAGAAGCAAGCAGTTATGCTTTATTCTATAATGCACATTCTTACTGATGATGGGATTTAAAGAGCAGGTTTAAGTAATTTAAAAATACACACATTGAGAGATTTAAACAGAAGACTGCTGTAGAATTTCAATGGTTAATTTCTGAAGAATTATTAAGTTTTACTTATAGCTTCACATTTGCATAGGAGAGTTACAACTACAGAAAAATTAGTTTGTTCCAAAGTGGCAACCACAGAAACGCAATCATAAAAATGTGGCAAAAATGATAACCAGTAAGAAAAGTTGCTCCCTGTATTCTCCCCTAGAATCTAACAATCCAGAAAAGAGAGTTAAAAAAAGAAAAAACTAAAAACCCACAACAAACCACAAGCCCACATCATATATGAACAGCCTAAAGTGAAGGCTCAGCCCTGGAAGAAGCTGCTGTCCTGCGGCGAGAGCATGTGGCCTCTGGTCCAAGCACAGGACTGTGAGTCAAGGCTCCTGACCCAATTCCCAACTTTAGCAGTGACTCAGTGGAAGAGCTCAGGCAAGCCACAGAAGACAATTTAAAGAGACACTCTCAACTTGGAAATCAGATACTAGAGTTATAAAAGGCACAGGTATTTGTCAGAGATTACAGAGAAGCTCACAGTCTGCATCTAATCTCAACTCTCCTTGCTCACGTGTTTTCAAGGTCACCTACCACATAACCGTTGTTTCATGCAACACAGATTTAACAAAGCATTTGCTGTTAAATATTTTATAAGTAACATTTTAAAACATTCTTTATGCTTTCAAAAATATAAGTATTCCTCCTTAGCTACAAAACCCAAAGCAGTGTAACCCACACATATATTAATGACACACACTTTCCTAGAGGCCTGAGCAGCAGTGGGCAACCACAATTACTACCCTCTGCCCCACTGTGGCTCCCTCTCCTTGCCCCATACAGAAGTGACTCTCTAACAGCTCTGCAATTGGTTCCAGTCCCCTGCAGCAGGAGCAGAGGTGAAGCATTTCTTTCAAAACAGACTTCTAAACCAGATGAGGAAAAAAACCCCAAACACTGAAATTCTTTCCCCCAGGCACATTGGTGACTACACTGACAGGTACTCAAGAAGAATAAATGGCAGGAGCAGCAGCAGCTCTATGGTGTAAATAACAGAATACTTCCTATTTGATTGTTGCATTTTGCTACTGGTTTTCTCCCCATTTGCATATGCACACTAGAAACGCTCAGCACATCTCAAACAGGAGGCCACAAGCTCCTCAGAGTGCAAGAAAAAAAGAATAACATCAAGCTGCAGTAATATCACCTGGCTCAGGCACCAGCAAGAAATGAAGCTTCCCAGTTTAAAAGAAAAAAGCCCAGACAGTAATTATTCCCCACCCCCCAAACGTGCTGCAAAGCTTCAGCAGAAGGAGTTATTAATCTGTCATTGCAAGGAGTCAGGCTTCAATCTGCATCCCAATTGAAACTCATTAAGCAGCAGCAATCTCTTTGCTGACACTGTCATTTAATTTTGAAGGTTTGACATAAGGAGAGGATGAAGGGGGAAGGGGCAGGAAATACATCCAATTCAGCATAGCTTTGGGTTCAAAGACCCCACAATAGCTACAAGGAGAGTTGTTGACTATAGATAAGTCTGTTCTCTTGCTACGAGGAGCTCTGCATCCCAGCCTCAGACCTTTGCTTCTCCAAGGGATAGTTAAAGTGATAGAGGCACGTGAAGGACTTCATCCTCAAAAACATTTCTGGGACCTTTCGATTAGGACAGGGGCACAAGAAAAGTGTTAGGAAGAAAAGAACAGGAAGAAGTTTGAGCAAGGTTAATGAACTGAAATCTGCATCAGAAAGGTTTTCAGTTGTCTCAAGTAGAACTTCCCTGTACTTCTCTCTTGCCAAAGGTCTTTTTCAGCCAACCCCCAACTATTTGCTAACACCACAACCTCCTACCTGTAAGGACAGGTAAAGGTTTCAAGATGACTGAATTTTCAAGGAAATCTTTTTGCTGAGGCAAGCCCCATGCTCTGTAGCTGCAGGCAGAAAACCAACCAACACTTGTAAACGAGACAGTTTGTGGCTTACAGGGAAATACATCAACTCAAAAGACAGAAATAGCAGCAAGATGACAACTCTGGCTTTGTGTGATCATTATGTCTGACCACAGCAGTCTTGTTACTGCAACATCCAAACACACAGGCTTGACAGAAGATCTAGCCCATCTACAGGAACAACCTGCTGCTTACAGAGGTCTCCCAAAGCAGAGCTGAGAAGCTGCATGTTGCCTCTGTTCCGCCTTTCTGGGTGTCTGCTCTGAGCACTGACACGTTGGTGGCCACAAACACACCACAATTCTCAAGCCCACTCTACAGCTTTTCAGCCTGCTGACCCAGCTACTCTGACATCCATCCCACTTTACATGCTAGGAACCAAAAAGAGCCAGGAAATACTCTTCTAGGACCTTACCGGCAGCTGAACAGAGGACCAAAGAAATCGACAATTACTTGCCCAAGACTGCTTTTTCTGCTTTCATATGTAGTGTAAAATTTAAGCAGTTGTTTTAGTACTAGCTACAGAAGCCAGAAAAATGAGTGCTGCCACAGCCTGGGGTGCATGAGCAGCTTTATGATGCTTCTATCTTCCTGACCGATTCCCATGAGCTAGAGAGGAAGACGACAGACTGCACTTCAATCTGCAACAAGAAAAGCCAGCCAAAAGCTCAGCCTTCTCACAAGCAGCGCATTGTCCAGAGGTCCCACAGCTGCAATTCCCAGCCTCCTACACAGCCTGTCACCACCCTCCTGCTTCTTCCCTCCTAAACTAAAGGTACAAGCTTTACTCACCCTACAGTTCCCAGTCACGACCTTCTTGCTCTGCCCCCGCTACAGACTCCTTGTCTGCTCCTGACAGATCTCAGGTGCTGCTCTGGCCTGACATTTTTGCCATCCTTTCCAGCCTTTTTAGGATCAGTGGTGCCAGCATGGTGCCGAGCAATCATATCCACTCCAGCCCTCCTCTACATCCCACCTAAACTCTAATCCCAGCATGTCTCACTAGTGCCGCAGATGTGGTTGGGAATCCATGATTTCACATCCCCTCCTAATTGAAAGGTGCCCACCGAGTTCCAGTAACTACAGATTTATTAGAGATAAAGAGCAGTCAGTCTCTGCTACATGGAAAAATCTGACCCACTGACACCACAAGGGCTTGGTGCAAAACCCCTTGACAGGGCAGAAAAAGGTCAGGAGTAAGATGTCTTTCCAAAGGCTGATCTCACTTACATGAGCAGAACCACTGTGCACCCCGTGGGCTTGCTCTTATCCTAGCCATTTCAAGTGCATAAAGCTATTTATTTATGATGTCTTTTGTCCATTCATTCCTCTACCCTGCTACTCTTTCAAACAAACACAACCCCAAAAACAAACATAAGAGATTCTCAGATTGAACAAGCAGGTTTTCCCCCACAAACTGTTTCAACACAGCAACTGCCAGCCCCACCAGCCCCACATCAAAGTCTTGAGTTTGGACAGATGCAAAATAATCACTATAAAGCAATTCTTGCACCCCAAGATGGGTGGGTACCCTTTCAGGAAGGCACCAAGCCAAAAGAAGGCTCTTTCTGTTTCACTCTCTTCACACCACTGCACTTTCAGGGCTGCTTCAGATAAGCGTCACCAAAATACCCTCCAAACTTCCTTAGTTGTTTCTCGTGACACGATTTTTATTAATTCAGGGGGTTAACTGTGTCTAGCTACACAAGGGATTAATTATATCTAACCAGGTATGTACAAAAACCTGGGAACTTACACATTTGCCATCAGATACTTGAACTCCCACTTCCCTTTACACGAGAGGACAGGCTCACACCCACACACGAGGAAGCACAGAGAGCAAACAGGCCATGAAAACAAGCATTGCTGCTCACCATGTACATCCTTTACCATTTTTGCCTACACAAGTTTAAGTAATCAGCCACACTACTTCTCAGATGTAACCTTCGTGGCCTTTTGTTTTCACTTTTCCATTTAGATTTTTCAAGTGAAGCACTGCATCAGCTAATTCTAGCTTCAGTTCACTTGCGCTTCTCCAAAGATACTCTTTCCTTAGACTAAGAAAATGTTCGACAGAATAATACAAGTGCCAGCGACAACATGCAATATGATATAATGCATTTTGTCTAGCTTTTAGCTGCCATCCCAGAGCACAAAAAAGTACCTCATTTAATAGCAATGTGGCTGTTAGGGCTCTGGTATTAGGCAAGTAGCTTAAGGTAACACAAAGACCCCAAAAGATTGGTTTGTGTAGATAATGGGTTACACCACCCTGCACTTAAGTGCTGAGACAATCTACATCTGTCAACATTGCTCATCAAGAGAGAGCTACCCTTGGAGAACACACAAGTCTTTACAAGAAACTTTATATTTTTAAAAGTTAAATGCTAGTACTATTGCTTTTGGAGAATGTGGTTAAGAAATGGATGATTATCTAAATGCTTGGAAAAACACCTCTTGAAAATTTAAGAGGTACTTAGTCCGAGATTTGTTACCATAGGAATTTGCAGGTTAAATAGCAGTGTACGTACACTTCTTAGTAACCTCACAGCACACAACTGGATCTGTAGCCAATACTTAAAGACCACAGATTTGCTTCAGCAGAGGTAAATGACCTAGGGCAACCAATTGCAAGCTTCTATTTTGCCTCCACTGGGCTTAGTTTTGGTACCAACACTCTGTATACTTTGACACTTCGGGAAGCCATTAGGACAAGTGAATAGCTCTTGCCCAGAGCCAGCAGGAAACACAGCTGTCATCTTGACCCCTTCCAAGCAGCCAAGCTCACAAGCCAAGAAGATAAAACAGTCAGAGCCTAGGCTTGCCTGTTTCTCCCATTACTGCTCCAAGCTGCAAATTAAATAACTTTTCCTTTAATCCCACTGCTTGAAGCTTCCAGCCCAGCAGAGCATTTTCAGCCACACATGATACTTCCTGCATCCCAGAAGCCATGTCTTAGTACGTCTCCATGCTATTAGAGTTGAGTTCATTTACAGCCCCTCCATAGGCAGACACCAGATCTCCTTTGTGCAATTCACGTTAAAAAAAGCCACAGAAGTGCTAGAAATGAAGTTAGTCTTTTGGGGACACTGAAAAGTCCTTGCTGCACTTGAAGAGAGTTCTGACTTAATGATTTGCCTTTTAAAAGCCATTAGCAGTTTGCAAGAGCTCCCACACATTTATCCTTTCTGCATCAAGAAAGACGACCAAACCAACCAGAGAACTGTATCTAGCTGCAAACAAATTACAGTGTTGAAGTATAGGCACCGACTTAAGTCTGACAAACAAATCTAGATTTTGAACTTGAGCTTGAACTTTAATAAAGACATATTAGGAGAAAAATGAGATGTTCTTACAAAGCATTTGCAACTGGCATACAGAACTAAAAAGAAAATCAAAATTTGTCTCAAGGCTCCAGGGGAAAAAAAAATGTTTTTTCCTTTAGATGTCAGCTCAAAGTTACTTGCTAAAACCACTTTTGAAACCTAAAAAAAGCCACTTTGTGGGTTTAAAAACTGAAGAATTTCTGGGAGGAGTTCTAGAAAACTCTCAAGCCACATAACTTAGAGCAGTGCTTTTCAATTTCAGCTATGCAGCTTCATACACAAAAATAATTCAAAGTGTTATCATGTTTATCATGGTTTTCCTTGGTGAAATATACTAATGGAATGACAAATACCTTTTGTAATTTGTGTGTGACTTTCTACTGGCTAAGGGTTTGCAGAAAGAAGTCAATCAGATTCTTTGCTTAGGCTGCCCAAAACCAAGAAAAGACAAGTGTTTCAACAGAAGCCTCCAACTCAAGCTAGCAAATTAGAGATATAAGGTGCAGAGAATGAAAACTTTCTGCTACCATAAATAAGTCCAACTGGTGGAAACCTGCAGACAGTTAGCAATCCTGAAAATTGACTCCTGTGTATCGAATGACAAAACCAGAGTTCAAATCAGAAGTTTAGAAATGAAAGAGCCCTTACGTTCACAGATGCTGCCTAAACCAGTTTACTCAGACTGTATTTCCCTGAGATTCCCCATGGCTTTTGGCAGGGGACCGAAAAAAAACAACCCAGTTTGTCTTCACAGAGCAGCCCCATCTGCTGTTTTCCAGCCATCAGCAGACCTTTATCCACAGCTTTGACTGTTGCCATTTCACTGACAGATGCAGGTTGCACCTTTCATGCATCTTCTGCACATTCAATGACCAGCTCCTTCTGGGAAAGTCTAGGTCCCAGTGAGCCACTCGACATCAAGTGGACAACCAGAACACGCAGGAGGTACCATTGCCTGCACAAGCAGCCTCAGTCAAGTCAATTACCCCCTGAAAAGGCAACCTGAGATTTTCAGTTGTTCCCACTGATCAGGCACAAAACCAAGGTCCTGCTGTGCTATATGAAGTATTTTTTTCCTGCAAACTCCTTAAAAGTTTAATACAACAGAAGCATGGAGCTACAAAGTTGATGACTATTGCTTTACCCTCCAGACTTGGAGGTGCAAGCCCACCTCTGAATTTAAAGAGCCTGGTAAGAACTCCAGCAAAAGCACAAGGCGGTTTTTAAAAGAAATGCTTTAACTCCAGAGACTGCGAAGTATCAGGCTTATTAAATATTAAGAACAGACAAATTGCAGAGATGTCAACAAGACTCAAGACTTTGCAATCCAACACTGACAGACCGAGTGGTCTCTGTGGTATCCTCACATAACTTTGCCACAGATTTTGCAAAAGTGTGCTTGCATGGAAGTAGCTTGATTTTTTGCAGACAAGGAATAGAAAATATTTTTGTCAGAAGGATATTTCACAGTTCTAGTTTCTGAGGAAACCTCTCATAAAAACAAGGCAAATTCTGTCAAATAAAATGTGTGAGTTATTTTGCTGGGCTTAAGTCATCTCCTTATTAATGCCTGTGCTTTAAAATAAATTTTCTGTAAAAGATTAACTAAAGACCTCCATAAAAGTTTTTTAAAAAGGAATTCAAAAAGGAAAGTCAAGAGTTCTGGGAAAAAAAAAAAAAAGGAAGTTAGAATAGTGAGAAAAGACTCTGTATTGTAGCTGCTACAACAACTACACTCGAAAGAAGAATCCAAATTAGCTTACGAGTATCTCCAAAGAGGCTTCCATCACAGTTCTGCCATTGGTTATGAAAGATTAGAAACAGCTTTGGGTATCTACTTAGGCTTCCACATTTATCTTGATCAAAACTACAGCACAAACTCACAGGACACAAGAAAACCTGCAGCTGTTGGAGTGGGGAGTGCACCGTGACATTGCTCAGAGAGGAAGAAGGCTGGGTGATGACAGGCTGTAGAAGCGAAGGCAAAAACGCCCACCAAGAGCAAAGTGTAAAGAAGCTGTAAGCAAAACTGCACAGACGTGAATCCACTGTCTGTTCCTTCCATTACTGCTACCGTTACTTTATCTGAACTCCAACAGCGTTTTTGTGCAGAACACGATTTTCTAAAGCAAACTGAAGTCTCCCACTCTGCATAGGCAGCACAATAAACTCCATAAATTTCAGTTTGCTTTAGAAAATTGCTCTTCGCTCCCAGCAATCAGCAGGCAGAACACGAGAACATTGCACGGGGTTAGGCAGCTCGAACATGAAATCCAGCCTCATTCCAACACGCATCTTGGATTACTCTAAGATTGGAGTTATAATTCACAGGAGGCTGCTGTGCACTAGGACCATGTCGGTTTGTTAAAATTTGGAAATGATATCAGCAAGGTGGGTCTCTTCCAAGAGTGACAAAGCTTTAAAGCAAAGCCATGCTGTCTGCAGGGCTGGATTCCAGGCTTGAGTCTATAAGAGGTTCTGGGTGATGCAACCAACCACAAGCCCTTTTCACAAGGGGTCATGACTTGGCATTCTTGAACAAATAAGTATTTAGAGGTCTGGGTTGCAAGAGCAGTGGGCTTCACTGATACAGAAGAGCATATCTGGGAGCATAAAGAGAAGAAAAATCCCAATTGCAGGCATCAAAAAGGGACAACTGAAAGAGACTCAGTGAATGCTTTTGATCTTGTTCCTTGCCACAAATCCTTACCTGGAAGATGGAGTAATAGCACTCCCCTGCAAACACATCACAGGATTTAATGGTTGTGTGAACCCCCAGAGAGTAGCAATTATATTCCAAAATAATAGGAGAAGGAAGGAAGAAAACTTTACAGAGATGTGTTACGTGATGACAGCTCCATATACCACATTCAAGTTCTCTTTAGCAAGTAAGAAGAGTCAACACTGAGTAAAATAGACCTTTCAAGTCAACTGTACAAGGTCATTTGCTGTTTTGGACACCCTCGGTCTCCAACAGTATCTAGGAATTGTCCTTTATCGCTGCTGGAAACCCTGTATTCTCACACTCAAGGTAAAGCACAAGTTGGGCTAGCACAGCTAAAGCTGAAGCATGGGTCAGGTACACTGACACAGATGTGATGATGCATTTTCTTTGAGTGGATACAAGTGGAGCACTTATTGGTCTAGTACACTTTTGGAATGCAACAGTCATTGCTTTTCCAGTTTCCAAAAGACCTGCTCAAATGCCTTTATATAGGAGTCCAGATGACCATGGGATATAGTAATATTGGACATTGTTATTTGATTTTTTGTGCCAGAAGTAGGACGGGAACTGGTATACAGGCCAGTTCCTTCAGCACAACCTCTAAAAATTATCAAACAGGAACATGAAAAAAAAAATATCTGTGACATGACTAGAGTAATGCAAATCCAGCCTGACACATAACAGATGGGCAACTGATGCCTACAGAAGTGCAAATATTCAATTAACAACTATCAGCAGTAATCACACACGTCCTAATGTCAGGGAATGCAGTCACACCAATTCCTGTCAAACCAGGGAACGTACATACATTAGCAGAGATCTGCAAAAAAGTAACATCACTGTGTGCTCAAGTCTACTACTAGCAAAGATCCTAAAGATGACAACTGTGTGGAAAAATTACTTCACTGAAAATCTGAAGAAAACAATATTCAAAATATGCACCTAGATGGCTTATATAGCACTATGTCTTCATCAGGGGAAAAATCTCTTCCCCCTTGCTTCTCTCCCTCTAATTATATATATCTCAAATAACTACTGATTCAAGCTCTTAGTTTGCTAGTCAAAGGCTCTTTACGCAAGATATATAGTTAGTAATGAACTGTCACTAAGAAAATACTGTTCAGGAAAAGTTCTCTCTTTAACTATAGATGCCTTCAAAAAACACCGCTAGCATTTGTCATTTCAGTAGCTGTATGAAAAGCTCCAGGTTTTCTTGTTGACTCAACCAAAACAGATTCAATACTGAAAACTCAAAGGGAAGAAAACCTTCTTCACATCAGAATATTAATACTGTGTGCAATAAATAACACTCACATGAGTGTTATATTTATATAAAATATTAACAGGTGTTATATTTGGTTTGTGCAGCTGCTAAACCAAGTAGTGCCAATGGAATTGGAAGCCCCAGCCAGGCTCAAGAGCCACATCTGTTCGGATCTGCAGTCAGTGCCAGGCACACCAGGTACACAAACACTGCAAAATGCTTTACCAAACAATTGCATTCTAGTTCTTTATTTTAAATGGCATTGTAATAGATTTCTGATGTTTTATCTATTTAAAGTGTTGGTCCATCTGGTAGTTGAACCAGATAGTTCTATCAAGAGCAAACTAGTAACGTGAGATGTTATTTAGTTGCTCTGGTACTGCAGCACTGCAAAGTGCTGCATGCTACGTAATGGTACAGCAACTGCCCAGTGACCATTTACTCTTAATTAACACCATATTTAGAAAAGACTAGTACCACTGAGGAGAGAACTGCTAAAGTGCTTTATCAAAACACCATGAGAAGAATTTCCATTTAGTACCACCCACCACCACAGAGGCAAAGTGCAATCCGAAGGTACGTAACTCTTGGTCACAATACTATTTATATTTGTGATCACAGGGAACGTTTCAGACTCCAGAAACAACTCTGATCTTCAGCCAGTACAGCAAGGTCTTCCTTTTTCAGTGCTCTTGGCATAACACAACGCAGCATCCCACTCAGAACTGCCGGTACCTTTCTGATAAGACTTGTCTGATAAGACAAGTGCTGCTAGCGATGGAAAGCACCATTAAAAATCTAATGCTACAAGCTTTTAGTGAGAAATAAACAAATCAATCACACTTAAGAAGAGAGATGTACTAGTACATAACATGCTATCTTGGAATAAACTCTCTCCGAGTACTCTACTGTGCTTTTAATAGAATGAGTATGTTACCCAAAGCTAACATTTTTTACCAGCCTAAATACTTCACAATATACTGAGAACTGAGCAAATGCTGCGGACAATCCATCCATTCATGACCGCTGGAGTTCATCATTCCTACTTATTCTTCATCCTTTGCAGATGCAGTAAGCCTTATGAATGCAGGCTTTCTTCAGATTGTAAAGAACGGCAATAGGGCCATAATGAAAATCCACCCAAAGAAAATCCAAGCTTTCAGAGCGTGCCCTGAAGATTTGCTGATCTGTACAACGGTCAGCTAGAAAACATACACACTCTTCAAAACATAACAGGAAAATGGTGGAAATTGAGTGAAAAAGAGTTTATGAAGCACTGCATCATTCAGATGCTGTATTTCAAAAGCTGCAAAGTGCTCCTGTATTAATAAAGTTGTTGCACAGCACCCTCCCTCCCAAACACACAGACTACCTTGCCCCACTCCTTTGTGTAGGGATCAGTAGGTCGCATAAAGCAGGAATTACAAAAAAAAAAAAAAAAAAGGTTACAGATATGCTAAAATGCTGTTATGGGCACCGTGGAGCATTCTGCTGCTTCTGTACAAAAAGCATGTTCGTGTCAGCTCCTGACACTGATACATTCTGAAGCTGTAGCAATTAAAGTAGTTCTTGAGAAAAGAAAAATTACTGCTGTGATGCCTATTCATGCCAAGGACCTAGAGAGAATTACCGCTTCAGCGAGCCTTCCCTCAGTAGCAGGCAAACCAGCTGCACAGTGCTTTTGCTATAACCCATTGTGAATACAAAATTGTCTCTCAGATTCTAAAAACAGATCACACAATAGATAATGCAACCCAGTAAGTACACATTCATTGCATTTTTTTTTTCCGCAAAGCTTTTAACAAGCTGTATCAATTTAAGCAAGAGNCTGTGACCCACAAACTATGTGGAAAGGTCTGCCAAATAGCACAGGAATATAGCTATGAAAAGCCCAGGCCGGTAATCAGAATACTTTTCTTCCTTGCAGAAAAGCTGCTTGTTTTTCAGCAACTGTTTTGTCACCCCTTAAAAAAAAAAAAAAATCATATCCTCCCAGAATACTTCCCTCTTCCCATCTTCACAGATTTCAGAGATTGAATTCAGCCAAGCATTTCTCCTTGGGGTTGCTCCAGGAATTTGTTCTGCAACTTCTTCCAGACAGGGTAGGTGACTTCTTCAGTACTGCCCGATCTGCTGCTCACTGAAGCTTACAGTAAAACTGCTCTATCCTCAAGCACATCAAACTCTTAAGTCACAGATAAATTTTCCTGGTCAATACAGCCACTTGTCTAGCAGAACATGTCCTGCCAATGTGACATCCCAGTAGTAATCCCAAGTCCATGGAACTTGGTCAGTTCAAGCTGTAGTACAAAAGTGAGCTTTTTCCCTGACATCTTAAAAATTGGATATTTTTTCCAATTTAATTTTTCTTAACTTTGAAGCCCAGCATTACAGAATAGACCTCTGTCAAACAGCTGCTAACAGGAATCAGTAAGGTCTTCCCAACACTTTAAGAGACCCAGAGCTCCCTCCTGGTCACGCCAGCCCACCACAACAGCTGAAGCACATAAAAACCCTGCCTCCTCAGGAACTTCCCAGAACTCCATATTCATCAACAAGCTGCTGTTTCAAGTTTCTCAACCAGTAAGTCAAATACAACGTAACAGGTAAATCACCCATAGTAAGAATTTTCAAATTTAGGAGTATACCCGATGATTACTTAAGGTGTATCAGATTGTCATTGATCACATATTGAAATATACGATTCATAGACCTTTAATGTTCTTCATACAAAATACACTCAGTTTATGTTTCAGGACTATAGAAAGAAGGCACCTAAGTTTCTTCAGTTGACAAGTTTTTCCAGTGTTGCTAGCAAAAAAAAAAACCAACCCCCACACAAAAAGATATACACTATCTCCACATGTAACATCATATATTTTCTATACTAAATCAAATGCAAAGAAATACTGTTTCCAATGAAGTGAAGCATCAGAAAAGAGTCTCCATGTTCAGATAGTATTACACAAGAACAGGCTATTCCAGAAAGCGAGCAATTCAACTCTGAGGCACGCATGTTGTATGTGGGTGTACACACGTGGGTCAGAAATGTGACCAGTTCAAGGACCTCAGTGTCTGGAAAACACCATGCAGATATTGCATCATTTGGATTCTGGCACGTTATCATCATTGCAAAAGTGCCAACTTTTGTTCTTCAGCATTGCTCTTTTCTGCTATTAAGGGTTCTGGAAATCTCAGAGGATTAAATCCACTAAAAGACTTTTTTCACAAATTCATTATAATCTAGTGTTACAAATTGAGTTAATTTCCTCACTCACTATTCCAAGAAAATTCTGTAACTTAATCCTCATAGTAAATAGTCGCCAGAAGTTTTCTTCTTATAGCTGACCCATCTGTACTTTGCCTTTGAGTCAAACTTTAAGCCTTCTTTGGAGGTCCAAGTACTGAAAAGTAGGTCTTGATTTTTGGGACGGCCTATTAGCAAGTTAAATAGTGTTATTTTAATTCTTGTTATACTTAAATGTTCCCACAGACAGGGGAATCTTTACTTTTCACTTTGCAAAAACACTGATTCATAGAGCATTATTTAAAAAAAACTAAATCTAAAAAATATCCACAGAACCAGGAGGACAACTAAGAACTCCACAGTAAAGGAAGAGAGGGGTTGAGGAAAATAAGTTACTTATAACACAAACAGCTAAAGTTTAATCTGAACACAATTCTTCTCCCATGCCTTGAGAAGCAAGACATCAAAGGAGTCAATGTTGCTATGAAAGGCTGGACTGTAGCTGTGCTGAGGGAGATAGAAATTAATATCTTACGTATATGTTATCTAGAAAGAATACGCACAGCTAAAACAGCTCACAGGTGAAGACAAGGTACAGGTCATTACAGCAATGCTTGGGGAACTGGCCTGAATAATGGAAAAGACTGGGGTGGCAGGAGGAAGAAAAAAATTACAAGTTATTTCAGCCATTCTGAACTTGAGCCAATTCCCACCTGTTCCCAAGAGGCAGGGAAGTGAGCAAAGATTTTTAGTTTAGACCAAAAAAGAAAAAGAGAGAAAGGTAGGTCTAATATAGGGGGAGGAATCCAGCTTGACAGCATTAAGATAAGCTACTGGGTGCACCTTGGGGAAGAAGAGGAGAAGTGACAAGAAAATAGTTTTAGGCAATTCACACCAAAAAAAGCGGGCAGACAGCGTAAGTATAGTACTTTTTTCAGGAGAGCTAAGAGACAAGACCAGAGAAGAATAGTCAAGCCGACAGGAACCATTGGAGGGCAAGATTTATCTGTATCTGTGTCAGCACCTCACACAAAGAAAGAAGAGGGAAAGCAAGCTAACAAAATCCATTAAAAAAAAAAAAATCAATCCGAAATCCATCATTCTACAAGTTTTTGGGAGTCCCTAGTTCTCTTGGAGCAGTGGTAGAGGTAGCACCTAATGCAGAAAAACAGTTTGTGGTCTGGTAACAGAGAAGAAAAGACAACCTATGACTTTGGCCAGTAAGCACAGCAAACCAAACGCTTCAGAGGCAGTTTTTGGTTTCAATTGTCTGGTTTTGTTTTTAAGAACATAACTATGAGTTTAAGCAGTACCTAAAATATTGAGGCCCTGATGGGGGGCCCTAGCTTCAACAGGCTAAGAAGAAAGTGTTCATAAACACCAAGTAGATTGGTAGATTGTGCTTACACCTCCTGCCCCAACCTTCCAGCCTTTAGGAGTGAGGCTCTGTCATACATACATACAACATGTTATGCAAAGCTTCCCCTATCCCTAATTAGGGGTGACAAAACACTTATGCATCTGACATCATAAGCACCTGATGCAATGAGAAGATTAGGTATTTGTGTCTGAAGTACAGAGAAGAAGAAATATAACTGTCCTATCATTTACATTTTGGAAGAGATCCCAAACCCATTAAGGTTAAAAACTGAAAATGTTGAAATAAATACACTTCAAGCATTTGCCAGGAAGAGCAATAAACTCTTTTTAATGGCTCCCTGAGGCTAGTATATAGGGAGGTGGGACATAATCAAGTGCTAGGTATCACTAAGATATCTATGTTGACATTTCTCTGTTTCATGCAGGCACATGTAAAAACTGACTAAGCTGCAATTATATCTAGTTACTGCAGCTTAACAAGCAGGTCACCAGTAGGAAATCACTCACTTCATTAGCACTGCGTGACTGAAGAGCTAAAGATTAATTTTATGTCCATGAATCTCTGGAAAAAAAAAAAAATCATTAGGAGGATTTTTTTTGAAGCTCATGAAATCTGTGTGTGTTCTAAAGAGGGTCCTTCTCTCAGAGAAAGAAATTTAGGAGCAGCAAACTCCCCAAGAACTCGGTAAGTCAGAACTTCAGAGAAAAATTAACCTGATAGAAAGATTGTGCTTCTGTATTTCAGCTCCTGAAGCCTGAAGAATGTGTCTGGGGCTGAGCAGATAAACACATTGCTCTAACACCTGTGAACATGGTTGAAAAAGGGTTACAAGTTTCTAGAGATAAAAATCAACTTCATAAATAAAATATTTACCAAGTTAGATATACTGCCACAGGGTTAGGCTGAAATGTTGTACTGGCACTCAGTTGCCCAGATGAAAGTAAATTCCAGAGATAAGGCTACTTCACCCTCACCATCTTGTCTTCAAAATACCTCCTTCTGAGAATTATTCACTGTAAACAGTGTATGGTGGGAATATGCTCCCTGCAAGACACCAGCACTGCAGATCAGTATGACAAAACTGTACCTTTCATCCTATGCAGCAGTCACAACTGCCAAAGCATAAAGCTTCAAGACAAGCAGAAGTACCCACTTCTGAACTGGAAAAGGATGGATGCTGCAGCCAACCTCATCAGACGTGTCTGTGGAAGGTCACGTACAGTCACCATCCTCTGCTTTTAATATACAACATCACATAATATTCAACCGAAATATCAAAGGAAGAATGGCCAGGTAACACTTCCACAAGAAGAATAAGCCTTTACATGCTTATTCCTCCATGCCTATTCCTATATTTTCCAGCCATTGCAGGACTGTAGCATAGCTGGGGATGCCAGCTCCATGCATTGCTTCATGTCTCCCGTGAATGCCCCTTCCACCTCAGGTGGCATAACCATCCCAACTAGCCAAGGGGAACACTACACATGCCAGTTCAAACTCCTCTGTTGAGGCCAACTTCTAAAGGCTACTTAGAAAGAGTCAATTAAATAGCAAAGCTAAAAGCCAGCTGGAATGAGTTGGTATTTCAGGCCAAGAATAACAAGTTTAAGTATGGTATCTATTAGCAAACACAAATAAAGCGTGAATTGTATTCTCTCTCTCTCAACCACTTCAGGTTATCAACTTCATTGCTCATACACAGACAAGCAATTACAGTATCAATTAGGTAGAACCTAGCTAGGTCTTTGATGATTGCCCTAATATGAAAAGACCAACCCAGATCACTTTCAAACATGCCCAGATGAAGCCTCTACTTCTCCAAATGTAATTATTTTTTTTTAAATACTTCACAGTGTATAAAAGTAGAGTTTGTAATTCACCTACAAAAACAACCAGCTGCTTAGACTGAAAATAATGATGCTGGGTATACAGGGAATGGAAATACATGATCTTCAGCCTCAGAGTTTTGGACGGAGCAACTGTCCAGCTCCACAGCAGGTGACTTCCATGTTCAGCCAACACTAAGGCAAGTTCATTCTAGCTGCAGGAGAGGGTGGATTCTTGGGCTAAACACTAACAACTTGCTCACTAAGAAGGCAATTTAAGGAAGAACAGTCAAGCTGCCTCACGGATAAGGAAACTACTCCCAAGAGACAGGCCATTACACAATCAGTAAGCACAATGAAGACTGACATGAAGGAACGAGAAAACAGGAAGGATTCTGCAGTAGTAAACAACAGCAGAGAGGCATATGACACTTTAAATGCAGGTCCCCTTTTGCTACTGAAGGACTTGATGTCATCAAGTGAGAAAAAAATAATAATTTCTCAGAATTAGTGTGGAAACAGATACTATCCAATCTAATGGATTCAGAGAGTACGAATCAAAATCTAGTCATATCCCTGTGGGACACTTGATATTTTTAAACTATCATCAGTTATAACATCTTTCTAGTAATATCTTATACTCAAAGCAATGGCAAAGGTTAACAGCAGTTTTCATATTTAATCCAATTCTGGAATTAATGGGATTGCACCCGAACCTCGAAAGCAATGACTACACTCCCAGCGTGTTGGCACCAAGCGTGGCCAGAGCATGCCCTGCTGGAGAGCTGATGCAGGGGTGAGCCTCACGGGTAGGGGACACCAAGCCACACGAGCAGCTTTCTCTTCAGCTGCTGATGGTAAGAGTCATCCACACACGGGCCAGCATGTTGAAGACTGTCATCTTACACACAGACAAGTTAATTGCATTTTAGAACACATTTATACCACACTCCTTTGTTTCCACCCTTTTCTTTGCTAACAATAGACCCCCCAACTTCACAACAAAAGAGCAGAAAAAGTCAGAGCAGCCACTTAAAAGGAAATTTCCTGAGTACTAATTATTTTTTTTTAAAGCATAAGTGAGAAGTGAAGACAACTGTGGAAAGGCATGGCACTCAGAATAAGCATACTGCTTTATTTAAACCACAAAGCCAGCACACCGAGGCGTCCATCAGACCCACAGCTCTGCTGCTCAAATCGCTCCCTCCAAGGGCCTTAAAAAGAGGAAGAATTAGTAAACACTCATTACGGGCACTTAAAGTTTGTACCAGGTATTTCAGTGGTCCCCAGCTGCCTGTAAGACCTATTTCGGCAGGGCGGGGGTAGTTTGAAAACCCTGCAAGCAAAGAAAAAGGCAGCTCTGGAGAAGTAGCCCAGATTACAGCAGACCTGCAAAGCCCTGCCAGCACGGCTTTACAGGCAGGACCCTCCAGCGGTGGCAGAGCTACCCCATCGCTGGATCATCTGGGGCAGAGGTAGAAAAGCCCACAAACACCTTCGGCCAGCAGCGCTGCAGCTACAAGAGCTTTACCAGGACAGACCTACCGGGTAGAGGTGTGATCTTCTTCCACGCATGGCTCGCACATATAGCTTTGTCAGGAGGCACGCAGAGCTTAAGCCCAGCCTTTGAAACCAAACATGAAATACTGAAGCCAGGAAGAAAGCACAAAAACCCTGCACCTCCCCTGGCTAAGGGCATGGTTCATCTCCTCTGCTCTAATTGAGGGGGAGCCTTAGACTATTTCTCCCTGATAAAAACTCCACTTTCAAGGGCCTAAAGGCCCTAAAGTAAAGTGAATTGTCTGATTTCAGGGCATGGCAAAAAAAAAAAAAAAAGGCAGTTTTACACCATTTCTCTTTTCTCCCTTCACACTCAGTTAATTGCAGGCTGAAGGTCTTTTTAATAGGGGGGGAAAAAAGCAGTGCATTTGAGCTAAATTACCCATCTTTGGTAGACACAGAAAAGATCTGATCTGCTGAGAATAACTGTGTATTTTTTACAACAGTAGTAAAAACCCCTTCAAGATAAATACCCTTCTAAAAAAATAATTGCTTGTATCACAGCCTTTCAATATAGACACCACTTAGTCTAAAGCAGGAGGAGAAAGGCTATATTCAGCATTAAAATGGGGATAAAGCACTAGTCCTGAGTCACAAATAAGGACTCTGTTGGGGGGGGGGAAGTCTACAAGCTGGCATTTCTGGCTGTCAGAGTGGAAACACCAGCCTTGAGTCAAATACTGAGGCTCTCTTCTGAACACACAAGGACAGTTCAGCAGCTCGGTGCCAGACTCGCAGCAGTCAGCATGCGAGCAAGGAAACAGCATTCCTGATACCCAGCACCTGTAAAAGGTCTAGATAGGAATTGCAAAATATTTTTACTTCTGGCCCCTAACAGGCCAACATATCTAGCTCTGGACTACAGGAAGTGTCCTATAACACACCATAGCTCTCAGGCTTATCTTTTTCTTGGTTTTCCTTTTTTTTTTTTTTCCTTCGTTTTCAAATGATGGTTGACCTGTGGTTCCTGCTTCAGATTTCTGGTTTCTAGATCAGAGGGGGATGGATACCACCACCTCTAATAGAACGAATGCTTGTTGTAAGGGATGGGGGTGGAAATGTCTCCCTATCAGAAGCAAGGGAAAGGTTTCACCCAATTCTTTAAGATGTTGTCTTAAACTGCTCTCCAGGGTAGGTTGCTAAGGGGAGGCCAGCTTGCAGAAGGGAAAAAGGGTTACAATGCACCCACAAAGTAAGGTTTGTGGGGACCGAGGACACAAGGGGGAGCATAGCTAGCTGAATGATGTCACTTGTGTGTCACAGGGAATCGAGCCTTCCCATCACCCCAGAGCTATCTGTCTGTGCCATGGAAAACCATCCCAGCTTGGAGGCAAGGCCAATTCGCCGAGAAGGGACAGTTTGGGCCCCAGCAAGTCAGAGGCATGGCTTATGCCTGTTGCCAGTTGTGCTGGGAGCACACACAGCAAAAGTCTTTAGAGTTTCCACCTCTGTTATAAACCCAGGACATGCAGTAGTTTAGAAATGTGTTTCACAGGTTGCACTCCTACACCAAAATGTTGCCCAGGACTGGTTGTACAGATGAACCAGAGGCAATTCCAAAAGCACTCTGCTGTGTGGCTAGTTGCTTGGGGTGAAGGGGACACCACTGTTAAGATGCTCTAGTCTTTCTATAGCATAGAAAGTGAGAAAGGTATGTAAAAGACACACTGCAAGAGAAGGAACAGCTAGAATCACTTCAGCCCAGCACAATTTTTTTTTTTTTAATTAAGTATCAGAAAGAACAATGTCTGAATTGTTCATTTTGTTTTGCATAAGGCATGTCAATGCAATGTCATGAAACCCAGAGATAAGATTACGCAGCAGTTGCTACAGAGATTTTTATTAACATAGTTAAGGAAATGCTCCCTGTTACCTTTCTATGATCATCACTAAAACAAAGGTCCAACTTACCAAAGGGAAAGAAGATAGCTGAAAACTAAGACCTGGTCTGTCCCATCCACCTTCTCCCCCAAACATACAGAGCCCAAATTACTCAGCAGAGCAGCCCTGAAATGGGGACACTATCAGCACTGGAGAAGCAGCTTTGGGCAACCTGTAGGATTTGGAAGCTTTTGTACACTCCCTCACTGTCCCCTTTTTAGTCCTCTCACCTGCACCAAGAGTAGCTGCAGATGCTCTGCATCTACAGAGGAGCTCAGTCCTTATGCTGTTTTAGGGAGATTCCTTGGAGGACCTGTTTCGAATCATATCTCTATTGCACGGTAGCAAAGAAAAGTAGGAAATGATTGGAGGAAAAAAAAATAATCTTCTGAAGTAGACTAAGTGAAACCTCAGGCTCCTACAGGGCCCAGACAAGAGCAACAAGAACCTGTAATGCCCTGCAGAACCACCTCACTGTCTGACAACAAGTTTGTGCAACAGGCATCACATTACCCATCCTCAGTTCAGCAGGCTCCTACCAACATAACTAGGTGTTCAGCAGGCACACAGGAGCAGAAGGCAGGCACACGTGCGAGCTCTGCAGAACTGGCATCTTTCTGATTCAGATGAGAAGTACAGTAGATGCAAAGAAACACCTTCCCCTTCAGCCTCTGGCTGATTCCTACAACTGCATGGTGGTGTTGGACAGTACTGGCTTTAGCAACTGGTTACATCATCAAAGGCTTCCTCACGTAGAGGAAATCCAGGGTTGCCATTTCTCTCTTCTTTGGCTTATGCCACTGATCAGAAAAGTATTCTGGTGCTGATCTGAAGGAACATCTCATGATGCTGAAGTTTAATTAATTAATTATGTTTCTTAACTTAATTGCTACTAAAACCACTGCTTTCCCTCAAAAAAAAAAAAAATCAAACCCACAAAAAAACCACCACAAACACCCCCCACACACACCTTCCCTCAAAAAAACCAACCAACAACACACAAAACCACTACTCTGACAAATACAGCTGAATTGCACTCCAAAGAAACATTAGCAATTTTTAAGTTATCCAATTACCCCACCTGAAAAGCAAATCCGAAATACAGGTAGACTGATAACAGAGATAAAGCATTTCTTCCAAAGTCTCTCACAAGATAAAATAAGTTCCATCCACTTGCAGGCCACAAAAAGAGCTTACAGACAAGATTTGCAATACAATTAAAATGTCCTGAGCAGCCATCAAATTGATCAAGACTCACTTTGAAAGTCTGTAACCAAGTGATTTAAAAGAATATCCAGGAAGAACAAAACAGGATGCCAGAGAAAAGATTACGTTCTCAGAACTGGGCGCTCAGAGTTATGCTCCTAAAATCTAGTATTGGAAGGCTTATGTGAAAGTGGCCTATTAAATACCAACACTGCCATTATTTTGATGGCCACAGAGGCGCGTTAGGTCATCTCCAGCATGTGCAGAGACTAGAATTGTAACAGAGAGAGAGTGCACTGCAGCCAGATGAGCTAAAAATAGACCTTTTCTGTATCTACTCTGTGGATACAGAAACCTAGTCTGATACAGAATATTTCAGAACAAATCTGATATTTTTATCCTGAACATTTACCTCTTATCTCTCATTTCTGATCCACAAAAGGTAACAGAAGTTTTATATGCCTCTTCATGTATTGTTTTTCTTTCTCTGTACCCAAGTCCAGTTTTGCTTTTACCTTTACCTGCAGTGCTAGCATGCAGGGGCACCAAACAGTTCCAGAACAACCCCACAGTCAAGAAAGTACCTGGTAGGACTGACACCTATACTGATGCGTGGGTTGCCAGTTATCCAAGTTATCACTTATGAAAAGGGACAAACTAATTGCCTAACAGGAGCGATACCACTGGGTCTCCTAGGACATATCTACATATTCAGATAGCTGCTTCCTAAAGAGCAGAGTGCTGGGGAACCACCGTCACTTCCCATCATTAAGCTCTTCCCTGAACTCTCTAGGTGCACGGTCCATGTCCTGTGGTTCCCTACCATGTGGAGATGCTCCTCAGCAAAGTGTGAAGAAACCTGCCAAACACAGAGCTGAACCTCTTCAGGAAAAATACAGCTCAGAACACTTTACCCTTGGGACTCAGACCAGCACAAAGACAAGCAAGCATCACAATCACTATCACAAGTTGGCATAAGTGTGTCAGCAAAGTCTTAATTCCTTAATTGCTCTGTTGTAGGTTGTTGGTTTAGTGGGGGCTTTTTGATGTTGTTTTTGTGGGTTTTTTTAATTGCTCCATAATGGTTTACATCAGTAATACTGTTGCTGGAGCAGCTGCAGAACATTTGCCCCACGCAAGTATTTAACTTCCACAAAGCAAAACCCTTGTTGCACTTTCAAGACCAGAACTCAATTGTATTTAGCACTTTATAAGCCAAATGCATTTTCTGGAATGACCTGCAGACAATACAGTGTGATAACATGGTACATAATCAATTCAAATCAGCATTGTGCCCAGACCTGCAGCCTTAGGTGCAAAGTATTTTAAGGTGTTTAAAAAAAGTTAGGTCCCTTCCTCTTTCACGCACACAATTGTCAGATATAGCATGTGCAGCTGAGGTCTGTGACTTTCATATTGTTTCATCAAAACCAGGATTTTAAACTGCACGTCACCAAAAAAAGGCAGCACTGCAAGTCATTAAACACTCATGTAAACTCCATGTTATCTCACACCTTAACAGACGTTTCCAGAGAGAGATATTTAACACATAAGAATAATTCAGGCAGAAGTGCAGCCCCTGTCTGTTGAAGAGGCAGTGACAACACAGGAAATAAGAAACATGGAAAGACTACATAATGATTTTAATGACTTTTTAAATCTTCAAATCAAAGCAGCTAGCACAATGAAGTTATATAAAACACGGGCTACTGCCGCATCCAGATTCGCTTTCTCCTTCAACGGGCAGCAGAAAGCGCTACTCAAAGTCCAGAAGAAATGCAGACTTCAGCAGCACCAGCTGTACTTGGGCCACTGGTCTTTTTAACTGGGTAGAACACATGCTGTCTTGAACAGAAACGTGATCCAATCCACGGCGGAGATGTGGTGAAAGTAGAACAGGATGTGCTCGTATCTGGATTCTCAGAAAAGATAAGTGAGAAGGGATGGTTAAAGCTCTGGCTGGAGGCAGCTTTTCCGCTCACCATTTCAAGCCAATGTCGTGCCACCTGATTCCTACTGTGCTCAAGGAAAGAGGTCTCATTGCACACTACTGTAAGATAACATGGCTAGATAAGGAAAAAAAAAAAGTCCACCTCTATCACCTCTTCTGAAAGAGCGAAAGAAGCAACCAACCATCAAGACCTGCAGTTCTAACTAGCTCAGGTCAAATGTGTATTTGATCCAGTACACTCATCCAAAGATTCAGCACTTTGCAAACAACTGTTTCAGAGGGTTTTTAAGTGCAATATGACAGTTTTTCCTAGGTCATCGTCTGCACAATAAAATTAATCAGCACTGAAGTGCTAGCTTACTTCTGCAGATAAAAGCCACTTTCTCGGGTAGTATTGAAAATTGCTGTGTCTATCACAGCAATTTTGGTTAAACCAAACATTTTGGTTTCTCCGTTAGAAAAATTGAGCATCAATGGTACAAGTGCTGCAGACTTGACCATAAAACCATGAGAAAGTTACCTAGTATGCAGAGTTCGGAGCCTACAGCAATAACATCTTATGAAATACATCCTTATGAGAGCACCTAGACACCCACAACTCTTTCATGCTAGATATGTGTGGTTTCAGGACTCTTTGGTTAAATATTGCCTTATTGTTTTGTGTTTAAGTCAGACTGATCAAATACATGCATTTAAAATAAATCCACAGTTTGGGGAAAAAAAAATAAATAGATGTGCATTTCTCTGATATCGAGTTATCAGCAAAACAGAAACCCATCTCTCAGTTTAACCACTATCTTTTAAGTGTAAATGAATGAAGAGGCGAAACTCCTATGTGAAAAAAAAAGTCTGGTTATCAGAAGTATAACAGACAGTTACTGTGACACTTACTGTGTTGTTTTCTTTGCTCTAAAGGAAGTCGGCCATGTGCTGAAGTGAAGCCAGGCCTCAGCAGAGCTGAGCCATGAAGGCTAACAACGTTAGAAAGGAACTGAACTCACTAAACATGTTTCCTCAGATGTTTGCCATGATATGGCAAGAGTCTGTTTGTTGGGGAGGGAGAAGGGCAAGTATTTTGGGTATACTAAAGGGGCTCGTTTAGAAGGTGAATGTATTGAGGAAGAATCTATGACAACAAAATGATTTAAGCAAGGGCACACCAAGAAGGTGCAATGGTTTGAGGCAATCATTCCTCGAGCAGTGCTGCCTGTGGTGCAGAAAGGGCTACAGCATAGTGTCTTTCCTAATACACAGTTTCAGCACTTGTACATCAAATTGGGAACCTAGCATCTATTTCACGGATCAGGAACAGGATGTTAGAGTAAACTAATCTGAGTTTAATGAGAGGCACAAGTTCTCCTGTTGAACAATTTCTTATTTCCCACACAGCTCATCAAAACACATACCCAAATGCCCTTGATGCCCTAGCACTTGTATTGCATACATTAACACTCCCACATACACAAGATTTCCACCATAAACCAAACCACCTAAATCACTGAATCGGTCATAAAACATATGTGAACTTTCTGAAGGTGACAGGACCAGGGTAATATCTAAACAACATCTTCAATACAACCTTATCCTGTCTCTTCCAGCCAGCACATACACAGTTAATCTACCACCTCCTGAGTACTACTGAGCTGCTAAGCATTATCATGCTAGCGCATAACTTACTTCTATGCCCAATTGTTAATTTCTCAGTTTTCAGCAACAAGCACGCACAGCAATGCAGCAAATAGATCAGTGACTAAGAGCAAATTGGGATGGTTTAAGAGAAGCATCAGTAGAGGAAAATTCCACTGCTTTGCAAGCGATCACGTAGCTCTCGAGCAGTAGTACTCATAAGGGAGGAAACAGTTCACTTCTCCCCCTCAATGCTGAATTTCTCATCTGTGGTTCCCCTCCGTATGCTTATCACGACCAACACCGGGTCGGTGTTCCACACCGTTCGGCAAGAACCGATGCAGCTCAGGAAGGAGGAGAGGTGCCCTCAGCACTTAACGGCAGTGGCCAATCAC
>JAHREE010000480.1:3097298-3110746 GCA_033628505.1 Tringa tobata
TTTTTTTTTTTAGCTGAACTGTGTTGTTTGTGGAGGAAAGCATTCATCCATGGTTTGGCGTGTCAGTGCTACCATCGGCACAAGCTTTAAACCTCCACATTCACGTTTACAGGTGGTTTCCCTGCTGTCTTGCCCCTGTAGCCTCTGCACAGATACTGCCTTATCCCAGGAACACCTCCACTGAAATCAATACCGTCCCAAAGGCACTGTCCCCAAATATTTTTTTCTGAATTAAAAAAAAGATTATGTTCACCACTGTTGTACACAAAATCAGGCATAACTCATCCTTACTCTGGACTATGTGGATGCAACTAAGTCCCACACACAAATTGGTGATGGGAATATGATTGTTTCTCTCCATTTAGGGCATCAAAGTTTAACAGCAATGTAATTAAGTTCCCCTCAGCTCACTGTTCTGTCTAATATGTTGTTGCCAGGGAATTTGATATGCTCAGTATATTTGGCTCCTACAGGCCAAGGTTTGCTGTCTCTTTATACTCATGGATTGGTATCATGGTGCATGAATTGGTTTACTGATTTAAACAGGATCATCTGGAGTGTATGATATCGAAAAAGAAAAAAAAAGTATCAAGTCGAGCTTGTCTATACATCACTGTAAATCAGGCTGCATCCTTGTAGGACAGCTGTGCTCACACAGCTCAGTTCCTTACAGCGGTGTAGCTAGCAGATTGCTGTGGTGCTTTCAGTCCATTAGGAACATCAGTAGTTTCACCTCAAGGGGTAGCTCCGTCACTGTAATAACCCTGCAGTTACAGTTTCTGCTCCAAACTTTTTTTCTGGCAGGCCTCCACCTGCCTTCCCAAGCTGTTCTGCGCTGAACCTCCTTTGTGTTCTCTACAGGTGGGACCTGGATGTTCCCTCTGTCTGGCGGCTGCCACATATGTTGCAGAAGTCAGTCTGCCTGCTTAGCAAAACTACCATTTTGTTCTATATCTGCTTTCTTCCCGTTTGTTATTTTTTTATCTGGTCTTTGATCTGCTTGCTGTTTGAAGGGCCACGCTTGAGGCAGAAACAATGTGTGCTTAGGGGGATGGAAGGCGATGGCCAAGCGGGGTCACAACAGCTAAAGCTATGAGATGGCACTGAAATAGAGTCAAGGACAAAATCTATCCATGCAACAGAGTTCAGCCATACCTGGAGGGATGCAGGAGGATTTTGGTATTAAATGCTAATAAATATGTGCATTTGCATGTAACTTACAATTGACTCGCAGGATTGATTCACATGAGTCTGATCAGAACACCACAGAGATAGATAGGGATCAGCCCACCCCGTTCCTTTTGCCTACCAGACTTCTCTTATTAAAAAGTACATCCTGCCAGAAGCACCATCAAATAGTCCATTCAGCATTTTTATAATTTCCTTTGTTATGAAACTCATTGTTATCACATGAACTGATACGCGTTTCAGGCTTATTCTTATTCCCAGAGTTGAATAATGTCATGTAAGGCAAATGCACGGTCCTCTTTTCAAGCCCTGCTCTCTCTCTGAGCTATTAGTGGTAACGTTGTCCACTCCTTGTCAGTAACACTCAAGTGCTCACACTCCATCGAGACCTTTTCTGTATTATGCAAGTTTGTTGAGGCTGACCCTTTGTGCTGATGGAAGCAGCAGGTTTGAGATTTTCAGTGATCTAACGTGCCGTTGTAGGACTGGTCCTGATTGAGAAAGGCCTCACAGTTGCTTGCAGTTGCAACAAACTGGAAAATCAAAGAAATCCTTATCTTAATATGTGGCGTGTTTATGCAACTTCCCTTGCACGCTCAAATTTTCTAGCACATGAATCCAGAATGCAGTAGCAAGTTGATTAGTAGGCAGGTCAACCTTGCAGAGCAGCTAGCAAGTCAGCCACTCTCCTTACTGCCTCCCTTTCTTTCTCCTGTCTCCCCCTTTAAGCCAAAACCGTCCATCACTGTGCTTTAAAATAGCAACCCACTTTAAACCTATAGCAAAATTCTGGCAACGGTGGGGTCACCTTGTGGGCTACCCTCCCGAGTCCATGTAAGGTCTCCCCACGCCCTGGGATCCCATAAAACACGCCCTATTGCAGACATGAATGTAAGGACAACTAAGTCTTCTGCAATTAAATTCTGAAGAACATGGCATGTTTTTACTGAAAAACAAATTTGTGCGAATCTCCAGTTTGTTGGAAGTGCTAACAATTGTGACACATTTCTGCGTTAGTACCAGTTCTGCAGAGGTGTCGTGTATCTGAGAAAATGTTGGAACTGTCATTTTCCATCAGCGCAAACGCAGAAATCAACATTAGCCTTTCCAGTAGACTAAAGTCTAGCTAGAGTAAAAGCTGTTCTCTGCTGCTTGCAAGGTGCAAAAGTCACTCGTCGTGCAGCCACATCTCACAGCTTTGATGTCATGGGAAACCTTCAAAGTGTCTGAGAGGGATATGACTAGAAATTTTGTCTGCTGAAGGGTGCTCTGTCATCTCCCTCATACCCAAACAGAGTTCTTTTGCCTTCTACCTGTATGCGACATCAGGAAGTGTCATTCTACTAAGGACAAAGCAGGTTTTCTCTTATTCTTCAGAAGGCAGGAGCAAATGATGGTTATGACTTCCAACATTAACAATTGCTTGAAGAAGCAGCTATATGAACACTGTTCCTATCACTCATCGCTCCCCACTGCATTCACTGTAAATATTCGAACAAGTGAATATCCTAGTGCCACGGCTCAAGTTGTGCAAGAAGAGTCTGGAAAAGTTCTGGAAAAGAGCAAGCGGGCCTCGGTTGAGACACACAAATTATAATTTGACCTCCTGCACAAATTTAATCTCGTCTAGCCCTATGAGGAGTTCTGTGAACATCATGTGACACTGCAAGCGTGCACGTAGATGCTCTGTTGTTGTCAGCTGTCAGGTGGCCACAGTGCCTGTGGAAGGTTTCCTCGAATGCAGCTCTAAAGTGCAAAGGAGAAAAGACTGGGAAAAATGTAGGTATAGTGTTGTGGCATTCAAATTTTCTATAAAATATTTCTGTTCTATATTTGTACAATTATACTAATTATATCTTTTGACAAAGCTGTCCTGGAAAAGTCTGCTGTTCTGCTCTTGATAGAGAAACACAAAGTCCAAATTATGTTTGATTAAATCTTGACTAGGTTCAATATGCTATGCCTGTAGGCATTGTATAGGCTAGAATGTGAATCTTTGTAAGTAAAGTTACATTAAGTATCTTGGCTTCATCTGAATCAGGCAGCCCAGAGGCATGGCTAGACATATGAAAGAAAAAGGTTAGATCTATCTTGAGAACTTATGTCTGAAGGTAATTATGTTTGCTCTTGTTCTGGAAAAAAATCAGGAAACTCCTAGTTTCTTCTACAGGAAAACAAGCTCTCCTATAAATATTAGATCCTAAAACATCCATAGAGAAGTGGGCTTGAGTGATATATGGCTCCCATCATGCTGGACACTGCACTCTGCAGTTTTAGAAGAAGCCTAGTAATTTGATAAGAAGGTATAACTTGCTTCCCATACTTCCATGGGCTCTTTTTCTGCTGAAAGGGACGAATTATTAACAATATACTAATACACTCAATTTGTATAATCTAGGCAATCTTCTACATCGATAATAAATAACTTACTAAGAGAGTAACGATGTCAGTTACCTGGCTGGTAATCACAGGATGGCTGAGGTCAGAAGGCACCTCTGGATGTCATCTTGTCCAACTCCCTTGGTGAAGCAGAGCCACCTAGAGACAGTTGCATGGCTCCATCTTCTTTAGACCCTCCCTTCAGGTATTTATATACATTGATGAGATTATCAATGTATGATAAAAAGAGATTACATTATCGACAATGATATTATGAATGTAATATCTAGTTTAGTAACAATACTTATCAACAGAGTTTTCCAGAGTGGCAAAAATCAAAGAGAATGGTGCTTCCACACCTATTCAAGGTGGATGTGGATGATATGGTCATGGGGGGTTTGTTATTTGGTTGACTGCTAGGCTGCTGGCCAAAGGCAAAGAGGAAAAAGACCCTCAAAGACCTGAAATCAAAAGACAGACAGCAGTTGTCAGCTGCTTCAAGATGCAATCAATATTATCTCAAGCTGGACCCTCAAGATAGGAAAAGTCCAAGGCGGATACAATAGAACAATCAGCATCACAATAGTCAGGTCAGATACAAGCTACCACTTGTGCTATTGTAAGGAAGGATTTGATGTTATACTTTCCCCGCTTATTCCTTGTTTTAGTGGATAGGATAATTCGTTCTATAAAGAAGGCTTTTCATCCTAATATTATTTTCGTATTCCCAGTTCCTCATTCTTCCTCAGTTGTGTGCTGTGCGAGATAAATTCCAAGTTTGGGCAGTAGAATAAATGGGGTGATTTATTGTGGCGTGGTTCTTACATGCATGCAAAGCAGGGACATCTAGAGACCAAAGCAGAGTCTGCAAACACACTCAGTACAAATGCATCTACTAGATGTGGAGTATTAGAGCAGTTTTCAAAAGCAGCTTAGATAATAAGTACGTTGCATGACCTCTAGTGGTATTAAGCCCAAGGCACTGTCAAAGTCACTCAGAGCAGCCTGATAGGGTTGGGGAAAAGCCAAGGTTACAGAGGCACCATCGCATACGTGCTAGTGCTGTCCTGCTGTACCCCACCGCCCTGCCAGCTTTATGCCCACTCAGATTTTGTCCCACTACCAGGGTAAGACTGAGAAAAGTTTTCAATTCAGCAGCAATTCCAAACACTCAGCAGAGCAAATGCCTTGCAGCGATGCCTTTGTTGTCAACTAATCACATGTGGTCATTAATCTTCCCTGCTATTGTCTTCACGTAGAGGAATAAGGAACCCGGCAACACCAGTGAAAGAAGGAATGAGAACTGGGAGGTGAAATCTACAATGTCCTCTCTGCAGCAACTCAGAAAGTTAACAAGGAGTAACTTTGAACATCAGCAGAAGAATAACATTCTGTTTCACCATTTTTGTGGGTCCCACTCCCTTGAAGAGGTGAAGCCATCATCACTGACACCCCCTTAGAGCCTTGGAGGGTCCAAAGTCCCCACAGCAAGAGAAGGAGGCTAGGAATGACCCGCTGCCTGGGATACAGTCTTTGCAAGTAGGACCAGGGCTGCCAGAAAGGAGCTACTGGCACAGAGATGAGGTGGAAACGGCAACAAATGTGGCAACAGACAACAGGGAATGTGACTGCGTGATTGGGAAACCAGGCTTTCCCACAGGACTGCTAGGAGGAGACCAGCGTTCTCAGGGACTTGCTCTTGGCAGTCTCCCGGCGGGCCAGCCCGCAGGTTACAGGACACCCCGAGAGAGACAAGTTACATTCTTTAGAGTTACGGGGCCTGTTCCCATGGTTTCCCTTCTCATCCCTCATATTCTGACTCTGGCCTCTGAGCCACGCTGAGTGTGCAGTGAGTCAGCCCCCACCGGCACGGCGGTGGAAAATATTTCAGTGCTCTGCCACAACCGAGAGATGCATTTTGACAAAGTGCAATTGCTTGCTATGGAAGACATATTTTGTTTTATTTGCACTTACCTTTGGTTTCACTCACGTTCTGGGGTTTGGGGCCTTTCTCTCGTGAGCTTCTTTTACATTCCTGGCAGGCTGGCTGTATTCCCGACATTTTCTAATTATTTCCTTGTTGTTTGCTATTATTTGCTATTTAGTCCTTTGGTGTGTAAATAGCTGTGAAACAGAGAGGAGAACTTCAAAGCCAACTATTTTTAAAGGAAACTATTTTAAATAGGTAGTATACAAAATTGACCGCAGACCAATTTAACACAGAAAATTGACATTGCGTTTGCCTTATCTTACGAAAGTATTTAAATTGGAACCTCTTCTCATATGACTGAATAAGACTTTTAATGGATTTGTTTCAGGGTATGATGCAGGGTTATTTACTCTGTATATTTATCGAAACAGATATATCACCTTCATAATTAACAAGTGAGTATACTTTAGGCAGCTGTTTGGAGCCGAGTTGTTATAGCAGGCACCTCTTTAATGTGAGTATGAGCTGTTTTGGCGTAGCTGCTTTCCAGATGTAAGCCCTTTCTGGCATGGACCGTGGTTTCATCTGTGTACAGCATCTACAACTTACAGAGAACTGTTAGAAATAATCAATGATTAAAAGTTCCACATAAAAAAGTGTGATTTACCTAAAAAAGCTTTGGAAGGTCAGCTTTAGACAGCTAAAGTTTTGATGTCTGTGTTCCTTACCCTTTGTTGACTTTATAGTTAGCAAAGTAAAACAGACAGTTGAGACAGGTTGTGTTAGCTACCATCCAGAAGTGCTTATCTGAGATGAATGGCCATCCCAAAGGTTTTTTCCACTGCCTACAAAGCAATGGCTTTGGGTGACGAACTCAGAGCTACATATCTAACTACTAGACCTACTATGCTAGGGCTAAGAAAAACTGCCCACGTATCCAGTTTGTTCCGTAGCAGTGGATTCCAGTGAGTACTACAAACTCAAAAAAAAAAAAAAGGCATTTTTTGACAGTTTGTCTGTACTGAAGATGTGCAGCCACTTACAGAAGTAGAGGACAAACAGATTTTTCCTTCTCTGATTAAAACCAGAGAAAATTAATAGACTGTTTTGCTGGGGACATAGATCCTGCTGAATAGGTCTGAAGCAGAATAAAGTATGAGTCCCAAGGTGAGCCATCCTTATTGGACTTTAGTTCTTCCTTTTTTTCCTTTTTATTCGGCCTTGTCCTGATGCCTCTCTCACTGAAATATTTTTGGAGGTTACTGCAGTTTGAATAACTCCTGAGTTCCCAGAAAGAGAAGGACTGAAATTGCTCAAAACAGCAGGGTGTTGAATGAGAAGAGAATTCATTTGCCTTGAAGACATTTCCCATTTTCCCATTACTTATTGGCCAGTTCTGCACCAGGTTCTCATGGCATGGCTGTGCTGCACTTCTTTTGACCTTTAAGTCAAGATAAATGTACCTAAATGATATGTAGTTTACATGGAGTGTACTTACCCCTGTATGTGATCACAGAGTTCCTTCGGGTTTTCTCCTAACAGTATTAAAATCTGTATTTCTATCTCTGGACTGAGAGGGTCTTTCCACCTGTCAGATTTGTCTAATTCATACCTCTCTCTGGTGGTGAATGGGTCTATTTTGCAAGAGAACTTATCTTTCATTCCATCCCTGTTCTTCTCTGTCTGACCTTTTTGATTTATTGATTTCTGTACTGAACATTTCTGCTCCTTCAGCGCAAATTACATGATTTGAAAACCAGTCTTAATGCAACAAGTCTTCCTAACTTGCAAGCAAGCTTTAAACTCTTCCAAATAATAATTATTTCAGTATTTTCTTTCCATCTGCTCTCTCTGCAGAATCCCTTGCTATTTTGTGTTATCAACAGTTTAACTAATTTATTCCTTGGAGTCTTACAATGACGTAGCAGTATTTCCAAAAACAGCGTCTAGAATGTTTATTGTACATTCTGCTGAAAGGTGGGAAGGGAAGAAAAGGCAAAACAAATGGAATCCTGTATTTGTTTACTGTAACAGCAGGACTTTTTCACAGTTAACACTGAATATTTAAATGTGTAGTTTCGATCTGATTCACTGGCTCATTACCATGCTGGTGGAGTTTGATAAAAATCTTGACCTGTGTGGGGATTGTTCAGGATTACAGATTCCTGTATAATTACCTAAAGTTAATGCCCTACTGCAGCCCTTGAGTATATTTTACCAGGATTCCACCAAGGTTCAGCTAAGTGGTGTCTCCCACATTTTTGATGGAGATCCCACTTTTCTCACTTTTTGCCAGTCTCCCTGGAAGCATCAGGTAGCCACTGTTCTCACCCACAAGGACAATGTGCATGGCAGGTTGGCACCACAGAAAAAAACACCCCACAAAATTAATGTTGGGAGCTTAAAATTGGAAGAGCATCAATAGACTGTGCAACAATGCAAAATAAGACTTCAGATAGATGAATTCTGATGAATTGTGCAATAGCAAATTAACATGTTGCTGCCTCCAACTACCCATCTTTGATGGGCTGCTGCACCAAAATTAGGACAGTGTCTACCCCAGGCCTCAGCAATCCCTCTCCCATGTCGCAGCAACAGCTCAAACCAACAGTGAAAGGGGGTTGATGCCATGCCAGACACTAAGCAAGGAAAAAAAAAAAAATAAAAACCCCAAAAAAACCCACCCCAAACAAACAAACAAGCCAAAAAAAACCCCAAACAGAACCTCTACCCTTCTACAGTCAAAAAGTTATCTAGGCTCTAAAAATGGCAAGGTATTAAGTGATAAGAGCAAGCAACCCTTGCTCAGTGCATTCTTGGCTTTCCTTTTCCACACTGGGAATGTGACAGAGTGAAGAGCTTTCTAAAAGCCCACTTTTGGAACAGTGCTCCACTGAGGACCCCAATGTTATGTGCTAGAGACCTAGATAAACGATAAAGAGATGTAACTGGAGGAAGATGCTGGCAGATGATCTTGTCCATCTTAACTAGGATACAAAGGGAACTGGAGTGGCCCTTTAGAAGAAAAAAAGGTGCTGTAAGCCTAGGGAAGAAAGTAAGGGCTGCTGGGCTATGATACAGCAGGTTGTTAAAGCTCATCTGAATTTTAATTGTGTGCCTAAATCTTTGCTCTTGCTTAAATCCCACAGAAATCTGTAGGTTTTAGCAAGTGCATACATGCCTTGCTGAATCAGCACTGTAGCTTGTTACTTGAATTGCTGCCCTATTAAACATAAACCACAAAAGATATACTCCATAAACTTTATTGTCATTACATTGCATTTTCATTTAACATTAAAGTGAAGAGTCTGTCTGCCTCAGCTAGAGGCTCAGATGGAACACAAGCTTTTCTGGCAAAGGGAATGTTGGGCAAACACCCCAGTTATGGCAGCTCTCTTCATATCACAAAAAGGGATCTGGGATCTAGACTCTTGTGTAAGATCTATGAACCTGTAATTGCTAAACAAGAATATGTTTTATAGCTGAAAACTTAATTGTGCTGTTTGAGTAAGTGCAGTCACTACATTAGCAGCCCTTAAGTAGATCATCACCCTCTCAGCTACAGAATTTCTGCCACAAAGATGGCTTGTGGCAAAGTTCAGAATTAATGTGGTTTTTGTATCATACATTTTGCTGGCCATTATGGTAATATTAGGATAAATACTCCAACTGTATAGGATAAAATACATTATGGTCTGCTTTCAAACGATTTTTTCATTCATTTAGGCAACAATATTTAATTTATGCCTTTTTAAAATCATTGGCTATTTAGATCTTCAGTAAAAAACTTCTGAAACGACTGTAGTTCTGTGCAGTGCCATTTTGAAAAGTACGCTCTCTGTCCACATCTCACGTACTGCATAGAACTCTGCTCATCTTTGTCCCAAACACCAGCAACGGAAAAAGATGTGTAGGCATGATGTAGTTTCTTACAGGGACGGTAATTTAAATTGGGAATATGTGGAAGGTCATTTCCGAACAAACAAGTTAGCAAATGTGAACTATTCAGTTTTGCCGTTTGTGCTTTTCCTTGTCATAGCATGTAAATTCACGGTAACCTGGGACACAGGCACATCTGCCCGTTGTTCCCATTTAAATAATCCCAGCATTAAGATTGTATGTCACAGTTAACAGACTCTATGCTGGGGATAGCTGAAAAAAAAAAATGCATTGCCTTGTTGAGCAGCAGTAGTGTGGTTCATCAAAGTTACCAGAGCTAAGTTCTATATGAAAGGAGATGCTGAAAAGCCATATATTGCTTGAAAAACAGGAGGACGTTAGTCCACCATAACCAATAGCAATGCAAAATAGATTCTAGTACCTTTTATCCTAAAATTAGCCATATTATTTGTTCCACCTGGTCTCAAGTTCCAGACTAGCTTCTGTTGATGTTCAGTCTGGCAAGAGTTTCCGACAGCAGAGAATCTCCTAGAGAGACCAAAAAATGCCCAGTGTGATCTCAGAGTCTGCGATGACTGCTGTGTGAAAATACTATTCTGTATATTTGTCATCTGCTTCTGCAAAAAAAGAGTGTTTGTATGAGACTCAAATGCACAGATGTCTAATTGAAATAGTTGTCTTTCACATTCATCAGTTCCTCAACACAATTTACCACATGTCTGTACAAACATTTGGGCTGTTCTACTGCATAGGTGGTGGGGGATTTGAACAAGCAGCTGGAGGCAGGGGATGCTTTCTGCAACAGTTCTGTCTTAAATGTGTATCAGAACATAGCCTCAGAGAGTGAATCCAGCAGCAAAGTGTCCTTCCCTCCCTTCCTCTTGAATGCTGTGTGAGGAATTGTCACTGTCAGGTGTGATTTGTCTCATCTGTAATTCATGATTTCATATGAGTATAGGTGAATATAATGTTGGCTAGGAATCCTTTTCAAAGCTTTATGCCAATTCTAGATAAGTTGCCAGGATCTCAAGAACAGGATTTATAACACTTCCTGATAGAAAACATGAAATGAGCTTTTATAAAGTAGTAGTCTTTAAGCTCTTTTGTTTCGTCCTCTTGATTTTCATGTCTCAGAGGTGATATTTTCAAGGTCTTGTCTGTAACCAACAGGATTAAAAACCTGTTTTGAACAAGACACCCTTCAGATTTAGCCACAGAGGTGTGATTTCAAGAGCTTTAAGAGACACGCACGCACACACAGGGGCAGGGCATACAATGAATCTCATGAAGAAGGAGATTGTGAAAGTTTGGCTTTGTGTGATTTGGCAGGCTCCCAACAGCGCAGAGGGTACGTGGTTCTGCCCGGCGTTAGACGTGCGGGTGGGGGCACAGTGCTCAGGACCAGGGCAGACTTCCAGGTCCCCATGTTTACTGGGAACAGCTGCCTCCCCGTGCCTTTGGGGTGAGGCACAAGAGCGTCAGAGAAGGGGGAAAGGGAGTCAGCATCTTCTCTCCTACAGGAAAGCTACGTGGGGATAGAAGCCAGCCCGTGCAGGGACACAGCCCATGCACACCCCTTGCCCGTCTGCCTGAGAGGGGCTTCTCTCCTGCTGAAACAGAATCACTGCCCTCCTGGGAAGGACAGTGGAGGTTCTGAAAGGCTCCTTGCGAGCTGTGTGTGCCCAAAAGGCATGGTTATGGCAAGTGTCTTTCACCAAATCCTTCGGAATATCACCTCTACAATGAAAATGTTTTATTTTTCAGTTACCTAGAAACTACCGACTGGGGATCACACAGGTCTGTATTAGACTGTAATTAGATATATTTCACAACATCCCCGTGAGGGAAATCACTAATTACAGCAGTTTGTTGAAATTAAAGTAAGTATAATAATGGTTGGTAGTCACTATGATATTATTGCAATCTTGTATTACTACACTTCGGGCTATGATTGTATCAAATCTCAGAAGCCAAGAGGGTTGGGTCTGGCTGGCATATGAATAGAGAATGAAGAACTGAACTAGGCATTTGCAGTTTCTTAAGAAGCCATGTGCTCATAAATCACAAGTGATATTAATTTGGTCTGGGATAAATATTCTGGTGCTTTGGTGTTGAGAAACACCCTGGAGCTTGAGAGGCGGTGTTGTGACAGAGAGATGAAACCTACGGCCTGTCCTGATCAGCTGTAGCCGTATAAAAATCCTCTATTTTTATGGAACTGATGATTTTGCAAGACAAGTATGTTGGTCATGGCAGCATGGAAAAATCCCGACTCAGAAACTTGCATTTGCCTTGCTTCTGCTCATTAGAAATGTGAAAGTTACTTTCTTCTCTTGCATTTAAATACCTTTGTGAGGCATTACTGACATCAGTGATGAAGCATTCCCATGGTAGAGCGGGCTGCATTTCAGTAGGGGAAGAAGTCTCTTTACACACCCGGACTATGAAGTCCTCTGTTATGACAGATAATCCATAAGTGTGGGATGACAATGTTCTGGTAATGTAGTTTTAGGTTTTGCATAGATTAATTAAATGGTTTTTAACAACAATGTAACAAATGTTATTTTCACTCTTTCTAGCAAAAATTATTACATGGATTTTAATGGGTGTACCGAAAGAGGAGCCTGGTTGCTGAAAGACTGAAGAACTTTGCTAATCTGTATAAATTACACAGGACTGTTAGAACTTCAAGAGAACGAGCTGAAATAGGTGAGGGTGTATCAGACTCCCTGCATTTGCAAACTGTCTCCAACTGGCCTAGCTGGACATGCCGTGGAAAGAGCTGGTGTGCAGAGGACTCGGTGAGAGACCAGGATCCAGCCAGCAAGTGCCCAAGAAACCCAGAGGAGTGGCCCACAGAGTAAATCCATGGGGTAGCTGAGATGTAAAACTGTACCGTGTGTCGTCATTGGTAACGCTGGCTGGGCTGCTGACTTGGGCTGTAGCATCAAAAGCTCAGAACAGGCTTCACACCTGCCCAGATGCAAGGTGTCACAGCACAGCTGATGCCAAAAAAGGGGGTCGGTCACCCCCTTCCTTAGTGACCATTTCTGGCCAACTGGTGTCTTGCTTCCTCCTTTCTGCTGTCCCCAGGGCCCTGAGCTGGGTGAGCCTTTCAGCCTGCTCAATTGGCAGAGCACCTCAGCTACTTTTGCAGGGCTTCTCCCCTCTTCCTTCTTCTCCTGCTCCTACAGCAGGAATACCATCCTTTAGTTTACATAAAATGTCTCTACAATTCTGTGAGTGGGTATGTACCAGTTGTAGGTGGCTGGGTTTTGGTAGCAGGGGGCTGCCGAGGTGGCCTCTGTGAGGATAGGCCAGGAGCTGCCCTGTGCTGGACACAGCCACTTCCAGACATCTCCAACAGATCCACCACAGGGCACGGCGGAGCCCTCAGCAACAGCGGTGGCACTTCTGGGAAAACAAATATTGAAGAAAAGGGTAAAAATGCTGCACAGCAGTGTCAGAGAGAGGAGCGAGGAAAGAGAAAGAGCAGTGTGAACACCAAGGTGAGAGAAGAAGAAAGCGATGGAGGTGCTACAGGTGCTAGAGCAGGGATTTCCCTGCAGCCCAGGGAAGATCCCATGCTGGAGGAGACAGTCGCACTGCAACCCATGGAAGATCCCATGCTGGAGGAGACAGCCCACACTGCAACCCATGGAAGATCCCATGCTGGAGGAGACAGCTGCATTGCAACCCATGGAAGATCCCATGCTGGAGGAGACAGCCACACTGCAACCCATGGAAGATCCCATGCTGGAGGAGACAGCCGCACTGCAGCCCGCGGAAGGCCCCACAACAGAGCAGGTGGACATGCCCTTGAAGAACTGTGGCCCGTGGAGAGCCCGTGCTAGAGTAGTTCTTGAAGGACTGCAGCCCACGGAAGGACTTGGGCTGGAGCAGAGTGAGAGGAGGAAGGAGCAGCGAAGAGGACCTGCGGTGGGCTGGCTGCAACTCCTCTGCACTGCTTGGGGGTGGTGGGTAGAGGAGCTGGGAATGGAGGGGTGAAGTTGATCCAGGGAAAGAAGTAGGGTGGTGGTGGTGGGGGGGA
>JAHREE010000480.1:3110971-3130913 GCA_033628505.1 Tringa tobata
CCAGGGTGTCCCTTAAGTCTTCCAAGTAGATTAAGAGAAGCTGAGATGGAGATGAGCTAGAGAGCCTGCGCGTGGCCTGGAGGAATCGGTTTCCTGAGGATAAAGAGGGCTGATCTGTGCTGGGCTTGTTGCTCTGACTCGCTAGCGGGTATTTGCAGAGCAGCCCTTGGGGAGGGAAGGGGAGGGTGGCAGCTTGTTGCTTGAACGGAGCCCATTCTCGCAGGGAGAGAGAGGGCTGTACCGAAACCCTATTTTAAGAGTAGCAGAACAAATCTTAGCTCTGTACAGAGGTACATTACTAAACGAGCGTTTGAAATCACGTGATTTAATCTTAGAGCAAATTCATCAGCTGCAGCTCAACTGATAATGAGACTTCCTACCCCATCTGCTTATGTGGCGCTGACTTCTCAAACTAACAGGAAGAAAGTCTAAGAAACACTTGCTTCGGAGAGGAGCCAGCCTTGTTGCTAAGGAGATGATTGTTGTTAACACGCTGTAAGTAGGCTCAAGCTAACAGATGAGGTTATTAAAGCACCAACAATCAACTGTGGAGAGAAAAAAAAAAAAAGCATGTAACGTATTGGGTGTACAACGACTTCCTCTTTTTCTATAAAAGACTCTTAGAAACCAGAAGAATCGGTGAGTTTGGGTGGTGCTACCGAACTGCGGAAGCCATCGGATTAGCTGCTTAATTTTGTACTGTACAGCTCAAGAAAAGCTATTTAACATTTAAACCCATTTCTCTTGCTCTTTGGAGCCTTACCTTTCATTGGGTGTTTGGATGTGTGCTTAGTACGTTAAACCAAGAAAGCGGTACCGAGACACCTGATCTTAGGGGAAGGGATACCCAGCCCGTAGCGCACTAAACTTGTCGATCCCAAGTTTGTATTAAGTGATACTAAGTCAGTGTTAATGTAGTAGCCTTAAGTATTGTCTCTGATTCGTTATCCTGTTGTCTATTGCTTTCTCATTTCTGATGCATTGTGTATATTACGCTTGTTTCACCATTTGTACACAAAGTTAGATTGAATCCAGTCAGAAAACTTGTGACATCAAGACTCTTTTTTTGTTCATCAAATGATGAACAAAAAGTTCACCTGTTCATTCTGAAGTTAAACAGAAGTTGAAAGTTCATTTCTTCGTTCTAAATAAAAAGTTCAGAATTGTATACTGAACCCAGAAAACCTCAACTCTGTCAATAGATGTGTGATCTTTTGATGTCTGTTTCCTGTTACTTTTACGTATGTCCTGTTTCACATGTGTCCGTCCACTATTTTGGTGGAGGGTGTTTCTAATTTTAGGCTCTCCTACTTGGTGATGCATTTTTGGTTATATAGTGAAGTTCTGCAAGCAGGTTTAGCAATTGTCTGCAGTTCTTTCTTGTAAGCTGTCCTCTGTATGTTCTTACAGGTGGGTAAGTTGCTGCTCAGACGCTCCAGCTGTCGTCTTGTAAACTAATGCCACACTGACACTCTTCCTGTGCATACTTGATTAGGGATGTGAAAAGAGGTGCTTGCTAGCTGACAGCTGTGCTGGAAGAAGCTCTGAACCTGAGGAGTTCCTCCAGTGAAACTATTTCTTCTGCTTCTGAAGGACAGCGCTGTTAGTGTAATCTATTTTGTGTTCTGGTGGCAAAAGGTGATGAGTATTGGCACCGACTGCTGGTGCAGACGTAGCCAAAAAGTAATATGGCAATATCCTACTAACCATGTAACTCTTTTATAATAGTCCCAAAAATGGACTGTGTCGTAGAAAACTCCAAATACAAAATATTAGAAGATGCTGATAGTTGAATTGAAATTAAGGAAAGTATATGAATTTGAGGGGCCTTTTCAGATTTCTACAGATTTCCCATTTAAGTGAGGACAGAAGTCTTACGTTTTTAAGGTATGTAAAAATTAATGACATTTAGCTTGCGTCACAAGTCTGCTGGGACCTCTGTAATGCTTCCTGACCCTTGAGTTTGGAGGGCTGTGTGAGGATTACTTACCTGGCGACAGAAGAATCAAAGGATCAGCTTATCTTGAAAAGGGAAGGGAAAAGGATGAGTGTTTGGTTTCTTGCTGCTCTGGGATTCTTAGTCCAGGAGAATAAGTATAGCACATTTTATTAGAGCCTGTTATTGCTGCACTGCATCCTGGGGACTTGTCACGTGTTGATGTCATTGGGCTGTCATCAGGGTCCCCTTCTCACCAAGTGTGGGAGAGGTGATCTCGGTGATGCTCGGCCCTCCTCAGCCTTCTTCAGCTAGGTTTCCAGCTGGCCTGTAAGATTGCATTTCTGCTCCCGACCTCCCTTTTCCTTTCCTACCTTACTGCCTTCTGTGTGACTAATGTTGTTTACATGTGTGACCAGAGTGATCGGCAGTAACTGAATATGGGTAAATATTCACCAGGGCTTTGTGCCTTGTGATGGCAGATATACCCATATGCTGTGGCTTCTCTGCAGGAGAAGTAACAAAAATTTGTGTTATCTTTTTTGCTGTTGTCTCATGTTTAAAGAAGTAGGATTGGATTAATTATGATCGCAATGGCATTTAAAGCTTAGAGGGACTTTCCTTCCCAGGTGATTTTTTTCCTTTTAGAAGGAACAAGTAAGGTTTCGGGTTCTGTCAGTTGACTAGCAACTTAACTGCTTTAGTTGATAGGAAGCACACAGTTATCATTGTTAGATCGGGCTGTGATGGCTGTATTCAAACAGTTTAAAAAAAAAAAAAAAAACCTCAGAGGTGTAACTTTCTACATAAATCATAGGTGGTCTTTTGTTAGCTACTTTACATTTGAGGATTTTGCTAGAATGATGTAAGCTGATCTAGATGTCTGACATCTAGATCTCGTTTAGGTAGCCACTTTATATTTTTTTTTGGAATATAAATGAAATCACTTTCTTGGATTTTTTCCCCTAACTAGATAGTGAAATATTTTGTCTTTAAATCCAGTGCATCTCCTTTATGCTTCCCAGTGCACCAGAAGAACTACTGTTGTATTTTTCAAAACGTAGTCTATCAACTGAGAAAGAGACAGCAAGTTCATATTAAACAATATTTCCATTTAAGTCGGATGTAGGCGTGTAGTATTTTCCTTTCTTCTTCTTCCTCTTCACTGCTCTGCTGTATTTGGCAATGGTTTGTTGCCCAGAAAAGGATGAGAATGACCGTTCTATGCTATTATGGGTACTCTGGAAGAAAGGGAGAATTATAAAGAACAGAATCAAATGTGCATTCAGACTGTTGTATTGACCACATTTAAAGTGAAGGTGCACAGGAGATGCTCCAAGATGAAAAAATGTATGATAGTGACTGGAACCTGTACACGTTGTCACTCTTTCCACCTTTTCTTGTTGCCTAAGAATCTAGAAATCTGCCAGAGGTGAATAACTTCAACAGTCTCCAGAGGATGTTGCAACTCTGTGCTTAAGGGCACCAATCCCATGCAAGTATGAATATGCAGAAGTGTCTAGGCCTGGGAATCCACTTTTCTTGTTTCCTTTCTGTTAATTCCCCTGCTGACAAAAATAACACGTAAAGCCTCTTAAGTTTGCATCCCTACCCTATAGCTGCAGCTTTTAATGTCACTGGGTCAGCAGCCAACTCTTGTGTGTCATCGACTGTGTATAAGTCCATAGCTGAACCACCATCTGTTGTGATTCAGAGAGACAGGGAATGAGTTTTTGAGAGTGGTATTTAAAAAAGACCTTAGTGTAAATGGTTTAGAAAGGCTTTACAAATTATTGTTTGCTCAGCAGTCTAGACTCAGGTGACATGGGGAGAACCCTAACCCATTAAGAACGGCAGTACTGTCTCATATTTGTGTTGGCGTATCATTGCTGACTGAAACTTCTTTCCTGATGGACCTGGTGAAAAAGTCTTGTTAAGACACGGACTCCTGCTAGAAAGAGTTCAAGAAGCTTCTGGGATCCTTGGTAATTCTAGGCATAATTATCACTAAAGACTGTGAGGGTCTAGTACTTCTAAGCCTTTTTCCAAATGGGAGATGCCTAATCTTGGTGCCAGTAAACTGGATAATGGTTGGTGAAGAGATGCAAGTCATCTGCAGCCTTCACGTCTGGCCTCTGACCTTCTTGCAAGACAAGCGTTCGCAGGAAGGAAAGCTGCTTAACACACCTAGCGCTTGTTGCAGCAGAACTTCCTAGTGTTCATAACAATTGTGACAAACTTCTGTTTGCCTTCTCTCCTTTCTTTGTTCTTTAAAATTCCCGCTCCTTACAGTTTGTCCTCCAGTCCCTTGAATCACTGTTGTCATTGCTGGTAACTGAAGATGAGGCTTTTGTACCTCTGTTGAGGGGGAAGAAAATTGCGTAAGCTGGGATTACAAGTTCTTCATCATAGCTGGTTATTTTAGGACAGTATATGGAGTAACTTCTGAACCTGCGCATAGCGCTTCTGTCAGAAGGTTTCAACTCTTGAGCTGTGTCTGTATCTATTAATGCATGACTTGTATCTACTCCAAAAACTCTTTAAATTCAGCTGAAAGTGTTTAAAGTTGCCTATATAAATGCTGTCATCATATGGACCTATACCAGCCTGGGAGAAAAAAAGAAAAAAAAAAAGACATTTAAAAAATGTATTAAGGGATGGAGAGTAAAACATCTGTCTGGGTGAGGTGGGCGAATTTGGACAAAGTTCTTTGAAGCTTTATCCAAATGCAAAGGATAAATAGATGAGTTATCCAACAGTGGATTTTTGCTGACCTGCCATGTGCTTAAGACTTTACAGCAGAAGTTGCACCATATAAATGGACAGAGAAATCTATGTGACCCTGGTTATGGTTACATGAGGCTGCAGATGTTACCGTCTTCTGTTGTTTTTGGTTTTCCTAGTCTGCTTTTTTGCTATGTTGCCAAGGCAGAGCTTAAGAAGCAGTTAATGCTGAATGTCAGGGAAAGGAAGGTAGATGCAGTGATTTAAAATTAACCTGTTGATGATAGCTGCAGACTTCAGTGCTGGTAAGCATGAAACTCCTCAATGAGCATATTAGCAGCTGTTGGATGCATCCTCAAAACCGTAGTTCTGCCTTCATGTTTCTTTTACCCAGGGGAAGTGAAGCACTCAGATCTGCTACAGTCTCTTGGGTTGTCTGTCCCTGTCCCCCTCCCGGTCATTCCCCCCTTCCTCCCGGGACAATAACCCGGTGGGAAAGAGCGCGTTAAATCTATTTAATTCAGTCCCTCTCAATTGTACAGCAGTGTTGGGTAATAAATACTCTTGGTCTTTAAAAGGAAAACTGCAAAGCAAAAATAAAGGAAATTGGTAAACTCCCTAACATCATGAGGAAACTGAGAATTAAGAGTTGCGTCAGTGCAGAACTCCTAATTCACATCAGGGAAATAAAATTCATCTCCTGCATCTGGTAATAAGCTGACTTTTTTTTTTTAATCATTAAACTCAACTACTACTTTTTCTCAAGTGCTCTCCTTTGAAACTGTCTGTAAGCTGTGGGTTAGCTGACTAACCAGAGTTTTTCACCTAGGCCTAAATATAATTGCAAGGTGAAGTTGAAGTTTCGCACGTCTCTGTAAAAGCCACTGTGTCGGACACCTAGTGCTGCTTCAGAGGCTTTTTAGAGCAGAGCAATTGAGAGGGACGTGCTTAGGTACCAACTTTCAAAAAAGCTGTAAGTTCTGGAAACTTTGAACTTCTCCTTCCTAAGAGAAGTAACTGTTCCTCTATACCCTGTTTTGAAGGCAGTAAGTATGTCTCCCGAGGTTATTAAAAAACCCCATCTTATATATATGTATATATACATTCTGGGAAGAACGTGTCCAAAAGCAATTTTGAAACTTCTGTTCTCAAGTATGAGAGAATATAAGTTGCTTTAATATATGGATCAAATGTGTAACATTACATGAAACTTAATACCTTAGAGGGTTTGAATCCTAATCATACTGCGTGGCTGAGTCTCCGTGCTGCGTGCCTCATCATTTGAGCCTCCTGATTTTATTTGTAACTCTTCCAACTAACTTTCCTGGCTGTGTACTAGTGGTATTAAATATGATTGGGGGGAGACTTCTAGAAAGCTCTCTTCATTGTGTCAACTTGCATTTTATTTGGAAGATTCATTAGCTGCAAACCTTTCCTGCTCGGAGGTCAGATATGTTGTATATAAAGGAGTACGTTTTATCAATTAGAAGAGACTTTTAGATTCTATTAGCTGTTCTGGACAAAAGCTACCTAGGCTGAGCTGGTGTGGTGGATGTCTGGTGCTAGTCCATCCTGGTTTATGCCTTTTTCTGGCCCATAAACCTCATACGGAAGTTTGAAATGCTGAGGAGGAGGAGGAGTTTCTTCAGATTGGGCTGTGCAGAAGCTGTTGTCATGCGTTAATGCTAATGATGGTGCAGCAAGCTTTAGGGCCCTCGGGCTGATAATCAACTAGCAGGTTTGTGAAGTGGTCTTGTGTTAGACTAGTTCAGGTACTCGTATGCTTCTAAGTGCTATTTTAACGTGCTCTCAGAAGAGGGCAGAGTAGAATTTGCTCCGGGAAGCGTAATTGTCTTGAGGCTTATGTGTATCTAGAAATGAGCCAGCTCAGATTCCTTCAGTGTTACAACAGCAGCGGCTGTGTTATTCATGCTGTCCACCCGTATCGCGTACCCTCCTGGGCGCCGTGTGGCTCTTCACAGCCTCTCTCAGGTGTCCCTCCCCAGCGGGGGGATGCTGGAGCATGGAGGAGGAGAAGAGGTCTGTAAGCGTACCCCCTGCACCCGCACTGCCAAGGTCTGCTTGTTGTCACGCAGTTGCTGTGAGCACAAACATCTTGTGGTCGTTAGCCCAAGGTAATGCCGTGGCGCAGATAAGCAAGCTCTCGGTAGTTGGCAGACGCAATAAAGGAGATACCTTGCTGCTTTCAAGCAGTTTCCTTGCAGCCTGTTGAGGTGTGGTAAAATATGACCAAACAAGCTACTTGGAAAGGAAATACTGTGTATCTCTAGCTTTATGAATCTTTAAGTATGTTGGCCAATTTTTTTATTACAGTTAGTGTGGTAATACCCAGGACCATCATCCTTGCTGAAACAGTTCAGAGTCCACAGAGAAGACTAGCTCCCCTCACCCCCTTTCTTTATTAGAGGACAAATTGAGTTAGTTTTGTTTGGTTGGTTTTTTTACCCTGTGGCATCTTAGAAGTGTAGTTCCAATTCTCTGTTGTACCTCAATACCGTGCACTCCAGTAATTTAGCTAAACGAGCTTCTTCTGATCTTTCATCACCCTTTGAAGAGTTTTCTGGCAGGTTATCCTGTACAATTCAGTGCTACCTCAGTTAATGCAAGGCAATTGACATTTAGCATTATAATATTCTCTGTATGTGAAGACTTTCATGTTCCTTTTTTTTTTTCCTTCCTCCTTCAGGTTGACCCCAAAGATTACACTTTTTCCGGACTTAAAGATGAAACTGTGGGTCGACTGCCTGGAAAAGTAGCAGGGCAACAATTCATCATTCAGGACTGTGAGAATTGTAGTATCTACATATTTGACCATTCTGCTACAATCACTATTGACGACTGTGTAAACTGCCAAATCTTTTTAGGACCAATAAAAGGCAGCGTGTTTTTCCGTGACTGCAAAGACTGTAAATGCATAGTGGCCTGCCAACAGTTTCGCACACGGGACTGCAAAAAGCTGGAGGTATTCTTGTGCTGTGCCACACAGCCCATTATTGAGTCCTCCACAGGTATGAAATTCGGGTGCTTCCAGTACTATTATCCTGAGCTTGCTTTACAATTTAAAGATGCTGGACTGAGTATCTTCAATAACACATGGAGCAACATCCATGACTTTACCCCTGTGTCAGGAGAAAATAATTGGGGTCTTTTGCCCGAGGATGCTGTGGTACAAGATTATGTTCCTCTGCCCAGCTCTGAGGAGCTGAAAGCTGTCAGAATTTCTACCGATGCTACGAGGAGCATAATACCAATAACTCGAGGACGGAGACAGAAAAGCAGCGATGAATCGTGTTTGGCTGTGTTTTTTGCTGGTGACTATACAACTGCAAATGCCAGGAAGTTAATTGATGAGGTAAGCGACCTTTCTCTGCCTTCAGCTTTTTAAATTTCTAATTTAACTTTCCTCTGGGTAGTCTCCAGTGCTCCCTGAAGGGGGAACGAAGAGGCTCTGCTTGTCTATTAACCATACCAAGCAACTGCAGTGTTTAAAACCTTAAAATAAGGTAAGAGACTGAAGCTCATCTGATCAGACAGTTATTTTACAGCTGAAATCCTGTGACTGGTGCACCTGTCCTTCAACAGTTCCAGTGTATTTTTCTGCCATGGCACACCAGAACTACTTTCTGAAGAAAGCGTGTAGTTGATTAGATGAACTTGGCCAAACTTGGGGGAAGTGATTGGCAATGCTTGTGAAAGGGACACAGCCAATTAACTTGTTAGCTGATTGCCCTGAAAGCCACAGCTAATAAAACAGTCTGTCCTGAAAGTTTTTCCAGTACTAACAAAGACTTAAAACCAAAACCAACAAAAACACCCACCAAGTTAAAATGTAAGCCCCTTGCCACCCAGTATTGTAAATTTTTTTTGGAAGAGGCAGTGAGTGTTTGTCACAGATGATCAGCTGTCTTTGATTACTTAAATAGCTGGTGCTGTATTTTATTTTTTCCCCTTTGTGAGGCAGCAGCTCCTAAGCTTGGCTGAGTTTGGGCTTTCCTGGGGTTAAAATCTGGGAGTGGCTGGCTGCTTTTAGCACCCTGGAGTGCCAGGGATGACAGAGCAGAGCCAGTAACCATGAGCTACAGCTTCGGAGAGAGTTATCTGCAGAAGATCCCAGTGTTGTATGATCAACAAAACAACCAGTGGAGCTCCTTCCCCTGGGTTTTTAACTGCAAGGAAAGACAGCTGTAGGGTGTTCCCATGCTCCCCACCCCTCCACTGCCCAGTTGTGTCTTTCTGCAACTGAGCTACTAACAGCTACTTGAGTGAAGGGAGATAATGATACTTATGGGTTGTTTTTTTCTGCAGAAGGAATAGCTACAGTAAAGAGGATAACAGATGTGTTCTCCTGTGTTAGTAGGCCTTTAGAAGTTAGAGTTAAGAAGATGCTGAAAGACTAATTATTGAGATTTGTGGAAATCTTACTGCTCTGTAGATAAATGGATGCTTTGGAAGTACAAATACAGTTGTTCCTTCTCCACATGCTCTTAGCTTCCTATTAGATTTGAAGTAAAAAGCTCTGTGTTGGAAAGTTTGTGACTCTCTTTTCTGAAATGGAAAACTCCACCAGTGGATAGAAGAGAGTTTGAGCTAATGCTTGACTGAACGGTTGCAGACTAATGAGAACTAACTGCTTGACTCCAGATGCTGAATGCTTTTAACTCCCATTAGTTTCGGCTTCTGAAGGATTGTGGGGAAAAAAAAACCACAACCCTGAGCCATAATACAAAACAAAAACATTCACTTTACACCTCTAGGTACAGTAGGGCAGAGAAGAAAATCTGGATGAATGGAATGAAAATAAACAGAAATGTAGAAAAAGCAAATGGTCTTTGAAAAGAGCAAAGAGGGTCCCTTTGCTCTGTGGCTTCAAGTGTATGAGCAAAATGGGTGTATTCCAGTGTCACCTGGGTACTCAAGCCGAAATCTGTGCCTTAGAATCGTTTTTAACATGAATTCTTTCTCTGCTAACAGATGACAGGCAAAGGCTTTCAGCTGGTACAGACTAAAGAAGTCTCAATGAAGGCAGAGGATGCTCACAGAGTTTTCCAGCAGTGCGCATCAGAATTCATTCCACTACTTGAAAAAGGTGAGTTTGTGTTGTTTTATTTCTCTTCTATATCGAGAAGTCTAGCTGTCACTAGGGGTTTCTGGAGAAGAAAGAGGAATGAAGGAGAAATTTATGTTTCAAGAGCATAGTGTAAAGCCAGCTGAGATGAGTTTTGGAAGCCTCAGTCAGGCCTTAAACCAGCCAAAACTCTTGAAGGCATCAGAAATGAGCTATTCCACATTGTGGCTCTGCCTCCCCTCTAGTGGTCCAGCCACGTAGCTCAAGAGCAGTGTCGCATGTAGGTCTGTCTGGGATGCTCAAAAGAAACTCATGCTTTTAGATTTCTGAGTTATCACCATTGCTGCTCAAACACCTAGGCGTTCAGTGTTTCTGTATACTTATTTAAGCAAATCAGTGTAGAGGTGTATAAAGCAGGCAAGTGTTAAATTCCTGTTTATAACTGGTGTACTGTCAGAGTATTTCAAAAGCCTTTTTATTGATCTGACTGTAATGGGGTTTTCTCTCTTCCTGCAGAAGTACTGAGATCTTGCCATCTGTTACGTGCTAAAGCTCAATAGGAGCTCCCAAACTTAGTAGCAACATGCAGGGTTTTTTTTCATAGTAACAAAAGAGGTCTATGTTGCTCACTGCAAGAATAGGACAAAAGTTCTTGTGCTTACAAGATGGCAGTCTGGTTTAAAAGCTATTTTGCACCCGTGTGGGAAGAAATAATGTGTTCAGAACAAAACCAGAAAAAGGGGATCTGCAAATAGTGGGTGAAAAGAAGTCTAAAAATCAGGCAGTTTGCTATCTTGGGACTGAGGCAAAAATGCCCAAATGACTCAGTCCTACTCCAGATGTCTGTGAAATGGCTCACTATTTGAGCAGTATCGTCTGACTCACTTCCATGGTGCCCCGCGCTCCTTAGCATTTTTGTACCATTGCTGCCTTTCAAGAAGTAAACCTGGAATCCTGCCAGAATCTCTGCAAAAATGAGCATGGAATTGCAGATATTTTCTTCTCAGATAACACTGTACTTTGAAGCTATGGTTAAGTGTTTTTAATTCTTTATCCTGCATTATGGATCCTGCTGAAGCAAAAGCCGTAAAATGCTTCTTGCAAGCTTCACAATTCTCTCTGGGTTGAGAAATCTGCTGTTTCAATGCCAAGCTTGGAAGTCATATTGATTCTAGACGAAACTATCTTCTAGGTCCAGTGGTTGCTTTGGAGTTCAATGGAGATGGAGCTGTGGAAGCATGTCGAAGCACTATAAATGATGTTTTTGGTGGGACCAAGGTAAGCTGGTGTATTGCTTTATTGGCAGAAAACGTTACAGAAAGACTAGGGTATTTCATGGTCAGCTGTAGCATTGATGTACTACATGATCTTTTTAGGTATCTGAATATCCTATTTTTTTGGTTGGGTTTTTTTGGTACTCAAACCTCAAGTTGTTTTTCAGAGACAAGAAAAATTGCCCTAGGAAAGAGAGTACTAAATCCTCATACACATTGAAGAATAGATTTCCACTTAAAACTTCTATTTCACATGACAGTAAAAACAAGTTGTATAAATATAGTAGGGGAAAGCTCTGCTCCAAGTCGTATACTGAAGTCTGCTTTGTGATGTCCTAGTCTATTAAACCCTGACAAAGATAATATGGGATTTCAAATTTTTCAAGGTTTACTTTTGCTGTGTAGGATATTGCAGAATGCCTTTCTTCAAAGGCATTTTGCTTTTTTATTCTGTCAGCTTGTTTTACTGTAGCTTCTTTACACCACACCTCCTCTTTTCTTGCTGTCCCCCTTTCTCTGAATGGCAATGGTTTTGAGAAAGTTTCTGGAAACAATTAGGGCACTCCTGATAATGAAGAGGTGGCAAACCTTTTGCTTTTAAGCAGCTGTTCAAAGATGACTAGAATGTCTTTGAGACATAGTGTCCATACAACTCCATGTTGTCTTTCAGTTCCTTTTGAAGGCATTACTTGGAACTAGAGTGCCCAGTTTCTGGAAAAGAGTAATCTTGTAATAAGTCATCTCAAATGCAGCTAATGTTTGGGGTTTTTGGTGTTTGCTGCTGCACCAGCAAGATCCTGATGGCTCTCTGAGTCTAAAGAACGCTACAACTACAGTCTGGGCAGTGTTGTGATATTACTGATTCTTCTCTTGACCCAAAGGTCATCACTGTAAATTTTACCGTAAAAATGGCCTCTATAAGCAGGAACTTACAGTGGTTTTCTTTAGTTTGGTTAGCATATTTTTTTTTCCATAAAGAACAAAGACAACACTGGGTAGGTAATTCACTGGTTCTTCTACATCTTTTTCTCTATTTGAAGGCTGAAGTGATATGAATTATTAGAACAATTAAAATTTTATATTTTCCTCACTAAAATGACTGGTGTCTGTTGCAACACTACAAATGCTCTGATCTCAGACGCATCCAGAAACCTCAGAGTGTACTTCATGCTGTGAAGTAAGCGTTGTTCTTGGACATGATCTGTAGTATTTGGGTTTGGTTTCAAATGTGAAATTACTTACTGCATTTGGATTTAAAACTTCTGTTTACAGCCTGGTTCCATAGTAAAATCTTCCTCAATTATTAAATACTTGCTGCAGTGAATTAAGAAGCAGGGCTTCCTGAGAAGGGCTTCCTTTTTTTAGATAAAATGTAGCTCTAAAACTTCTGGGTTTGTGCATGGATCCCTAGACAATTGAGTATCATGAGTCTACATTTTTTTTAGAAAATGTATTTCTTTCTCTGGACTTATTACTACCAGAAGGTTCAGGAATGCTCTGTAGAATGGTTTCACCTCATTGTTGGCTGCCCTTATCGTGTTTGAGAGTTGTTATAGTGCTCAGAAAGAATTATAGGTGTCCTTGATCAAGAAACAATGACAAAAGCTCTCAGGAAGACATGTATCCTATAAGGCTTTTCAGGAGACTAATCTGCTTTTAAGCCAGTGGCTACATTTGCATTTAAAAACCACAGTTAAAAATGATTAATTTAATCTGTTAATAACCTTAATTTTACCAGTTTGTGGGTTTTTTTGTTTCTGAAATAAATCTGATAGACAACTCTAGATATTTTAGTAAGGGTAGAAAAGTTCTTCAGCAATAGCACCACCAGAACTTTTTGAGTTGTTTGGTAGAAACAAGGAGAGCGCCGCACATTTAAGCGGACTTCCTATTTGTGTGAACTTTGTACGTTTACACTCTTTTCCTCTGACATTCTTTCTGGTGTGACCTTCTGCACTTCTTTGGCATGCTTTCTAGTATTGTTCCTCTGTCTCATCACTTATTTGTAAAATACTCTGCAAAATTTAAACTGTAATATCCTGGTTGGAGTCCTCAACGCAGGAAGGACATGGACCTGTTGGAACAGGTCCAGCAGAGGGCCACGAAAATGATCATAGGGCTGGGGAACCTCTCCTGTGAAGACAGACTGAGAGAGCTGGGGTTGTTCAGCCTGAAGAAGGCTCCCGGGAGACCTTGTAAGGGCCTTCTAGTACCTGAAGGGGGCCTACAGGAGAGATGGGGAGGGACTCTTTATCAGGGAGTGTAGTGATAGGATGAGGGGTAATGGTTTTAAACTGAAAGAGGGGAGATTTACATTAGATACTAGAAAGAAATTCTCTACTGTGAGGGTGGTGAGGCACTGGAACAGGTTGCCCAGGGAAGCTGTGGATGCCCCATCCCTGAAGGTGCTTAATACCAGGCTGGATGGGGCTCTGAGCAACCTGGTCTAGTGGGAGGTGTCCCTGCCCATGGCAGGGGGGTTGGAACTTGATCTTTAAGGTCCCTTCCAACTGAGACCATTCTATGAGGCCGAAAGAAGGTATTTGGTTGTGACCATGGTCCCAATCCCTGTTGCTCCAAAGAACTGCCACGTAATTAGTACGTGTTCTCAAGTCCCTTCAGACAGAAGTCTACCATGTGTTTAAGCAACAGTCTAGGAAACTACTCAGTTTGTGATATAATCTTTATTTTTTTAAATCAGAAATTTACTGGACAATAGGATACTCATCTTAAAACGTAGTTTAAGTAAACCAACTCAAGGAACTGTCAAAGTTTACAAAGGTATTCTGAGCTGAAGCAGAAAAGTGGTGTCTATAGGAGCATAGCCATCTGGAATAACCCATTCCTACAGTCCCAGTGCTCCTCAGAATAGCTCGGTTGGCTGTGCCAACACTGATGTGCTGAGACAGTGATAATTTCCTCTTGAGGTATAGAAAATACAAGATAGTAAGAACTCAATTTAAGTTTTTGATTGAGGCTATCGCTTGCATGTTGAGACTGATGAACAGCCACCACACTTTCTGTTACACTGAACTAATTTGGCATTGCCTAAGGCATTTTTAGTTGATTTGCTGAAAGCTTGCAAAGATGACTGTCCTAGAGCTTGGAATTTCACATGCGTTGATCAGTTTTGCAAAATGCAAATGTAATTGAAGTTATTTAAAAAAAAAAATACCGAAAACATCTGATGAAGAAGCAACTAAGTTTTTTGAGGGGAATATAGTGCAAGGGACTCTTTCTTATGAACTCTACTTTTTTGTTAAAGGCAAGCTTAATGGTAGTGTAAGGTTTCTGTGTGTTTGTTTCCTTCATACACTTCCCACCCCGGACAGAGTTTGACTTTACCAAGCAAAATACATCTAAACGGACACTGGCTGAAGCTGTGACACCTGAATAATGGAACCCAAAAATTTTAATTCTCATCAGTGGAAGGCTAGGGTTACTGCAGCTTAACATGTCTGGTAGGAACAGATGATGGTAACAAAGGGTACATTGGGGCCAGGACAATTCTAGGGCTGTTCTGTCACGCAGTGGAAACCAGCAGAATTGTGCCTCTCATGAAATGCAAAAGTAAAAATAGCCGTTACTAGCCCCAAGTGAGCAAAGACTACTTGAACTTTTTTTATTAGTGGTGCATAACTATTTCTTTGTTTAATAAAACAGGTTTTTGTATCAGAGAGCAAGGCATCAGCGTCTCAAGATGTAGACAATTTCTACAACTTTGCCGACATGCAGATGGGAATGTGAAGTTTAACATGAAGGTGTTCACGTATGGTTTGTCTTGGCACTTGGATGTCATTGGGCTTGAATATCGCAGTAGTATCTCAGAAGTTTTGTCACTTGGTTTTGTATTTCTCATATATCCCTTTTATAAAGTTTTTGGTGGTTTTAATACTGTATTTCCTGAACTGGAGTAAATGGCACAGCTCCCCATGTGCGTTGTGTTTGAAACTTATATTTTGACTCCAGAAACAATGGAGGTTTTCTACTAACTTTTTACAGTGATTTCTAAACTTCTATTGACACTTGAATGTTTCTTTTCAACATCTAATGGTAAAACATATTTGAAAAGTGCAATGCTGATCCAAATCTGATGCAGTAGTAATTGTTATCTTTAACTTGGGCATGTTGTTAAGAAAGTGCGTTTATGTGAAACTCGCTGTTCAAAACTTTCCCACATGCAAATTTGTCTTCACTGGGGGCCAGGGAGGAAGCTGTAGTCATTGACTTTTTCTGAAAGCCTAGTCTGAAATGAATTCTCCTTATAGCATGCTTTCAGAAGCAGTGCCTGACTTATAAAATGTACATCTGGCTCATTCTTCTTCAGCATATTTTTTGAATAAAGTTGTTTGCAGCAGCATTTATGCTGAGACTTGTCATAACTGCAGTTGGGTAAGTGAGCACTTGCCACGCTCTTCTGCTCTGAGTTCTGAGCATGAGGGCTCTGCTGAAGATGCTCCAAGCTCCACCCAGGCTCTCTGGCGATACAGCTGCCTCCAGTATTCCCAAGTCATGTATGGGACCATTCGTGAGGTTTCCTTGGACAGTAAGCAGTAAGTCTCTGGCACCATGTTGTTTGCTAGAAGGAACATACAGCAACCAGGGGCAAGAGAAGGGCTATGATGGCATTAAAGAGGCTCTTCCGTGCTAGACCCCAGGAGCAAGGTTTTACACTCAGTAGTAGTACGGAAAATTTGGCTGTAAAGTAGTACACACTGATGTAGGGTTTATTTTGGATTAATTCTAAATACAGACCAAAGAAGTGCTACTAGCGTTTTGGGAGATGCATTTTAATAGTGATCAGTAAGGACACTTATTGCTGTATAATGCATATTACAGTGCAGATCTATATGGATATTAAATACATGATTGATTTATTTTTTTTGCATATTACATTCTTGCTGATTTTTCTACACAAACTTAAAGCTTATGGCCAGGTTTACAAGCCCTCTAATACTTGAACAGTTTGTGCATGCGGATGCATAAAACCAAATTTCTTAATTAAAACAGTGGCTTGCCAGTTCATGTGGCCTTTACAATCCACGGAATGCACCAGGGCTGTGTTGAGGTGCTAAAGCAATAATTTCCTTGTTATGCTTATCTGTCAATAGGGAAGATCTTGTGCATCTTAACTGAATATGAGTCTCAACTCATCAGTTTCACAGCTCTGGCGCTCCAAAAGTAGGTGGCTAAAAACACATCTCTTCCTCATTTTTTTGAATTAGCACAGGAAAGAATCTGTTCCCCTGAAATTCATGATTCTGTCACGCCTGAGAGATGTTCTGAGCTGTCATTTTGTTGCTACTAGGCAAATGCTTGCCCTTAGTTTAAGCTATATATCGAGAATATGTCCTTAGGACCTCTTGTTAAAGTTATGCATGGATTAAATAAGGAAGAGTATCTCCTGAAGTCACTAAACCATTAGTGTACTGAAGGTAAGAAAAATGTCACTTTTGTGAATGTTTTTATTTGACAAAGTGAAATAAAACCAAACTGCCACCAGAATCTGACTGGAGGTGGAAATTACCACTTATTTGCACTTAGCCAGCCAGAATTTTTTTTCATCTTGGTCTCTAACCTTTTACACATAACATTTCCAAACTTTTACGCTGACACATGATTATATGTATGTTTATAGTTTATGTTTTGTATCATCAACCTGCTCTGGAAAAAAAAACTGCTAAACTGATTTTTGTAACTACAAGATGATTAATTGAAAATTAATCTAAGCTTGAAACAGCGGAAAAACTTTTCTACATGCTAGGAAAGAGCAGTGTTGCTTTTTTTTTTATTTTTACATTTATAGCCTGGCTACCAATATAAAGAGTTTTTAATAAAAAAAAAAAGTCTGAATAATGAAGGAGTTTCTCAATCCAATTATTTATCTTTTGACTTCAATTTCTTGTTAACAGGTGTTAAAAACACTTGTAGCCTAAGCAGCAGGTATTGTACGTGTTATGGAATGGTACGTGCTTCATGTAGTCTTTGTATGTTTGTTGTATAGCTTTTTATGTCATTTGTATTGCACTGTGAATGTGATTCATAATAAACGTTGAAAATGTAAACTCTGGATTCTGAAAGACTTTTTAAAATTATAAAATATTGCAAAGTGTAATTACATTATATTAAGTATAAAACCCGAATTCCGTGTTTAAACAGGGACTTTAAATAGATACAGTTAATTGAAAATAAGCATTAACTCTGCAGTCATCCATTCTCCAAAAAAGGTGAATTTTTGACAGCAGGAATTTTTCCCAAGAGTCACTGAGGATATGATTAACTTTACAGTGCAGTTTTCCTAGTAAAATATGGAAGAAGGGGTTTTTTTTATGGAATTTTAGAGATACAAGTACAGAGATTCCTGGATGGAGACTGTTAAAGCACTTCTCCCTATTCTCTGTGTGTGTGTGGTTGTTTCTTTCTGGGTTTTTGGGGGGTTGTTTTTTGGGGTTTTTTAACTTGAAAAAAGCTTTGTGCTTTTTAACTGTGCTTACCCCTTTTGGTACTTGATACCAAAGTGATAGTGATGTGCTTACAGCAAAAACAGATTGTGGTGGTTATACTAGTAGAATTGTTCATTTAGAAAGCAATTCCTTTGTATATCCCTTTTAACATCTGAAAACAGTTAGACGTTTAATAAACTTCCATACTCCGCTTTAAACTGGTCAGAAATTACAATCTTCCAACTAGAGGTGGACTGGGGTAACTTTCACGAAGCCTAAATGCTTGCTAAGCACATGAAGTACTGTATCAATATAATTTTCTTTTGTATATTGAGTTAAGTTGTGACGCTTTAAAGAATCAAAGCTTTTGGTTTACACTTAGCTATTATTGTATAATTTTACAAATTATCTTGTACCCCAATTGGATATGAGTGGCCTATTAATCTTTTTTACATAGTATCTAATTTGTAGCAAAGCTGTCCTTAAGTGCTTTCACAATTTGTACCAATCACATCCTCAAATGCTAACATGCAGGAGCTTTGTATCTGTGCCCCAGTTGCTAGGAAGTCACCCCGCTTCATTTGATATGTCTAATAGTCATGCATAAAATGCATGGATTTAGAAGTAATCCACATACCAGGCTGCACTTCATAACTGGGACAGATTTTTTTTTTATTATTCAATTCCAAAAAGCAGTCTGAAACTTTTTATTACAAAATATGTGCTTTGGTCATTCTGACTGATACAGACAAAAATGAGTTTTACCGACTTAAGTGTGAGTGAGAACTCTGAGTATCTTCTCTTAAATGCTGGCTTTTAAGTGTTTAAGCTTTATTCATACAGCATTCAGCTTTCTGTGCATATTTAAATTAGCGTTTCTGATAATATCTTCTGGAAGGTGTCAATTCCCTAGGCTTTTTTCCTAAAGATTTAATACAAGCCACTGTGAAATTAATCTTTTAAGACCTAGTAACAGCCCAGGTGCCTAAAGTCTAGGATTTTTGCTATCAAGTTCCTTGTTTACTTCTTTGGACCGTTTGTGCTGTTTCTTTTTCTGAATTAGTGAGTAAGCCTTCTGATCCCGTAAGGGTGACGTAGGTCTTTGGAGGTCTGCAGGAGCAGCTCTTCCAAGGCATGTTTAAACCCGATCTAAACCATCTAAATGCTAGTCCAACAGTATTAAAAGCTATGAATAAGTGCTGGTGGTAAGTATTGTCTCTAGCATGCACGGATTTCAGTGGGATGGTGCAAGCAGGCTCTGTAGCACTTCATTAAGTTGTGTGCTGCAGTCCTGAATTCTTGCTGCAGTATATGTTGGAAGGCATCTCTGTGGTGGTCCTGGACACCACAGAGCTCGCAGTATGAGCTACAGCAATTTGCTGAGGCTGACGATTTTTGAAAAATAACAACTTGCTGTATTGCCAGCCTGGAAGTTTTTGTTAGAGCTATCTAGTCTGAGCTCTGTCTCACAACACAACCGTCTACGCATGGGGAAACTTTACAAGCATCAAACCTGGTAAAAGCAGGATGTAGAGGAGGCTTCACCGAATGGTTGGGAGTCACGGTGAGTTAACAGACCAGGCATTAATACCTTGGTGTCCAGTTTGATAGAAGGGTGCTTTTAACTACTTTCAACTCTTCAGGATGCCTGGTTGCTATAAGGCAGTTGCTGGTAATGTTTGTGGTCATGCAGTCTTCCTGATGCACATGTAGTCATCACTGGTTTTGAGTAAGAGAAGAAAAGGAGAGGGAAGTGAGAGAAGCTTTTTAAAAAAGCTCTGAAGTATTCTGAGTACACAAAGAAAAATGTGCAACTGCTCATTCCTTTACTTTTTTTTTAATGGATCTAGTGGTAATCCCCAGCTATGTACAGTTTCATGGACAGAGTATCTGAGCATCTTCCCAGAATGTATTAAACAATGTGACTGTCAAGTATGAGTTGTCCTCTTTCCAGTTGCACAAGGCTTTAAAATTGCCAGTGTTGTCAAGGATCTAAGAGATCTTCCAAACACACGTGGATTTCCCTCACATCTTTCTGTTAAAACCTGGAACAGCTATAAGCTGTAGAAAGTTTGTCCTTAAAGCACCAGGTAAAGTTGATAGATAAGAAATTACGGTGGGGCTAAGAGGCTCTTGAACAGTGTTTAAATGAGCATTTGTCTGGTGTTCTGAAATGATTCTACCCAAATGATGAGGCTAAATTTCAGGCTAGGCACCTCTGCAGTACTGGGAGCTCAAAGGACTCTGAATGACAGCGGTATGTATATTTCTGCTTTTGCAACTTCATTTTACCACAAGTATTGTGGTGAAGTTGTCCCAGATCATAGAGTCATGTGAGAATCTCCACTTTCATTTTTAGGCACCTTTTGTCCTTGTCATAGTGAAGAAAACTTGAAAAGTTTTTTTTTGCTGTTTAACCCATTAAACTTGTGTGTCTCAAAAATAATAATTAAAAAACCAAAACGTTTGGGGTGGGGTG
>JAHREE010000480.1:3163580-3213881 GCA_033628505.1 Tringa tobata
TCGGTGGTAGCCACGTCTCCCCCGCTGAGCGCTCCTCAGGGCGGACAAATGCCCCCTTGCCAGGGTGGGCACTTTATTGCGAAGCTCGGTGCACGTGCGTAGTTAGCAGGCTGTAGGCAAGCTAGTCCCTGCCTCCTGGGGGTTTACTTCAGGGATCAATTAGCCACGGTGGAATTTCCAACAGCCTGAGAAGAGGCGGTTGGTCTGTGCAACGCTGGCCTGAGGAAGCGAGAGCTGTGATGGCTTCCCTCTGACGACATGGTGCTCCTCCCTGCCCCGTGGGGCTTGCTGCCCGTCTCGGCCTCTGGCACCGACCTGCTGCATGGTGGCACTCCGTGGGCTGCCCACGTGTTTAACGCCGCTGTGACTTTCCTGTTGGGAACCCGTTCCTTGTCTCATCGCTCTGGGGGCTTCGTGGCTCCCTTTGAGGCTGGGGGGGTGCTGGCTGGGGCGGGTGGAAAGGGAGCACCGGCAGGGAGCTGTGCCCCCTCAGCCACACTCAATATGGTGTTTTGAAGGAAATACTTTATTTATTTATTTATTTATTTTGTGTCCAAATCTCTACTGCTGTTTTAGGAAAACAATACTTCTGTTCATAAACAGCTGGTGTAAAAAACACTGTTGTGTTCAGGAGCAGAAAGTAATTAGGAATACTGGAATAGAGAGGAGCAGAATCACGTACACATTGGTGCATTTGCTTGAATTAATGGCAGTCTGATGTTGTGGGTGTTTTTGGTTTTTTTTTTTGTTTTTTTTTTTGTTTTTTTTAAGGTGATTCTGCCCAGGTTGGTATTGTCTTCAGGATGCTAATGTTAAAGCTGTGGTGTTTAATGGGCAAAAATATTTCCATGTCAGCCTGGCCCAGCGGGCTGCTCTGTGTACAGGCCAAGACGTGCAGCTTGCTTCAAAGATGAAAATAAGGCTGCTCGGTCACGGCCGGGTGTTGAGGAAGCCCAGGGAAGAGAGCACGATTTAATTTCTTTGTAGCCTCTTGGAGAGTATCTGTTGAGGTAATGGTGGCGCTGCGTGTGTTGCTGGGGACGTGCTCTCCTGAGGAGGATTTCTGATTTTTAACAAGCTGCTTGGTGTGAAGCGATTTAGCTGAAGGCCTCTGGTGGAAATCTGTCCTCCCCTACCCTTACGGTGGGTTGACGCATGGATACAGTACCGGAAATTAAAAGCTACACTTTTGCTTTCAAGGTAGGAAAGGCAGTTATACTGGGATGCGCTGTATTTTATTGTATCATCAGAGCATGTTATAAAAGTGAAGTAGCATCACTTACCCTCTTTTTATACTCACAGAGCAAAAAGATAGGCGTGAAGTGCTTTGTACTAGACCAAATGATGAATCATCATCATAGAAGGGCATAGAAACAATGTCAGGGTTCCCTTTTGGCCCATAATCTGCAAATGAATGCAGAGGGATTATATTTGGGGTTTCTTCATCCTAGTTTTATCATCTCTCAGCTGACTTCAGTTCTGAATTTAACTATTTCATGGGATAAGTCAGGGTGGAAATGATATTTTGGACTTCGCCCCCCTTTGTTCCTCCTCCTGTTTAAACCCATGGTACCCCTAAACTGCCAAATTGCCTTTTTAGAAAAAGGTAATGTATAACTGAGTTTGAGACTACGTCAAGTGCTGTTCCACTTCATACGGACCCATGTTATTAGCTAGATTTCAGTTCCTTGCCTATTAAAATTATTTATTTACCTAATGACGCAGGAATTGGCTGTCGCTGGTAGTACCGCCTCTAAAAACTGGCATATTCCTCCTTTGTTGAATTACAGATTATTATGTTAACCAAGACTTAGTATGAAATAGTAGCAAGAGAAGTTTTATTTTGTGGTAGGCCCAGTACAGTCTTCAGAGAATAATTCAAGAAGGTTTTATTTTGGGAGAGAGGGGAGGGATAGAATGGATATGGTCACTCTGTTATGTGGTTCTTAAGTAGAGTAGGGTTTTGAATTTTTTTATTTTTTTTATTTTTTTTTATTTTTGTGATTAGAATGAAATAAATAGTGTTACTTTTTATTTTTACTGAACTTCCTTTTCTGTGAATTGTTTAACCTTTCAAACCTTTTCAGTGCAGCAAATATTGCTAACCCAAGTTCTGAGTGGGTGCTTTTTCCAGCTTATATAGCCTTTTTGTGAGATTGGATAGGATATTAAATAATAATAATAAAAAACCTAAACACAAGTGATCTCTCTTCCTCTAGTTATTTGAAAGGTTGTATTAACTCTACTCATATTTCGTAATTTCCCTGGCACTTGACTATGAAATTTGACCTATTTAAATGGTTTTACTGTACTACATTTCCTGGAGACCTTTCAAGATAATTTGCTTCCTAATCTAAATTTAACAGTTATATAAACCACATTTTTGAGACTTGGAAATTTCTACCTATTGCTTCTGCCTCTTTTTTTTTTTGTTTCTAGACAAGCCATATTGTAAAAATGTAAGTACAGGATTTTAATTGGAGATTTTCATGTGGCTTGTCATTTGTTTTATATACATTGATGCTGGTTTTCTTTTTAATATGATAAAGTAGGTTATTTTTTTGTCCCCCTTGAAAATTTCCTTAGTGCTGTGGCCAATTGCATTTTTGTCAGTCTATTTTAAAATGTGAAGAAATAAAATCTCCCAGGTCTAGGATATATTTGCGTTATAGTTCCTTGAATTTCTTGGTTGCCTTTTCCTTCTGTACAGGTCTTAACAGGTGTACTGAGTAACGTGTGGATACGCTTAACCTTTTGCAACAAACTGAAGCCAGGAAGGAAGGACTGCTGCTCCTTGGAGATACTGTTTTCTTCAGAAATCTTGGCTGGATTTAAGGATTCATTTTGTACACTTGTCACTGATGTCTTGCCTAATACGCTGTGCACGTTCAGACTCTGAGAGATACCTCATCCTTCTTTCTGCTAACTCTGTTACTCATGAACTATGCTGAGGGATGTGTCTGAACAAGAGGATAAACTTAATAGTTTATTTGGTAGATTTAGTTGTTTACTCTGATGCAAACTGAGAAGGGAGAAACGTTTGTTGCTGTTGTTTCTGCAGGTATTTGAAATGGGTTTTTGCTTTGACTAAGGCTCTGAAATTTTGTTAACTGTCTGCCGTTTACATGCTGCTGAACTGATTTTTTTATTTTTATTTTTGAGTAATGTGTAGTAACTAGCTTTTCAGAAGAGGGAAGTGCAACATTGATTTTCCTCAGGTACAGTACAGAATGGTGGTAGAGGCAAGTGGCTGTTTCGTGTTCACTTCAGCAGTGCAGATATTCGTGACTAAGAAAAAAAGAGCAAACATAATTTAGAATCAATAATTGGGAAACATCTTGCCTAGATATTTGGAAATATCAGTGTTATCCTTTAAGTTAGATTTTTGCACATGTTAGCTGATCTGTTGATTGCTCTTAGCTTGGGATCCATGTTTCAGCCAGGTGAGAGCAGGGTGGCTTTTTCCTGGTTTTGCTTGAAAGTGCAGTGATGTGCTGGATCCAGGATTGGGTTTTGGCTCCTGGGAAAATTCCCAATATGGGCAGCAGCATTCAGGAAGCCGGGGAAATACTGGCAGCGTGATGTTGCTGCCCATGCCTGAAGGGAGTGTGTTTCCTGGGGTTATTTTTGGTTGAACACCCAAAGGATTCAGGGCATCTTGACCTGTGGTTGGGTGTTTAGAGGACCACAGAGAATGAGGCTGGTTTCTCTTTTTTAAGTTGCAGTTCTTGTGTTAAGCTGTTGTGGACAGATCAGGGATATGCATGCAGCCATGGCTTGACAAGTCAGAGATGTGACAGGTGGAGAATATGGTTCAAGTTCAGGAAACTCTCTGGTAATTGATATTAAAAATGACACCAGAAAATGTTCCATTGCAACAGTGGAGAGTTGAGTATCTTTTGCTTGTGACATGGTGATTTCTTAATGTCACTCCTGTATTTTAATTTTCATTTACAAGATCCTTGAAGGTGAGCAGCTTCATACAAGAGATTGATCAGCTGTTAGTCCTTCTGTGGATTTTTCTAAGAGAAAAAAAAAAAAGAAAGAGGCAAAAAAAGCTTTAGGTTAAGGTGTGTTATGCTCTTATTTCTAATGATAATTTTTAAGACAGTCTGTGTTTGACCATAAGGCTTGAGCACATTTTGAATCCACAGCCAGAGCACCCCTACTTACCTTTTAAGATAGTGAGAATCATTATTCAGTGACTGGGAAATAGGCATTTCATGGGGCTTTTTTAGGGGTGGTGGAACCACTTATCTTTTTCGCTCTGCAACAGCATTTCAGTGTTGAGTTGCTTTATACTCCTTGTTTTTCTTAGCTTGTACATTGGAACTGCTAGAAAGTTTAAACTTTATAAACTGCTAAAACTAAGTTCTCAAAATTAAAAAAATACTCCGTGTGCACATTTGCAAAAGGCCTGGATGAAAATAAAGGAAGTGGAATGAGGCGGATAGTTTTAGCTGCTGGCAATCTGGGGTTTCTGTCATGCTTCTAATGAAGGCACATCTTTTCTTATGTCTTTTTCTTTATAAATAGCATTTATGTGGACGGGGGATGTGGACAGTCTGGATCAATGGGTCAAACCCCCTGGGATGAGGTTCAACAAGGCCAAGTGCCGGGTCTTGCACTTGGGTCACAGCAACCCCAGGCAGCGCTACAGGCTTGGGGAAGATTGGCTGGAGAGCTACCTGGTGGAAAAGGACCTGGGGGTGTTGGTCAACTGTTGGCTGAACATGAGCCAGCAGTGTGCCCAGGTGGCCAAGGAGGCCAACAGCATCCTGGCCTGTATCAGGAACAGTGTGGCCAGCACAAGTAGGGAAATGATTGTACCCCATACTCGGCACTGGTGTGGCCCCATCTCAAATGCTGTTGTCCTGGTGTGAGGTGGAGCAGAGCCAACTTTCTGTTCAGTGGGAGATGCTTGTATTTGTTGCTGTGGCAACCAGCTGACCTAGTTGTTTACCCCATGGAGGGTTTGCACGTGTGGGGAGGAGTGGACATATCAGGTGATCCAAACTGACCATTAGGTTATTCCATCCCATCTGCCATGCTCACTATAAAAGCTGAGGGATCAAAGGATTCAGGTTGGCTCCTCTTCAAGGGGTCTTGTTGAATGGCTGCTTCTTCAATGGCTTTCTTTCTTTGATGACTGATGCCTGAGGAAGACCCTGTCAGTTCTCTACCTTCATCCCCATCCTTGTGTTCTGGAATCCAGTTCCTACTGAGACTAGTCTGAAACTTTCCCAGTGTCTGCCAGTGACATCTCTCTGGGAACTTGATACGGTTTTGTGTATATATTTATACATACTGTATCTATTTAATTATTTCATTTTTATTTCATTATTAATATTTTATTAAGGTAGTTTTGTTTTTTTTCTAAACTTGTAAATCTCTTTCTCTCTTTTCTTCCTTTCTTTGGAGTAAGAGGTAAGGGAGAGCATCTATTGTCTTGTCGTTGGCCAACCCAGCCCAAACCATGACAGCCGTGTTCAGTTTGGGCTCCTCACTACAAGAAAGACATTGAGGTGCTGGAGTGGGTCCAGAGAAGTTCATGAAGGTTCTAGAGCAAAAGTCTTATGAGGAGCGGCTGAGGGAGCTGGGGTTGTTTAGCCTGGAGGAATGGAGACTGAGGGGAGACCTTATTGCTCTCTACAACTACCTGAAAGGAGGTTGTAGCGAGGTGGGGGTTGGTCTCCCAAATAACAGGTGATAGGATGAGAGGAAAATGGCCTCAAGAAATGGCATGGAGAGGTTTAGATTGGATATTAGGAAAAATTTTCTTCACCAAAAGGATTGTCAAGCATTAGAACAGGCTGCCCAGGGAAGTGGTTGAGTCACCATCCCTGGAGATATTTAAAAGACGTGTTGATGTGGTGCTGAGGGACATGGTTTAGTGGTGGTTTTGGCAGCACTAGGTTAATGGTTGGGCTCGATGATGTTAAAGGTCTTTTCCAACCTAAACAATTCTATGATTTTTAGTTCTGCTTGTTTGGTTCGGGTTTTTGACATAATGTGGATTGCCCTTTCTTTCTGGATTCAGCCCTTGGGGAGAGGAGTGTGCGTATTTTTCTTATTTTTTATTTAATTTCTTCGTAGTCCTTTGCAAGTGATAAAATATAAATGAGATAGAAGAAGGAGGGATTGAGGCACAGGGTTGCTTGCAGCCTCGCTCTGGACCATATTGCCTGGATAATAGTAGCGTTGTCTGAAGCTGAGGGATGAACTGAAGGGTGCCAGACTGCTTTGGGGAACTGGGCTGAAGCACGGAAGGGCTAACATCGGTTTCCATGTTGTAGGGACTGGCTTTGTGGCTCCTTTCTGAACTGAGCAGCTGCTGATCCTTCCACGTTCTGCAAAGACAGGTGAAGGAGTGAGACACGAGAGCTTCACCACAAAGGTGGCGTTTGCTTTGGGATCCCTCTGTAATGGCTAGGGAGCAGTTCTTAGTGGGAGTTCTTAGGAGTTCTTAGTGGGCCTTTCTGATGAGCCCTCACGCGTTGGGGTGGAAGTGAGCTGGGAGTCGTGGGGCAGTCCCAATGTACGCAAGGGTACAGCGAAGGAGTCTCCTGTTAAACACAGAAGTGAAGCCCCCTGCAGAGGTGGTCCTGTTCAGTGATGCTGAGGCTGTTACTCCTGTATCACGTGGGGCCGTACGACGAACGTGTAGTGTGTTGGCCACTTTAATAATAAGCTGTCTTACTGAACACAGTACGCCTGTGATTTGTTGTAGCTCTGTAGGCTCTTATTCATTGTTGTGGTGGTTAATATTGCTGCAGAAAATCAGGCAGGAATCCAGTGTTATTACTATTTGGGGCTTTTACCCTGGGTGACTGCTTTTTCAGTCAGCATTGATTGAGGTGTAAATCTCTTGTCTGAGTTGCTACAAACCCATTTCTCAAATGCAATTTTTAATTGATTTTATTTTTTATTTTTGGTTTGGTGGTTGTTGTTTTCTTTTCTCCTATGGAGTTGTTGACTGAGATGTGCTTTCTACTCTGAAATTTTTGTTACGCTTACCGTTTCTGTGTAAGCTGCCTTTGAAGTAGACATCTCCTCTTCGCTTTCCTCAGTTGTCCAGGCAGAAGTCCAGGCTTCCTGGGTGTTCCCTCCTGCAGTTGTCTCTCTCAACCTCGTGTTTGACCCTACTTTAATTGAATGTTCATGTTGTGCTAGCAGTCTTTAGTACAGAGTTAAAAGGTCTTATTGCTGCATGTTTATATAGACTATAGGAGATGAGAATTGCCTGCTGTAAGCTTTCAGCACCTTTTAACAACTGCTCAAAAATTCATCTGAACATAAAAACAAAGCAAGCAGCAAGCACTTGCATTTCTTGTGAAGAAATGGGAGTAAGGAATACTGCTCGGCACTAGATGTGTCTTTTCAGCGTCTCCCAAAAGGTCTTGTAACATGCGCAGTGGTCTGTAAGCCAGGGCTTTTTGGGACTGAAGACTGCCAGCAGAGAAGATGTTGCCAGGGGCATAACCTGCTCCTTTTTAGGGGTGATTGTATGCTCTGGGGTGTTGGGTTTGGCTGCTGGAGTACAAGCTCTCAAATAAGTGATACCATTTTATTTGCTCTTGATTAAAGTCCTTGCCTTTAAATTTCATGAGCTGGCAAGATGAAAGTCCTCTTCTAATCCTCCTCTCACTACCCAGCAATTAACGTCAAGTCTGGTGCCCCCAAAACATGCACAACAACAGGCCCTTCTGGCCCAAGTGTCTTCTACCTGTCAGACAGCTTTTGCCTAAGATTCATGGAAGCCTCTTCATCTGGCCAGTCACCTACATTGCTAGCTGAAAGTGAAGTCCTGTCGTGTTCTGGCTATTCTGTTTTTGATGTAGCTCTTCTGTTGGACGCTGGTCTTTGTACACAGCGTGACTGCCTTGCCTCCCCCAGGTTGCTTGAGCTATGAGAAGGTGAATTGATGTGAAATTAATTGTTATGTAATGGGAGTTTATAGCTTGCTGAAGTGATGCAAGTGACACCTTTTGATGTCCTATCCTGCTGACCGCTGTGTCTGCCTGTCCTTCCCTAGTTCGAATACCTGACTCAGAAGTTCTATATCTACCTGCTTGAAAACTGCACGCATTGCTGCATTTTTCAACTTCAGGAGTGTGGGCAATGTCCTTTTATAACAGATGGGTCAAAAGGATTGTTTTAAACTTTGAGTGATAATTGCATTTAGATTCAGTAAACTCAGTCTCTTACATATAGAGGCTGCTGAAAATTTCCACGTAACTAAACGCTTGTGCTGCAAACAATTCAATTGCAATCTCTTCCAAGCCTCTGGACAGGCTTCTCTTATCTGGAAATCTTATTTGCCCTGTGGTCTTTGGATAATCTCAATATCCCTTGGACAGTAACTAAGGTGGAGGGTTTATCAAATGGGATATTTAGTTGTGTTGCTTTTTTTTTTTGATAGCATGTGGTTTTGTTTAAGAAATGAAGCTGCTTAAGTTTCAGGTGTGGCCAGGCTGGCACTTCTAATACTGCAGGCATTTCAGGTTCAGCTGTCTGTAACCTACTTGTGCCTGTCTTCTGCTTAAAAGGAAAAAAGAAAAAGTTGCTGTCTATTCTTGCACAATCATTTTTTACTACTTTTTCTTTATTGATTTACTGTTATTAATTGTAAACTATTATTGGTTCTTATTAACAAATGTAACATTGAATATTATAGAATGGCAGAACTTAAAAGGAAGTGTATGGGTTTCTGTTGGCACTTTGTTTAGAATATATAGCTGACCACTATTTTGATTTTTTTTTTAATTTTTTTTTACGTAGTGGTGCAGAATTTTCTTCTTCCCTATTCTCTGTATGCGTTACATGTTCAAAAACCAATTTCAAAAAGCTCAGTACTTTTTTTTTAATGGAACTAGTGCAGCACCATGGAAGTATTTCTCAGCAATACCCTTGATCACTTCTGAAATTTCTGAAAACCACATTTTTTGTGAACTAAGCGGTGGTCCGTTGATTTAAATAAAATGCCATCAGTCACCATTTTCTGTGAATGTCCCCGTTTAAAATCTGTCTTTTGCGAGGATGCCTTGGGTTTATTTGCCTTTTTTTTTTTTTTTTGAAGGTGAGTTATATTTCTAAATCCTTGCCTTGCTGTGCATCCACCTTATTTCCTGGCCTCCGCCCGTCTCTCAGCTAGCGACTGCCACCATGGCAACTCTTCCTCTGGCTGAACAGATGGGACATTGAGTCTCCTCGGAGAGCAGAGCGCCGCTCACGCCCTGCCGGGAATCAGCTGGCGGGTTGCACTCCTTTCTGCAAAATTTAAAGCAAGCTCTGCCCAGCAGAGGCATGCTGGTTTTGAGGGCGCTCAGTTTCACAAATATTACTTGGGTCTAATAGTTGCTCGCAGAAATGAAGTGGTAGTGGCTGAACTGGGATTGTTTCTGTGCCTGAAAGCTCTTCAGACAAGCTTTGCCTTTAGTGCGAAGTGCGAAGAGCTTGGTGTCAGCCAGCAGCCGGTGATTTTCTGGTAGAATGGTTGCCATCAACTTTTTTTTTCTCTTTAGGATGCGTCAGGATGAAACGCCACAGGCATCTAAGCACCAGTGACAGTTCAGACAATGAGAGTAAGTAATACCTACTAGTTTTTCTTTGGTCTATCACCCCCTTGTGGTTTCCTTCTGTGGTTTGAGGGCAAACCGTTTCACCTCTTATAATTAAAAAAAAAAAAAAAGTTTCTTGCTTGATTTCTTTTTGTGTTCTGTGGTCTTTGGTGTTCTGAATCCTGTTACAGGAGGAAAATGAGGCAAAGGATACTGTAAACCTGGGAGGAGTTTTGAATCTACTTAGAATTTGAAGAGAAACTTGTATGTGTTTCCCTTTCAGAGCTGGGAAAAACAAATCTTTAATTCAAGAGAAATTTTACTGTCCAGTATCCTATTTTGTAGGTTTTGGTGTTTTGTTGTTTTTTTTTTATAAAGGACTCCTGTTGTCTCTTCTTGTGCAGTGCTTCAACTTTAAAATTACTGGGGGTGGCAAGGTATTTGAGCATTTATGTGTTAGTTACATATAAAATGGAGTAATAGCCAGTATATTGATTGTTATCTTATACCGATTCTTGATCTATTCCACTATGGTCTGTTACACAATTTAGTAAAGTTATATTTTAAATGTTCCTTGGCACACATCTGCCTGAGGTTGCATCTTCCCATTTTATCTGCAAAAAATCCCACCTGTATTGCAGGGTCTTGTTTGCTTCTTGTAAACCTGTGCCTATCTAATAACTCTATACATAATGATGATTCATTGTCATATTTGTTGCGAGTCATCAATATATCCTGTACTGAAATAATGTTTTCCCAGAAATATCTAGACATCACGCTACAATGTTTTTGCATCTCTCATCAGCATACTTTAGAATCATTGCTTTTTTAGTTGGTTGGTTGTTTTTTTTTAGCACTTGCAAACTCTGTCCTGGGTGTTGGTTCTTCTTCCACTTTGTTAGAAAGAAAACGAAGGAAAGTGATCTGCCTGCTTACTTCTGTTTACTCATGCTTGTATTGGGCAGAGCAGAATGTACCCATAAACTCAATGTGCTGTGGTTTTACAAAGACTGAGTGGAACAGGAGGAGCTGTGATCAAGCCTACAGGCTGCCTAAGAGGTTTTTTTGCCCACATCTTGTCAAGAAGTTATGATAATTCAAGAGATTGGAGTGCCTTGTGTTTTATTGAAAAATTAAATCAATTGAAGCAATCTATAATGGTCCTTTTTATTTCTTTTTTTTTTTATAGGTCCTTCCACTTCTTTTTCTTCTTGTTCTAAATACAGGAGCAAGTCAAAAACACCAGCAAATGAACAAAAGAAACCTGCTGAGGTAAGAATCAGGGTTAAAGATTGGTCGCTGGTAGTTTTTTGTCATGTAGTTTTCATGTTTCTGATCCTTGAAATTGTGAGATTTGAACTAGTGCCAGTGAGTCCATTTGTCACCTGTCAAATTCTCCGTGAAACTGTGTTTCCCCCACTGCGCGAGTATTATAGGAGCTCTTGTGTTTGATGTCCCAAAATGACTTATGGCATTTGCAGGCAGCAACATGTAGTTCTTTCTTCCCCTGAAATTTAGTCTCATTTTGAAATTGAAAAAACTGGGATGGCCTTATGATTTGAGAGCATGCCACAGAAAGAAGTGTTTGGTCTGTATGGTATGGGAAGGATACTTTATTTTGGCTTTAGGATAAAACGGTGGGACACTGAAGTGGGCAGGGTATGTATGAACAGTGCTTATTCATCTTTTGCCACTTTCTCACTCTTGGCGTTTTACCTTCAATAAAGCTTTTTTACTCTGCATTCTCACCTGTTAGGACTTCTAAACCCATCACCACTGTCACTGGATCTGTATTCACCAATTGAATAAACTGGCTTTTACGCAGAGACCAGTGCTCAAATCTCTCCTGTCAGCCATTCCGCTGGTAGCCCTTTTTGGGGAGGATTTGTTGGCTGCCTTCTCCAGATGATGCTTGCTTTCTTAAGGGCTGAAGCCGGATAATAACTGCAGATGGGAGAAATGTTTTATGTAGCTAATTCCCCTTACTTGCTATCGTGTTCTCTCCTAATGAGTCCTTCAACGTGCTAGTATGACTGTTGATGCCTGAGGTTACTGAAAAAAAGACTGACAAAATCCACTTTGCTTCTCTAGAAATTAAAGCTGAGTTTGTCCCAGAAGTAATTTTGTGTACTATACCAGCAGCTTTTTACCTGTTTAGGTACTCCTGTGAGAGGTTGCATAAACTATATATATTGTGCAGCAAAAGCTATTCAGCAAACATACTTGATGTTTCTGTTCTAAATGCTGCTGACTAGATGAGTTTGGTTTGGTAAGAACAAGGTAAATGTTAGAGAATATGTCCTTTCTTTGGAGGCGTAATTTTTATTGCAAGTTAATTGAAGAAAAATCATTGATTCATTTGAATCTTGCACGAATGTTTCAATAAAAGCAAAATTGGCCAGAACTAGCTACGTAGTGTTACATTTACAGCCACCAAGAAGGTTAAGAAAAGTCGTCTACTTTTTTTTTTTTATGTTTAAAATGTTGGTCTGAGGATTATGGTTCTGTAAGAATTTTTATCTTAAAACAGCTTGTGGCTGCTGGGGCTTGTACTTACTGCTCATGTTTGCCTAGGCAGTAGCTTTGTTACCAGCCAAGCTGGGCAAATGGGAACTGAAACTCCTACATTGCAGACTTGTTGCTGTTTCAAATACACCTCGGTGCTAGTTCCTTACTAGTCCCTCCTTTCTGCTCAGCCATCCAGCTTCCTTGTACCTTTTCCTCTTATGGATTGTCCTATTCCTGTTTTGTTTTTTTTTTTGCCTTTGCTCCATGCTGCCTTTATGTGCCTATGTACATTATAAACAATAATTATGAAGATGTGGTCCATGTATATAGCATACAAGTGTTCTGTTTATGTAACTTCTAGGAATTAAAATGAGCAATGTTTTCATTTCCTCCTCTTGAGATCTTTGGTGCTTTCTGTTCCAAGGCAAAATCTTGAGTCCTTTAATGCTTGAAAATATGAAACTTTGAAGAATGAAATGTGGAATATACACTTGGAATTAAGGAAATGTCTTTCATAACATCACCTTTCCAGTAATACTGGGATCTTTTTGTCATCTTTCATTTAAGGTCCCCCTCCCAGAAAAAAAAAGGAAAAAACTGGTGGGCGGGCGGTAGGGGGTAGAAGAAGAAATAAATCTCAAGCTTTAGAATATGCCCTCTTCTGGAGGAGTGTCCTAAGCACAATATTTAAAAGAATCTGAAAGAATAAAAGTGCTCTGGGAAAGGGAATGGGAGGGAAAGTGACAGTAGTAATCTCTACCACTTGTACGTAAGACTCTTGGCTATCCTTCCAATTTTTCCTTTCCTTCTGCTAGAAGAAAGCGCTCCTTCCAACCCCTTGAAAAGCATGTGCTGGAGATTGTATTACATGAAACGCTGTTGTCAGCGGAGCATTGAAATTGATTATTTATGTACCAAGTGGTGACGAGAGTGTAAAGCAAAGACTGAAAAGATACCCCACCGCTCACCCTTCCAAAAATCATGTTGTAATTCCACAAGTTTTTTGTAGTAATAGTTGCCTGATATCTATTAGATAGAAATTTAAAATTTCAGGCTGAGAGCGTCCCTTTAGCAAGGGCTCTCTTTAACAAGTTGGCATTGCGCTCCTTTCATTCACCTCTGCTTGCCAGGCAGCAGGCTGTTTCTTGAGTTAGTGATGCAGAAAATCTAAAAGGTCAAAGCTATAAATAGCTGTTTGGGAATATTTTTGCTCATGGTCTTCATACGTTAATTTTTCTTTCATGCCAGTAAGCCTGGCTTTCTCAGTTAAATTCCATGTGAATACATAGGCTTTCTTCCACTTCCGCAACCATCTCCAGCCCAACCCAAGTACCTGGGTTCTCTCTCCAAATAGAAGCTCGGTTTTGGTACTGTGACCAACAAGCAAGTTAGTGTATCTGTCACTTGCTTCACAGGACTTGTCTGTACGTGCCATGGTCCTCTGTGGTTGCCTATAAAAATGATGAGTGGCTGCAGCTGAGGACTGCTCTGCCTTGAATTGCCTCCCAGGTGCTTCAGGATGGAGGCAAGCATGGAGATGGTCTCAGTGGAGTGAGGTCCTCTGGTGTTACTGTGGGGCAACGGGGTGCAGCGTTACAGTGCAAAGTCAGGCTCTCCTTCCCAGGGCTTGCCTTACCCCAGGGGTTTACATCAATGCAGAAGGGATGTTGCTGGGTTGGACGCGTGTCTGCTTAACCCCTTTGTCTCCTTGAAGAAGAAGGTGAGAACAAGGCAAGCTTGTAACAATGCTTCTTCAGACCATGGTGTTTCTCTATGTAATTTCAAAAGCAAGACTGTGGCTCTTTCTCGGTGCTCCTCTTCTGGATTACAGTCTACCACAAACTACTGAAATGGTGACTTAAAAATTCTGCTATCTGATTAGCTTTAGCATTTACTTTGAGTAAATAAATCGTGTTAATGTTACAGGGACACCAGAAGTATCAGTCATAGCAGTTTTTCAGACCTTTATGATTATGTTGGCCACATGCCATTTGTGGTGTTTGCCCATCATGGACTTAAACGTAGACAGGAGGGGCTGGCAGGCCTGAGCAGTAGGCTGTGTGGGAGTAGCAGGGTAGGAGGCATTTGGATGTCTGGCTCAGCATGAAGCCTGTACTTTGCAGTTTCCTGTCTCCGTGGAAGCTGCAGCAGAAAATGATGGCAGAGGAGTTGGAATCATTTTTGCAGGGAAAACCTATTAGCTGGACCCTACGGACTGACTGACCGTTTCTTTTCCCTTAGGCTAGTGGGGTCACAAAAGAGCGTAAGAGATCTTTATAACATTCAAGGTTATATATAGATTTTTATTTTTTTAATCCAATTCTCCGTCCCTCTTGAAACTGTAAAGGAGTTAAGTTAGCATTTTGCTTTTTTTTTTAACCCTTCACGTGTAAGATGCCAGTATTTTACCTCTCTTTGCAAATTAGGTTTTGAATCTCACAGCAATAGTAGTTTTTTAATCCCTTGTTGCTCATAGTGACAGCTGTGTTATCATGTGAAATGTAGCTTGTCTTCCGCAAGTAAATGGTCTGCTTTCATTACTTTGGTATGTGAAACTTTTTTTTAGTGGCATTTAACTGCCACATAAATCGTAGGTCTTGATCCCAGGGAGCACCCTGTAAGACTAGACTCTTGGCAGAAAATGGATTCTTTTTGCAGTTTGAAAGTGGTCGGGTTTGTTCTGTGAGTGAACAGGCAACGTGGTTAAATCATAATACTTTGCATGTACTGTGCTGTCCTGGTTTGAGCGACACAGGACTAATTTCTCAGTAATTTTACTTTTCAATAAGGTCTCTTCTAATGCTTGGGAAAACTGCACTTTCAGAAGACTCTAGTGTCTGAATTTGTGAAAATATTTACTTCATAGCCAGCTATGGTATATGGGTTTCAAGGTCTCAGTGTTTTCAGGCTCACCAGGTGCAGGCATGAGGAGAAGCGAGACCCAGGCACTTGACCCAGGCTGGCCAACAGGATTATTTCATACCGTGAACATCAACAGGGTTATTTCATACCATGAACGTCACCTTCAGTATAAATGAGAAAGTTTGCTGAGGAGTCCTCTGTCTTTGTTGATGGCTGTGATCTTGAGAACTTCTTGTCTGGGTGCCAGACCTCTGGGGTCTTCCCTTCCTCCCGAAGCTGTAGCACTCGCAGTGTCCCACATTTGCTGTCCACTGCTGGGAGTGCACAGCTTCCTATGGGTATAATTGCTGAGTATAATCCTTGTATATTTTTTATATGTGACCGTGAAATGATAGAGTTCTCAATTCTCAGGGAAGCAAGGAGGGGAGCCAGTAGGACCGCCATCATGGACTTGCGGAGGGCAGTCTTTGGTCTTTTCAAGAGCCTGCTCGACAGGCAGAGGAGTCCAGGAAGGCTGGAAGTTTTTCAGGGAGAAAGTCTTAAAAGTGCAGGAGCAGGCCATCCCTGTGTGCTGTAAAGCAAGCTGTCAGTTCGGTTGATGGTTGGGCTAGATGATCTTAAAGGTCTCCTCCAACCTAGATGATTCTATGATTCTGTATTGGTATCGGGATCAATATTGGTTCTTTAGTATTACTAAGGTTAATTATTTAGTCTTATTCTATTTAATCTGTTTATATTTCAACCCTTGGGTTCCCTGTTTTTTTCTCTGATTCCCCGTCCTGGGTGGGGAGGGGTCATCAGATGACAGAATAATTTGTCTAAATGACAATAAGTTACTGTGGGTTTGTCAAACCGTAACAAACACAGAATAGGAGACTGTTAGCTTTATGCATGTGCTTACCTTAAAAAATTCTGAATTAACTTGGACATGCGTACAGGCATTTTAAGACCTCTGGTGAACGTGCCTCGTGAGTTTCAGTGAGCTGCTCTTTAGCCTGCTTGGGTTAGTTGATGAAAAAAAATATTACAATATTTCTATGCAAGTCAGAGGTGCAACCTCATTGGTTATTTTTAGGATCTATTTTTGCTTTGAGGTACTTAGGCAGTTTGAACTCTTCAGCAAGAGGTGACCCAAATGCATAAGGGTATGGAAAACCTTGCTTGTGGAAAGGCTGCACTGTTTTACCTTTGGAAGTGAATGAGCAGCTGTAACAGTAAAATATGAATGGTCTGGAAACAGCGGAGGTAGAGCTTAAGTAATGTCCATCCTTGTGATAGAAGAATTGGGAAGGAAAAGCGGGGGAAAATGAATGAGGCTAAAAGTTAGGGAATCTGTAGCAATTAAAAGGATATCCTTTCTCATGCATCATGTAATTATACTATGAAGCTCATCTGCTACAGGAAGTTGTTGAGACTGAGAATTAAACAAGATTAAAAAAGGAATTGGACAGATGATAATGAGTACAGATTTTTCTAAATATCTGTATAAATTAATACCATTTAAAAAAATGATTGTTAGGATTAATCCAAAAATCTGAAGCTTATGTCTGATTAGCAGCCAGAAGGAAACTTGACGTGTTCTTGCACATTCTTCTGGCTTATGAGATACAGTCAGAGACATCATGTTAGGTAGGGTTGGTTTAGTATCTGATTTCTTGGCTTTTCTTATACATGCTTGTAAAGGAGGCTAGGAAGATTCATGGCTACTTAAAAGAAAAGCACAATATTTCATTTCCTTGAGTCCCGGATAATCCATAAAAATAGTTTTAGGGAGTAGGGGTTCAAACATCAGAATTTACTGCAGTGTGTGTCCAAGTTGTGTAGATGTTTGAGATCTACAGATTTATTGCTACGGTTACTCCTGTCTGTCCCAGCTTTTTTAACATATCAAGCTTTTCAGTCCAGTCAGTATACATGCCTGGAACTGTAGCTTCATTTCCATTTTAAAATTACATTGCCTTTTATTTACTTTGCTGCCAAAACCCACTCCAACCAAACAAAAAAAAAATCCACCCTGTTTTGAGTCTCCAGACTCCTCTCTAATAAGGTGCTTTAATTCAGAAACTTGCCCAGATCGCAACATATTAATAAGAAAAATTGTACCTTTTCAGGATGAGCTCACCAAATACTGTCCTTAGTGCTGCATCCTTCATAAATGGGGAGTCTTTTGCACATACTGTGAAAAGTCTATACAAAGATTAAACTGTGCTCGGATACTGTGTGGCTATATGACACTTGTGATAGGTCATACCAAGATTTGCCTTTTGTTTTATTATTTATGAGGTGATTTTAGGAGTAAACTGTTGCTTTGTAAGTGTGTTTAAATTTTGCTGAGGGTGTTCTACTTGAGAGCTACAATAGTAGAGTAAACTTTAATGCTTCTGAGTGCTATGGGAATTTTAAAAAGTTCCTGGATCCTTTCAAAGGTGAATAAAAAAACATGATTTGACCCCAAACATGATGAAAAACTCTTGCATAATTTACTTTAGACTTTACAGAAAGGGCCCACTGTAGTTTGAATGCTTGGCACGAGGCATTTCAAAGTTAGCCTTCAAGATGGCTTGTGAAGGAGATCAAAAATCCAGGAAAATACGAGCTATTTCACCTTTCTCTGGTTAACAGAGCATATTGGCCCTCTTTCCACGCTGTTTTCTGTGAAAGATTTCTGAGAGCATACTCTTGCGGGGGGACAGCACAGAACATAGTAGTTCCCTCCTGCCTTCTAAAAATCATGGCTCTGTGTTTCTGGAGCAGTGGGTCTTCTGGCTCCCTAAGCAGTGCACATGAGGATCTGAAACACGTGTTGCTGACTCGCTTGGGGCTCTGCCGGGAGCAGGGGAAGCCTTAGGACTGAAGCAGTTGGATGCGATCCAGCAGAAATCCTGCTCCGATTGTAACATCAGAATTTCCTTAAACCTTTGAGGTGTGGTTCCCAGTCGTGGCCTAGGCACCTGTGACACGTGGCTTAGCCTTGCTGGAGGTTTGTAAGCAGGTGGTCAAAGTATCCAAAAAGCTCAGAGGGTCACAAGAAGAAATACTGGGTTTCTTTCCATTTTTAAGTGATGACACAATCTATTTGTTTTCTCTCACACATGCATTGGGGCAAGACAAGGTGAATAAGCAATGACATCAGTCGGTTTCAGTAGTAGCTTGCATATGTTTATTGGAAAATGTGTTTGACTTTTTCTCTTTTTCCTCTTTTTTCTCTTTTTTTCTGTTTTTATTTCCTTTTTTTTTTTAATGGAGTTTTAGGTTTGCAATGGTCATGAGCAAAAGGTGCTTGACAGTCTGTGCAGATCTGATGTTTGAATTGTTCAGCGAAGATGGGGTTTATAGGACGCTGTTGTATTGTCAAGACCCACTCTCTGTCTTTGATGCTACTATTTTACTGTAATTCTCTATAGCATTACTTGTCTCCTCCCTGGTATCTTTAGTGCATAAGGATACTTCACACAAAATAGTGTTGTCTGTTTCACAGGCTTGATTTATTCACAGAGTAAGCACAGGAGGGTCCTGTGAGAAAGATTACATATTGAATTTTCATTGAGTGCTTCCAGAAGGAGTTTGGGTTAAAGTCATAGACAGTGTTTGGTGTAGCATTTATAAATGGATTCTAAGAAGTTAATTTTCTCTGGACATACTTTTCTGACATAACTTTCAAATAGGACTCAGAAGTCTGAAAAACAAATAAAACCCATGAACCATATCTTTCCTTCCACAGCTCCATGATACCATTGTTGTTTGGTGTATTAGTACCACGGGGGAGCAGAGCATCCTTATTTCTGGAGCTTTTTTGTAGAATTTAGTCTTTAAAGGCTTTCAAGATGGCAGCATGTCTCTGCAGAGGTAACTAGGAAATTCTCATTGCCTCAGCAAATCCAGGTAGGCTTTTACTGCAGTGCAAAAAGTTAATCTTGACCGAGGAACAAGATCTCCTCTTCTGGATTTAAGCCCTAGTTCTAAAGCATGAAATAACTATTAGAGTTTCTCAAAAAAATGCTTAAGATGTTCATGATGATGATGATTATGACATAAGAAAAAACACATTTTTCATTGACGTCATTCACTCAGTGCTGCACCGTTTTCAGCCAAAACTAAAAATTCCTGGCAGGAAAATGGAATGGGGAGTTCAGACGAAGCAGTCTCGTGTGGCAAGCAGGGCTAAAACTCATCTCTTCTTTCGTGCCTTCAATTGCTAAAAATATTTTTTTAAAAATCCCACAATCACACAGTAACTTCTGTGAATGCGTACAGCTGTGGGGAGTTTCCCACTTCTGTGTGTGGTTGGTGGTCCTGGCTCTGCTGGCTGCAATCGGTAAGGCTCTTCTCTGTCATGGTAAAGATAGGCAGAGCTACCCGAGTCTGCTCTTGAGGGGTGATTCCGGATGGGAATGTCTCACTAGCCTAGACCTGGCATGCTCATTTTTCAGGTCTTCTCACTATGTGTGATATTACAGATGATACTAAAATCAAACCAAAGGGTTGTGTTTTATGTATGGTAAGAAATTGGAACTGCTTTTGGGTGACTGAAAGATGACGACTGCACTTCATGGCCTAGCTGTGGAAGCGAAGGGGGTCCTTGCCAAGAGGCAAGAGTATTTGCTGTGGAGTAGACTAGTTGTTGCTTTATGGATATAGTTAGTAAAGGAGTGGTATTGTTTTTCAAATAAGTGTCCAGAAAGAAACAACCATGAGGAAGAAGCTGGCTGTCTAAATCCTGGAGGCACGTGTCTGCTCTCTGATGATTTGTTCATAGCCTTGAGGCTGACTGCTGAAGTAAAATTCACTTGATTTGTCAGAAAACTCTCCCCGGGTTCCCTGGGTGTTTTGGTTTGCTTCCACAACAAAGGACATACAGAGTGAGTGTTCTCATACGTTGTACTCTGAGAGTATTTTACTGTTGGAAAAACCTGCTCGGCCACATGTGAAGAAATGAAGAATGATGAGAGTTGGAGATTGTAATGATTCCAAGTGTCTGCAGGAAATACTCAATTGCACTGTTATCACAAGTCTAAATAGGCAACTCTTAGGAAATGTTGGTTGAGTTTTGAGGTTCCTTAAGGTTTCAACAGTATTGTTTATATTGGTTAAATCTTTGACCTTCAGTGGTACCTCTATATTGTAAATTTTAGAAATCTGAAGCAGAGAACTTAATATTGCGGTTTGGTGATGGTGTGGTCAGTACTGTAAAACAGACAAAAACACAACAAAAAAGTCCACACTCCAGGGGATTTGTGCTCTAAAAATAGAGATGATACGGTCCACATACATAATGGATGATCAGAAGATGAATTTGCTGCTAAGCAATGTAGTTAGAATACTGACGCCTTTAATAGCGTTTTTCATCTAGTGTTTAAAAAATAGTGGGTTTGATATGAAGCACTCTACTTCTATATTCTGTCAGTGACTTAAAAAGTAGTTTGTAAAACACTTGCCTCAGATAAGGTTTAAGGAATATCTTTTCTGATAATTAAACCAGTCATTGCACATCTCATTTATTGGACTATTTTTTCCTTCTGGAGTTCTTTGGAATTGTGCCATGTTATTGTTCCTCGTAATCCTGGTTCTGTACCTGTAACACAGAAAATGAAAATGCCTTTTAAGTGGCATAAATAATTTTACTTTTTTTTTTTTTGGTGTGTACACATACTGCTTTGAAAAAAATGGATGCTTGCAGTCTTAATGCTGTCACTCTTGTCGTTCAGATTTTAATACAGGCCTGTTAGGTACCTGAGGATTTTTACACAGAAGACAACAGGGAACAGTCTGATCTGAACCAAAGCAGATAACACATCAGTAGCAAATAAGAGATCCTTGAGGCTGTGATTTTGAGTTCCCTCGGTCAGCTTGCTCTCTCAGCAGCCCACGTGAGATGCAGTTGCAGGACATAAGGAAGTAACACCAATGTTCCAGGTCACCAGCAGCCTATTTCAATACCTGTTTTTAGCATAGAGCCATTTTTAATAATATTTACTTGATGATTTCCAAGAACAGCTGAGAATTTTTGCAGTAGGCATAACCGGTCTGGTGCTGTCAAATTGAAAAGGGTACATGAAGATATTTGGCTCTGAGATATTTTATTCCTCTTTGGCTATAAAACTGAATTAGTAAGAAGAGAGTTCAACCTGCTGCAGCTTATTGCAGGGATATTTTCTGTTTCTTTTTATTGCCCTTTGAGGATTTGATTTCTCATTATGATAATACAGTTAATTAGTTGTGATGTCTCCCTAACACCAAGCCGCAGTCACTGTTTTGCTTTTATGAATGTTAAACTGGTGCAATGTAGCAGTGGAAGGAAAAAAAAAAACAACCACAAAGGATGCGTATGCCCTTTATTTAAATTGTATACACCTGTATTTGGCAGACATTGACATGAAGTGAGCTTTGAGATGACTGATAATCATGTTTGCATGCTCATAAAAACTTAATCTTCTTGAGCCAAGAGTTGAATGTTGTGGCTGGAGGTTTGTCACTGATGGGTTTGCTTTGTTTCACGTGGTGTTTTGTCGTATAGATTTGCTAAAGGATGCTGAGGCTGGGTTGTGTCGCTGTGCCTGCATCACTGGGTTTCAGGCATGGAGCAACCCAGGTCTCGTGTTTCAGCAAAGGCAGCTGTTCATCTTTGATGCCAGAGACCCCAACCAGTAATACTTGAAGTGGCTTTAATGAATGAGCAAGTGCCTATACATCGGTTTTGCCATGGCAACTGTTCCTAGCCCATGATGAGTATGACAGTTTAAAGTAGCTAAACTGAGTGAAAGAAAAGGATATGCTACCTTATATCTAAGTTGGGCTAAAGCCTACAGACTGGCAAGTAAAATAAGCTGTTTGAAAGTGATGTGGTGAGGAGCCTTAAATCAGATGCAGGTCTCCTTCCCCTCTCCCTGGTCGCCTGTAACAGCCTTCTTCCTTCTGATAAGCCTTCAGGCAGCAGCATGGTTTTGAGTTAGTGTAAACTTTTTGTCATACTGCACCTGAAACACTGAGAGTTAACGGTCTACTTAATTTCAAAATGACTTGTTTGTGTGTTGGTACTGTTTAAAAAAAATTATCAAGCTATATGCATTGTTTCAGTGTTGATTAAGAAAAATACCTACGACTTCCTTTAGTTCAATGCTCTTTCTCAAGCCGCTCTTTTCCCTGGTGTTTCTTGCAGGTGTTCCGCAAGGATCTCATTAGTGCCATGAAACTACCAGATTCTCACCATGTTAACCCTGATGAATATTATATCTTTGCGGACACGTGGAAACAAGAATGGGAGAAAGGGGTTCAAGTTCCAGCCAGTCCAGAAACTATTCCACAGCCTTCTCTCAGGTACCGGTGATCAGACACAGATCATGTGTACAAAACGTCAACTTAGAGAAGATGTTGTCTAAATGCAGTCGTTTTTTCTGTGGTGTTATATTTAAATCTCCAATGCAGCAACCTTCAGGCATGTTCTTAAACCAAACAAGTACCAATTTGGAAAACATTTCTATGGCACTTTAGTCTAGATCTGGTTCTATCTCTACACTGTTATAGTATCTACATTGTGATTTTTAAAAGGGGATCTTTTTTCCCCGAGTCACACAGTGCTATGGATTAAAATCTGTTTTCTCATTTGAGTATGGCGAGTTTAATAAATTAAAAATAAACCTAAATCTTATACATGTTCCTTGAAAGGCTCCTCTATAAAGCACTATGGTATAGAGCAGTAGGCACACAGTAGTTACTGATTCCTGATAAAGTTACTCACTTGTCTGTATAATTTTGGTTATTGTTGTCAAAGCTTTAACCCTTTCTGGCCTCTCTTGCCACACATAGCCGCTTAACATTCCAGAAGTTCAGTGATCTCAGTTTCAGGAGATAAAGAAATAACCTTTTGTTCTCTCACACTGTGCTTAGACTAGGAAAACATAATCCAGTAGTCCTGCAACCTTTCCTGGTGGAAACAGAGTGTGTTTCAACATAGAAATGTTATTGCCAGTGTGGTCTTCGAGACGAAGATAAATGAATTGTCCAGTGAAAGCGCTGATGCCAGCATAATTTAATTTCCACTGGGGCTATTGTCAGTACCAAGTTATTAAAAATAAATATATTGCATCTCATACCAGCAGTATTACAGTAGAGGGAAAAATTGCTATAGATTTGGCTGGACCATAGAAAAGAAAAGCTCACAAGGGAATGAGAGGGGAAAAATGAGCAAGGTGAAGCGGGGAGAGGAATGGCAGAAGAACATTGTTTGTGCTAACGTTGACAACCCACATTGTCCAGTAAGAATTATGGGGGATACTGCTTGACTGCTGCCTACTCCTATCTTTACTCCTCTTGCCTTATTTCCCACAGCTTTTCTTTTCTCCTTGTCCTGTGGAGGGTTAGCTCCAGAAAGCATGCAGAGCTGCTCACACATGGTGCCATTCCATTCAGTATCTCCCTGGCTTCCTTTCACATGCAGGGCCTCTTGCATTGAATTCAGAGAAAGATTGACTTTATCTAACTAAGGTCAGTCTTTCCATTCCCATAGGCTAGTTTACTAATCAAATGCTGAGTTTTATCTCTTAAATAATCAAAAGATTGAAAACACCAATATTTTTATTTCTTGCTTCCTGAATGATTTTTAGCTGTTTTTTCCCCTTTACATTTTTGCTTGGTATCAGAATCGTTCTTACATCACGAAAATAATACACTCGTAACGTGCATAAGATGTCATTTATAAAATAAGGGCAGACTGTTTATCCCAAATGAAGAACAAGCACTTCTCCCCCTACTACACACATTGCAGTAGAATAAATTAAGCTTTTGTGAAAAAGCTGGTATTTTCAAGAAATAAGTTGGCAAGATTTCTTTCCATCATTTGAGAAGAATATAGAGCAAAGCTTGTAGAGGGTTTGTGCATAATACTTTCTGTGGGTTTCAGAAACACTTGCATCATCGTGCTAGTAGCATTTGTTAAATCGAAAATCATACGCACAGACTTACATTTTAAAAAGGATTTTGTATATGTAGTGACATACAGTGCAGTAGCACATTTCGTGTGAAGAAATGACATTTACAGCATCCTGTCTCCCTAGCCTGGCTACACTTACTGGCTAGTTTAAAATCTATGAAACACTAGGTTTCTTCACACTTACAGCAAATATTTAATGTCTTTCAAGGATGGCTCTTAAAAAGCTGTAACTCTCTATTTCTTTTTTAACTTTCACTCTAGGGTTGTAGCAGAAAAGGTGAAAGAAGTACTGTATACACGACCCAGAAAATACATCCACTGTTCCAGCCAAGAGCCCACAGAACCAGGTTACATCAACATTTTGGAATTGGCAGAATCTGTGTGTCGCTATGACTTGGATGACATGGACATCTTTTGGCTTCAGGAGCTAAATGAAGAGCTTACAGAAATGGGTAATTTCACAACATATTCTAATTTTAAAAGCAGCAGTTAATTTCTGCTGCTAGAGTTGTAGCCTGCTGTTGGAGATATCTTAAAGATGGCTGAATGAGAATTGAATGGAAATGCTAAGAAAAACAGGAGGTAAAAATGCTTAAAATAATTATTTGCTCAGTCTGTTAGTTTTATGTTTTACCTGTAGTGCCTAAAAACTTCTTCACATCCAAAATCATCTGCAACTTCTGCAGACTGAGGCAGGAGAGAAAAAGCCCACACCAGGTGGAATTAATTTTAGGACTTCAAAAGTTAAATATCTTGTGTAGGAAAAGCAGATGTTTCCATTTCTTAAACTTAAACATATTATTGCTACAAATTCAGAGTTTTGAGGAGCTTGCATGCTGGGTTCTTAACAGAGTAATTAAGTTTCACACATGTTAGCCCATTTAAAATCAGCTAAGTCAGCTTGCTTTCTGTGCAAGTTGTGAGTATGGAAAGGGGGAGTGAGCTATGGAAAACGATCTTGGAATTATCACTGGAATAACTGAGTTGTGGTGGAATAGCTTGTGCGGCTGGCATTCTTGTGTGGATGGTTGCTGGTCCTTTAGGAAAGACAGGTGGGCAAAAGAGGGAGGTACTTGGCATCTCCTGGATTTGCTGTTTGCAAACAAGGAAAGACCTGTAGGGATGTGACAGTTGATGGTGGCATTGGCTGTAGTAGCTGTGAAATAGTGGTGACTGAGATCCTGAGAGGAGTGAAGGAAGGAAGTAGCTTTCTCGTCCTGGACTTCAGGAGAGCAGGTCTCTGCTTACTCAGGTAACTGGTAGGTAGGTCTGAAGAGTGGAACTGCTGAGGATAGCTAGCAGGACTTTAAGGGCAGTCTTCTCTAAGCATAAGAAAGATCTATCCAGACATTCAGGAAAACAAGTAGATGTGTCAGGAGACCAGCTTGGTGAAGGAGGGAACTCATGACTGAGCTCCAGTGCCAAAGGGTGTATGTAAGAGGTGTAGAAGCAAGGATGAGCTTTCCAGGCATACAGAGGTGCTGTTAGCAAAACCAAAGCTTTTCTGGATCTCCATCTTTGGATATTTTCAAGATCTGACTAGGCATCTTTTGAGCAACCACCTTGTCTGGATTCACTGTTGACTGCTTGGAGCCAGTGATTAGGGCTTGGAGCCCTCTGAAGGTCCATTCCCACCTGAATGATTCTGCAATTCTTCTAATTCAAGGAGTGAGAAAATAATCCAGGCACTGCAGAGAAAAGTTTAATAGCAGAAGACACTTTGTATCAGCAGTTATTTATCTTGTCCATCTCCCTCTTTGTCGGTTGCAACAAGGAATCCAAATTAATAGCCATATTCTTCTGCATACTCCAGCAGTTAAAATGCTAGCCTCTGATATTTGTGTTACATGAATATCCCAACCTTTGGAGGTCTGAGTGAGTAGTGAACTATGGGCAGCAGCATCATTTTTGACTGAGGATTTTGAGACAGTGCAGTTTGGAAATTTCTTGTAGCTGTGAACGTTGTAGCGTTTCTTATGCAGTGTATGTGTCCTGAAGCTGCAAGCTGAGGATGTCTCATAGCAAATTCTTTTTAAGTGGTTCTGCTTATGCTAAGTTTGATTAGTAGTAAGCATATGCAGCATGTGTAGTGTTCAAGTAATCAGATACTATAGATTGCCAACAGTATATTAATCTACTATTATATCTTAAAAAACCCAACAAAACAATAAAGGCACTTTTCATATCCATTATGTTGATCACTGAAGTAGTGTACTGGATGGTATTGGACGGTGGCAACTTCTGTATCTTTGTAAGATCTAAAGTGTTCTTGATAAGTTTTACTTCCTAGGGAGCTAGTCTTCAGAAGAACATTGTGTGTAATTTTGAAAGAACATTGTGATTTCGGATGTCATTAGTGTTTCTTAAAGTGATGGAGGCAGAGGGAGGGTTGTATGGGAGCAACTGGCAGTTACAGAAACTGCTGTCTGTCTTTTATGCTGTAGTGTTTTCTTCAAGGTGCAACCTTGTATTTTATATACACCTTAAACTTTACTCCAGTAGTAGTTCTGCTTGTATTTATAAGATAATGATACAATTGGCTAGCGAGTGAAAAAGGCCTTCTATTTTTTTTATTTTTTTTTTTTAGTAGTAGTATGCTGTGTTTACTGCTGTAATTGCTAGAGGTTGTCCTTCTCTCTTCCTGCATCTCAGACTCGGTCAGAGGCACCTGACTGTCCTCTAATTCCCCTTCCCTATTCTGTGTTGCAGGTTGCGGGCCCCTGGATGAGAACACAATGGAAAAGACAATTGAAGTGCTGGAACGGCACTGTCATGAGAACATGAATCATGCTATTGAGACTGAAGAAGGATTGGGTATTGAATATGATGAAGACGTTATCTGTGATGTGTGCCGGTCCCCTGACAGTGAAGATGGGAATGACATGGTGTTTTGTGACAAGTGTAATATCTGTGTCCATCAGGTTAGTGCCTGCAGAAATGTCGATACTGTCCTGTGGTCTTAGTTTACCTTGGCAAGTGGGGAGTTTGAAGTACTATTAAATGTTAATTGGAGCGCTTTGTGATTTTCTGGGTATGAAGGGTGGTATAATACTAAGATGAATTTTTATCCCCTGACAGTTACAGTAGATTTTCTGGCCTAGCATGGGAAATAATGTGGATATCTACAGTCTAATAGGAACACAAAGTGTGTTCTTCGGACTTGCAAGTACTTCCTCTGTGACCGTAAGCAATTTTCCCCCTATTACTAAACCTGCTTTTGAAGATAAACAGGGCAGGAAATGCTGGCTTGCCCTGTAAGTGAAGAATCTAAAGATCATTTGTTTCAAGCTGGGGTTTTTCCTCCTTGACTGACTAGTTAATTGGCCAGAAATGGGCTATCCAGATTTAACCATCTGAAACCACATGTAGGCACTTTAACAGACTGATCTTTTTTAGAAGGCGTAAGCACCTGCAATAACTGTGCTGTCAGTCTGAACATTGCTCACATTTATAGCATTTCAGATGTAGCCAAGACTTTACACTGACTGAGCTCAACGTAGTCAGGCAGAGCTGTCCTTATAATCAGAAAAGGGATATGAATCCTGTGGTTTCCGTGTGTCCTGTTCTGGAAGGGGGGGTTTGCTATGAATTGGAAAGAGACTAAGGGCTTTTTTTAAAAAATGTATTTTTGTACCGAGTGCAAGTAATACTCGGAAAACATACCTGGCTGAAAAAGGACCTGTCATCTCCCTGCTCGCAGTGGGCTGGCTTCCAGCCCGCCTGCTTTCGTGATCTGATTCACTGCGTGGAGCAGCCACGTGAGCGTGAGTGCCAGTAACGTGGCCAGTGACAGGAATATGGCTGGCAGCTGGGCCGCCTGCTTTGGGCCCTGCTTGTGCCTGTCCAAAAGTAATGATGAATTTGCGGTCGAAGGCTTGTGGTTGCCTGCCGCCAGCTGAGCTTGAGCTGATGGCCTCCTTTCTCCTGACCCTTCCCCGTGCCAGACCTGCCTGAAACAAACTGGAGAGCATGTATGGGCTAGAGCTAATCCTAACAACACCATAAAAATCATTTTGGTTTTAATCTGGATCGGCCTGGGTTCACCATGTAGCCTCAGGTCTGTTTGTCATCACACAGTTTGGAGGCTGGGGGAGGAAGGAGCGTGAGAGATTTCCTCCGTCATGGTGCCCTCTTGTGCCAGCTGAAACACATGTGAAGTTACTGGTTTAGTAATGCCTCCTCCACTCCACTCCCTTAGTAGGATTAAATTAGCAAATAGTTTCAGTCCATTTCCAGGCACCTTAGGTGGTGATCTTAGGTGTAATGCCTCTTCTGTCTTAGTAATAGAAAGAATGCTGGTGGGAATGTATCACATAAGAGAAAAAAAAAAAAAATCACTTGTAAAATTTAGACTACAGCTCCCCCTGTTGGGTTCTTACAACAGTTGCCACACCAAAATAGCATTTAGAATCGTCAGTCTTGGCATTTCTGTAATGCAGGATTTAATTCAGGGAAGTCTCCATCTCTGCAGGCCTGACATAAATGTGCAATTTTTTTACTATATTGCTTCATATTAAATACTGAGATATTATCATCAGAAGGCTGGGAAGGCAAGTATGGAAGTATTATATTAGATGTGAATCTGAAAGACTGGTTACAGCTAATGATCCTGTTCTGTTGAGGCTTTCAATGTTCCTGTTACCAGAGATGGTGTTAGGAATGGTGGGATTTCCTCTGAAAGCTACCCTTTTGGTAAAGTTTGTATTTGGAGCACTTGAGTGGAGTTAGACCTTGGTGGCAGCCAATGATTTCAGATACACTGAGCTTTTAATATGCGTGTATGTATGTATAGCAGGATATATCTAGCTGGACTCACAGAATGGTTTGGATTGGAAGGGACCTTAAAGATCATCTAATTCCAATCCCCCTGCCATGGGCAGGGACACCTCCCACCAGCTCAGAGCTCCATCCAGCTTGGCCTTGAATGCTTCCAGGGATAGGGCATCCACAAATTCCCTGGGCAACCCATTCCAGTGTCTTAGCATGTGTAGTTAGTGTTAGGTGCTGGTTAGCCATTAAGAACTTCCAGGACTTTGAATCAGAAAGCAGACTTTTTTTTTTCCTTTTTTGTTTTTAATTCTCAGATCTAGGAAAACTTATGAAATTTTTCATTTTCTGAGGTGTTAAGCGCAATACTCAGGAAATATGCATAAAACCCAGCACCTCATAATTTCAGTATATGCCATAATTTTTGTTGCAATATCAAGTAAATATTTAAAGTAACAAACAATTCACGGAACTGTAACCACAAAGGTAATTTAATGTTGCAGGAAATGGTCTTCAATCAAACAGATCATATCCCTTCACATCTAAATAGAATTATATTAGAGTGTAAAGTTGTTAGTGGTAGGAAATTGTGATTTTAAAAAGGATTAGATGCAGAAGCTAATTTAAAGAAATGTCTATGTTTTTTGCTTCTGAAATTTAAAAGTCTCTAAAAGCAAAGATGAACGTTCTTAATATCAGTGGTGTTCTGCAGTCACAGTGGGTGTATTTTATACTATAAACAAATAATAACCAACACACATTGTAGAAAGAAACTGCCATGAAAAGATTTTGCTTTAGAGGCTGTTTATCTCTTTGATCATTTGATTTGTTTAAAGGTAAAGAAATTAGAGAAGGATTAAATAAAGGCCAAACCATGCCTTTAGTATTTGAAAGCTTTGGTTCATACAAGTATTAATGCTTGTGTGTGAAATAATATCAGCACAATGACCTCAATATCTGTTTTCCTCCAAGGCATGCTATGGAATCTTAAAAGTACCTGAAGGGAGCTGGCTGTGTCGCACTTGCGTGCTGGGAATACATCCTCAATGTCTCCTGTGTCCCAAAAGAGGAGGTGCCATGAAAGCTACCAGGACAGGGACCAAGTGGGCACATGTGAGCTGTGCTCTCTGGATTCCAGAGGTAAAACTTAATTTCTGCCTCTTTCCTCTGCACTGTAGACTCCTGTCTGCATTCCTCTTTCTCATTCCCTCCTCTGCCTTTTTGTGTTCTCATGATTTAAGGTATCTGTCTGGCTTAATACTGTACTTTATTCTGATGAGTCTGCACAGTCTGTGAGGACTGGGAGAGAGTCCAGCTTATGTTCCATTAATTAATCACTTTGTTTCCTTCATTTACTCAGCAGTCACTTCTTGGTGTCGTTATGGTATCTGAATGACCTGCAAGAAAGGGTTACTGCTGTAAGCTAGTGCTACTGCAGCTTCACTTTCTGATGAATTTGTGTGCTCAGTTAGGTGTATCATTTGCATGCATACATCCACTCTTTTTTTTTTTTTTTAATAAAAGTACACCCTTCCCCCCATTACATTATTTGTGTAGGATGGACTCTTAGGATTTGTAGTTAAGGCTTTTTTTTGAAGCAAAATTTTTCTGAACGGTGGGGAGATACAACATTTTATCTTTTATGTTATATTTTATAAATAAAGGCTCTTTTGACGTATCTGTGCATATGTATATGGAGAGTTTAATAACAAAGCTTTGCATCCAGGAGATTTTCAAGACCTGCCTGGATGCCGTCCTGACTAACATGCTCTAGGCAATCCTGCTTCAGCAGGAGAGTTGGACTAGATGATCTCTATGGTCCCTTCCAACTCTAAAAAAAATCAGTGAAATTCAGTGAAATTCTTCCTCTATTTTGAACTAAGTTTAGCATCACGTTATAGTTCTGTAAATCAGAGTGTTTGTTTGTGTATAAATGGAGTTTATGTTTAATTTTGTACTTGGAAGATTTCTGTTTTCTTTCTGGTAAGATCCACAGGTCTGTTATGGTGGGTGGTTTAATATGAGGTGGTAGCCATATCTCTTGGCACCATGACATCAGGGAGATGGATGCCTTATTTTCTGAACCTTCTGCTCCCAAGCACAGCCAGGCCTCACATTTGCAAAACTTTGAGGAAGATGTTAGGATTCTGAGTATTTTTTTAACATAGCAGCCAGATGCAATGTGTAATTCTTAGCTGCGTCTCAGGCATATATCTGCTTTTCAAGGAGGTTATTTTTGCAGTTGCATTTTCCTTTCAAGCCTGCTTGTAGTTCTTGGCATCTCTTCCACCCTTAAGGAGAGAGGAGTTGAGAAAAAAATAAAAGATTTATTTTAAAATTTAAAAAATAAAAAGACATTGCCTAACTTTTTCTCCTGCACTTTATGAAGTGTCTTGGCTGGAAGCTCCCCTGGCTCTGAGCGGATTGGTTTTCCGAAGAGATACTTTCTGCATTTGGTTGCCTTGATGCTCTTTCCAGCAGAAGAGGAACCGGCAGGTTTAGGAAGCAGATGATGGCAGGGCGGGGAGCACTCACTGCCTTCCTGCTTGCCTGCCTGCCTCCAGCTGAGGGAGAGAAGCTGCCCAGGTGGGAGAGCTCGAATTCAGCTGCTCTCACAGCCCCTCTGGTGACTCCAGGCCCCGGGCACCTCCTCCCCTCCAAACCAATGCCACGTGTGTTGGCACAGTGAGGAGGTGACACCTGCCAAGAGGGGCGGGAAATGCCTCTTGGACCCATTCTCTTTGTCTTCTGTGTCGTCACCTGGAAAACAATTCAGTCACTGGGGAAACCAGAGAAACCTTTGGGAATGAATCTCTGCTAAAATGGCAGGTCAGTTCCTGTCTGGAGAGTCACTGTGGCCTTATGTCCTGCAGGGGACAAGAAAGATGCAGAGTTTTAAGACCTGGGGATGGATACCTTAGGGGAGAATGTGTAATCTCATATACCTATTTTTCTTCTCCCCGAGATAGTAACACGCTGGAACTCCCCCAAAAGAAACAGATGAATTAGAAAGTCACTGTCGTTTCCTCTTGTGACCCTAATAAAACGAAGAAAGGCAGAATGCGGAGAGGAAAGGGCCATAAACATGTCTGTGCCTTCACTGAATTTCACTGAATGTCTGTGCCTTGTGGTAAAAGGTTCAAAGAGGGACTTCTTGAGTCACCGAATACAGGCTAGCATTGTTGCAGGCAGTTGCACTAGGTATCTTCCTTCAGTAAGTTATTGAGCACTGTCTTAAAATGGTTTTTCTTCCCTCCTTTCCTTGTGAGCTAATGCTGTCGAAAGGCTTTCTTGATGCTCACTTGGCTGATTGGGACGTTTGAAGGTTTTTACTTTACAAAGTGTTCTCACTTGGTTTATATCCTTTTCTTCTGCCTTAATTGTCTTTTGAGTGTAAATGTGTAGTCATGCTTTCTTAAAAGGTATTCTTTTAAAAAAAAAAAGGAAACACTGAGACCAGAAAACTTACACCAAGTGTTTTGAAATTCACGCTCCTACTCTGCCTCAGATAACTCATTACAGTTACGTCCTCCCTCAATCAATGTGGCGTTAGCTGAGGCAGAAAGTTATTTTTCCTTGCTGCAGCTGGAAGGGTGTCAAATTGACTATCCTTAGCTGCTGTTGTGAGCGGCCATCCTCCAGCCACTGGGCTGCCCTTCCCAGCCTCCGATGTAGATCATTGTGCCCTCGTGCAGCTACTGGTGGCAGGTTAGCAGAGAACAGCAGGGTGACGATCCATGGAGATGGCAGCTCATGTGCGTAACAGTCATAGGCTTCAACAGCCCACTGTCTTCACTCTTTCACATTCTTAAAACTTCTTCAGAGTGCAGCAGTCAAAATGTAACCTGATACAAGGTGAAGACGGATCATTTCTGCCTTGGGATGGGAGGTTTTGGGGAATGGAAAGGTTTGCCTCTCCACTCCCTGGATGCCTTCTGAACAGAAAAGTTCAAACAGACTTTGCCTTGACTCCTCTCTTTGAAACAGGCAGGCGGCATGAGGCCAGTATAAATAAATCGCACCTGACTCTGTAAGCGCCTCTTTGTGCTTTTAGAAAGTGGGGTAATATAAACAGGCAGCGTTACAAGCTGAACGGACGGTATTTCCCACATAACTGCTTTCTGACCTTATGAGTCCCCTCTGCAGAAGGAGCAGGGAGAGCATTAAAAGGGGCAGAAAAGGCAAAGGGAGAAGATCTGTGTCAGTTCCCAGCTCCTGCTGGGAAGCAGAGTGGAAAGCTGCTATTACTCAGTCTTCAGAAAAAAATCACTGAAGGTTCTGGTTTCCTTTAGAAAGGAATATAGACAACCTGACAAATTGATATAATCCCTGAATTCCCAAAGGAATTCTTGCCTCTTAGTATAGTGGTAACTGGGATGAGAATTGCAGTCAATCTTTGTACAATATTGTTTCAGAAATACCTGTGCAACTTGTAACCAACTCTGTTTTGAGCAAGGTAAGGTTAGGTTGATGAAAGGCTCTTTCATTTTGGAAGCAAAAAAGCTACATTTGATGATGTTTAGAGTGCTGGACATGATTTTGTGGAACCATTCAAGCATTTCAGGGACAGCTTTGTCACTTTCCCACCAATTTATGGGAAGGCTACAGCAGATTAATACCTGATGAGGGCATCACATATTGCCTGCCTGTTCTCCTTGTCTGGTGAAACCTGGACCCTCTCTGAACCATCTCACTGTCTTCCTAATGAAGACTTCTGGAAATGCTGTGCAGCAGGTTGATCCCAGTATATTCCAGCAGATACGGCTGGAGGATGAAGTATTATAACAAATACAAATCTTATTAGATTAGAGTCAATTTATGTCATTAGTTCATGAACTTCTGATAAACTTTTTTTAAATGTGGAAATGATGAACCAAGTAATCTCTTGCAAAGCTGTCTTTTCCACCTCCTTAAATCATCCTTAGAGCAATGCAATGATAAGGAAAGAGTAGCAAATATACTAAATTTGAGCATAGCAACTATGACTCTTGAGCTTGATCAACTTAGCACTGCTATCTTTAGATAAGTCTACCTCACAGAGGAGGTCTGCTGAAGCAAAGCCTTTCCTCCTCAGGATTAAGCAGGTTTTAAAGTGAGTATGTGCATCAAGTGGTTGTTGACGTATTCCAAAAGAAAGCTTGGAAATTCAGCTTATGCTACTGGCTCTTGTAAAGTCCACAGTTTAATTATCCCATGTTAAACTAATTCATATATCCTGAGTTTCCCTAGGAGTGTCTTATTATGGAGGTAATCTTTGAAAATTACTGTAGCATTACGCTCCTAAAGTTTTCTAGGGGAAAAAAATAGAAGCTGTTCAGTCTCAGCCTGAACTGATTTTAACTGATTTTTCTAAGGAATTAGCTTTATTCTGGCCTCACAGTGCCACAGAGCCTAGGAACCTCCTGTCTCTAAATCCTTAGATATGACCCCTTTGAGAAGAGACCCTTATCCCACCTCTGGAAATACAAGTCTGCTCTGTTCTGGTGAATTGTTCATAGAAAGTGTGGAGATCTTCCTAGCTGGAGTCAGCATTGTATTTCTGCTTCAGGCAGGTAGCCCTCCAAAGCACACAACTGCTAAATTCAAAAGGTGCTGTGAAAGCTTCAAAATCCAGGCTGTTGGAGACTGGCATTCTTGGGACAGTACAGTTGTCTCATGGAAGTCTTCCACCATGTGCCATTCTCGTACTGGCCCAGTTCTGCATGTTGGTCGTGGTCATTATGGAGGACAGTCCTTGTTTACCAGTATGGACAACAGGCAGCTAAGAAATTTCTATAGGATACGTGGACATTAGTATAACAAAGAATAGGAAAAGGCATCCTGTGTTTCTCTGAATTTTTTTCTTTCTTTTAGTAATAATATCCATCATGTGGTTTGCCAGAAACAAATGGATCATCGAGACTAAGTATATAAAAGCTGGCACAAAAGAATATACCATGCTTTGCAGTAAGAGAAGTTTGTTGTATTCTTTCTCAAATTATCCTTGACACAGTCTGTAGTTAAGAAAGCCTATTATAATCAATTCTTGCATTGGGAGCGCTCGATAGAGAGGCAGAGCTGGGAAGCGAGGCTTCCCGTGGCTGCTGACTGATAGCCCTGGTTCTGAAACAAAGACTGAGGGGGAATCTGATCAACATCCATAAGTACTTAAAGGGTGGGTGTCAAGAGGAAGGGGCCAGTCTTTTTTCAGTGGTGCACAGTGACAGGACAAGAGGAAATGGGCACAAACTTGAACATCTAAACATGGAAGAGGAACTTCTTCACTTTGAGAGTGGCAGACCACTGGAACAGGCTGCCCAGAGAGGTGGTGGAGTCTCCATCTCTGGAGACATTCAAAACCCACCTGGACACATTCCTGTGCAACCTGCTCTAGGTGGACCTGCTTTGGCAGGGGGGTTGGACTAGATGATCTCCAGAGGTCCCTTCTAAACCCATACCATTCTGTGATTCTGTGCTCTTAAAGAAGGAGTTTTTCATGTAAGTATGGGTTCTGAGTAGCTTGTATTTTTAAGTTTGACCTGTTAAAGCAGCACAGAAAAAAAGAAAGTACACCCCCCCAAAAAAAACCCAGTTGAAATACACTTAAGCATCACTTATTGCAGTCTCTCAAATGGTTCATAACAAGGCATGCTGTGGATACCTCAAATGTTTTAAAGAATTGCAGCTTTTAGCTACCAGGTTAAACTAGTAGTATTCCACAATATTGTTTTCATGTGGAATCTTCTAGGGTCCCTTGCTGAGAAGCATGAGCACATGGAAATCTCACAGTGAGATAAATGTGTGGTCATGTTTCTTCTTCTGGTATTAATGGAGAGCTTGTTTTTATTGCCTTGGTAACTGCTTCCCTTGATGGCTTTGTTTGTTTGTTTACAGGTTAGCATTGCTTGCCCAGAGAGGATGGAGCCAATCACAAAGGTGTCTCACATTCCACCAAGTCGATGGGCTCTAGTGTGTAGTTTATGCAAGCTGAAAACTGGTGCTTGCATTCAGGTACGTACTTGTCCTGTGGTAACTCTTGGGCCTATGTGAGAAGGGCAGTTTCGGTTTTGCATTTTGTCCTTCCTGTGTTCTGAGATGCTTTAGAATGCAGATGACCATTGGATAGATGCTTACTTCTTCACAGCTGTTTGCCATCAAATTAGGTTCGCTAGCAGGGAGATTTAGGAGTTAGTCTGAGTTGCCTTCTGAACAAGGCTGAGATGTGGAAGGACTGCTACTACGTGGGTCAGAGATGGCTAGAAAGGTCCTTCTGTTGAACGCTGTTCACAAACAAAAAAATACTAAATCAGGTGATACCAACTTCAAAGAGATCAATATATATTTTTAAAAGAGTGGTTTTGTATATGTTTTTGTAGGAATGGACTTTCACGTAATTAAGCTAATTCTGTCCTTTTTTTCTGTTTTGTTGCTACTGTTAGTGATTGAAGGTTGTTTTTTGTTTGTTTGTTTGTAGTGCTCTGTGAAAAGCTGTATCACTGCCTTTCATGTCACCTGTGCCTTTGAGCATAGTTTAGAGATGAAGACTATCCTGGATGATGGGGATGAGGTCAAGTTCAAGTCGTATTGTTTAAAGCACAGCAAGAACAAACAGAATTCGCTGCCTGATGTTGATGAGCACCCCAAGAGCATGTCAGACCAGAAGCAAACAGAGAGCGAGAAAACCAGCTTGCGAGCCCAGAAACTCCGAGAGCTGGAAGAAGAGTTTTACTCACTGGTTAAAGTGGAGGATGTTGCAGCAGAACTGGGCCTCCCTAAACTTGCTGTAGACTTCATCTACAATTACTGGAAATTAAAGCGAAAAAGTAACTTTAACAAACCATTGTTTCCTCCCAAGGAGGATGAAGAAAATGGCTTGGTGCAGCCAAAAGAAGATAGCATTCATACTCGCATGAGGATGTTCATGCATTTGAGGCAGGACCTGGAAAGGGTAAGAGTTTAATTTGGTAAAGTTTTGAAAAAAACTGTTTGCAGGTGACCAAGGTCTTTGTTCATGGGTGGAAGTGTGAATGGTGGAAGCACAGGGAGGTAATTTTTAAAAGAATAATAAAAAAAAAAAAAAGAAAAAAGTAAGGCCTTCAACTCCAGTCTTTTGGTATGCTGCCTTGCCTGCTGCAGAGTCTTTCAGGAACTGTCCCTTCTTAGTCCAGTGAGAGATCCAACGTGAGAGGAGTGCTTCTTATGACTTGCTTAGAGGTTATTCCTTTATGTTTTTTAAGATGTATGTTTCTTACGCACAATGGACATACTTGCTAATGGACTCTTTGATTTCAGCTTCAATTGAGTAAATTTATTTGACCCAGCAGTAATTGTTGCTAATAACACAGATTCAGTAACAAAAGATGTTGCTTTTATTAAATGAAATTAAGTGCAAACAGCAAAGGAATGGCGCAGACTTAACAAATTCTTAACGTTCACCTTCTGTCTCGGGATGGAGGAGCTCTCTGATTTGTACTTAAAAAGATGTTTTGTATGTTTAGAATAGAGTGGTAAATACAAGCCAATTCTGAGTTTGAAAAAATCAATTTGCATAGGTAAAGCAGTAAGTATTCTTTAGTGAGTGTGCATTAAGCTTCTGGAGAATCCTAAAAATATGTTAAAGCAGAGCTTCTCACCCTCATCGTTTGAAGGCAAGTAGGCGAAATTCTAGATGGTTAACTTCCACAGTGACTTTTTGGCTTCTCACACACAGAAGAGTGTCGGCCTGTGCTTATACTACTTCCTGTGACATCTGATTCAGGGGTCTTACGTCTTTTCCTCGCCAGTGCGCTGGTGTCAGCTAGTCCCAGGTAGCAGGCAGGCTGAATCACTCGTCACTCTCTGGACCTAGATGCTTTCACTGCATGTAGCTGCCTTAGGGGCTACGGTTGGTTAGCGGTCTGAAAATAACCCACTGACTCTACCACTGCGCGTGGCTTTACTCAGAAGGAGGTAAAGGAAATTATCTTTTTACCAGTAGCAAGCTGGGCTCTTCTTAGATTGCCAGTTAGCTGGTAGTTGAAAAAGATGGGAGCTCTAATAAAATCAGAGCAGATGTGCTAAATGTGGTACAGAGACATCAGAGAGGATAGGGGAAGGAAAAGCAGAAGAGAGAAAATAGTGTAAGAAAAGGAAAAGCAATACTGGAGAGAGAAGAACATGAAAACACAGAAATGAATGTGGGAGCTGAGACTCTAAAAAAATAGTCTCTTGAGAGAATTAGCTTATTTTGTTTGATGAATGATTGGTTTACATCAAATTTTGTTGAAATTGATGTACGTATTCTGAGGTAGTTTGTAGTTTGAAGGAGGTAATTCATAGTTTGAAACATCTGTCACAAAGTTTCTGAACTTCTTTGTGCCACAGGATTTTCTACTCAGTTATATCTTGAGATGAATATAAATTTGGGAATCTTGGAATTTCATGGTATTCCAGGTGGGGTCTCCGCAGAGCAGAGGGGCAGAATCACCTCCCTTGACCTGCTGGCCACACTGCTTTTGATGCAGCCCAGCCTGCTGTTGGCCGCCTGGGCTGTGAGTGCATGTTGCCGGCTCATGTCCAATTCTTCTTCCAGAAGTACCCCAAGTCCTCCTTAGCAGGACTGCTCTCAATCCCTTCATCCCCCAGCCTATATTGATACCAGGGGTTGCCCTGACCCAGGGGCAGGACCCTGCACTTGGCCTTCTTTAAATCCATGAGTCAATGCAATGGAACGTGAAAAGCAACTGCTGAATGGATCATCCAAAATGTGTACATTGCACAAGAAGCCAGAGTGTTCTTTTAGAGGTGATCTATCTGTTAATTTTGGTCCAAACAGGCCGGCTCTCTTGGGTATCTTTGTATAAAGTGTTACTTTAAACGTTGCAATAATTTTAGGGGAAACAATCACAGTTAAGCTGTTAAAAATTATTCAATGAAACATTTTGCAGGGAAATTCTGGGAGAATCCAGTATTGCCTACAGTAACATCCCTGGCATCATATATAATAGAAGCAGGCTTACAGACAAGCAAGTCTTAACTATTACTTGCTTTTCTTTTGACTGGAATTTTGTATTTGCTCACTGTTCTCACAGATGAAAATACATTCTGCTGTCTTGCAGAATATATTCTAGGCATTCATTGAATTGGCAATTAAAAAATTCCGGAATATTATTTTAATTAGTAGTTATATATGTTCAGTAATATTCACAAGAACTTTGCTGAGGGATTTTGCACATAATGTTTTAATTCTGTTGTTGATGCACTTTTTTTACTTATGTCAAGATTTAGTTTTTACTGCTTATTAAGTCTCGTTATTCCTCCATAGGTAAGAAATCTCTGCTACATGGTAAGCAGGAGAGAGAAACTGAAGCTGTCTCACAGTAAAGTACATGAACAGGTCTTCAATTTGCAAGTCCAGCTCATTAATCAGGAAATTGCTGCAGGTAATCATATTAATATAGAATATTTGCAAATTCTGTCTCTTTTTAAGCCCAAAAATATGTTCTCTTTATGTTCCTGCTTAGTGCTTTTAAGTACACAGTCAACAAAAGTGGCATCACACACAAAACTCTTTAATCTCTTAAAATATTTACTTGGATATTTCTTTATTTTATGACCGTTTCTGAGACGTGCCTATTACTTATCAGTCACTGTGGCATCCAGGTAGCAGAAATGATCCGGTGGTGATCTCTTTGCACTTCTTGGCTGCTTTTTCCGGTACTGTTTTCTCTACAGCAAACTCTGTGCTGCTGCTTGGCTCTCCAGCCGAGAAGGCTTTTTTGCTTGCTGTCAGTAGTCAGTTCCTTCAGGCAGAAGAGAAGAGTGACTGATAGGAATCGCTGCTGGTCTCATGTTGCCGTGCATGCTTGATGAACAGCGCAAAAAGGCATTTCTTAGCCTGCCCTCTGTGGTTGCTCTCCCTCCTTCAAAAAGAGTTTAGAGTACTCTGGTTTGTAATAGTGAGTAGTAATTGCTTAGGAATGCTCATGTACCAAAGCCCGTTCTGCTCTTCATTTTTATAGCCATCTTGAAACACAAAATTTGGAAAGAGGAAGAGTATATATTACAGTGCAATTACTTTTTCTTTTTTTTTTAATAGGGAAGGCAGCTTGTTCTTCTATGTGAAATTGATATCTTTCTGTTCTTTCCAGATACATACTATGTTTTTCATGACCAATTTAGAGTGAAGCATTTTTGCTTTTTTATCTCCTCAACCTTTGAAACATAGATAGGTTTCATTAGTACTGACAAGGTGGTATTTTTTTAAACTGTCTTAGGTCAGACTAGTATTTTGTGGAAGCAGCAGTACTCTAAAGCACTTTAGTTTTGTGTAAATGTGTTTTATTAGAAACGTCTACTAAATTTATTTGATGTCTTTACAAATACAAGTGCTTTTTTTAGTCCTTATTAGAATAGCTTGGTAACTACTTTACAAGGGTGATGTATGCATATATTATCATAAAGACTAATGTATTGGGGTGAAAAGACCTCTAAAGCATAGAGAATTTTATAATACAAAGCAGCGAGTTGAACCAAGTCCAAATTGAAACTCAGTTTGAAGCATTGTTTTTTCTCCATCCAAAACTGAATAATGAAACTTTTTTATAGCCTTGTTGGAACTACTTCAGTCATATCTCAAAACTGGTTCAATTCATTGGCTTAAAGCCCTGTAAAAAGGGCACATTGTTGTTTTTAATGGAAATGCTAAAATGCTTACCTAAATTCTGAAACGGTGGATAATTTGGAACAGTTTTCTTTATCGCAGCCTCTCTTTAATGTCCTGAAATAATTTCACACTAATTGTTTGCAAATGCGTGTTACTGTTGAATGACCTTCTAATGGACTCTAAAACTTGTTACAGGTAACAAAATGATTACCCTCTTTTTAAAAAGCCTCTTTTTTTTTTTTCTTCCTGTTCCCTCATCTCTTCCTCCTGTAGGCCATACTCTGACAAATGCACTAGAGAACACACTGTTCTACCCACCTCCCAGGATCACCCTGAAGTTAAAAATGCCCAAATCAGCACTAGGAGATTGCAAAAACAACTCGCTGAAGCCTGGCAACAGACCGCTTTCTCCTGACAACAACAGCACTGTTTACAGCAAACGGAGTGTGACGATGTCAAAGGAATCATTTGAAATTAAAGCAAAATCTTACTCCAGGTATCAGCACGACAGCAGAAGTAACGGGTTGCTGGCAGGGATTGGCAAGCCTCGGAGCGAGGTGAAGGATTCCGGCCCCATGCAGATGCCGGAGTTTCACCGGTCCCAGCCGTCCGGGAAGCCCTTAGCGCTCCAGGCTGCTTTGCATGGACAGTCTTCCATTGGGAATGGGCGGGTGCAGCAGGAGAACTCGCGGCTGGCGGCCAAGTCCAACGGTCTGATGGGCAGGGCTGGAGACGTGAGCCAGAGAGACAGCTCTAGCCAGACGCCCTATGAACAAGAGTCCGTGCTCACGGCTCACTTGGCCAGCCAGAGCGGTTTCAGAAAATCCACCATAGAACATTTTAGCCGGTCCTTTAAAGAGGCTACCAACAGCCTGGTGAGGACCACGGAAGATCTCCGGTGCTGTGAAAAGCCAACGAGAAGACTCGCAACAAAAGATCGCTTGTGGAGCAAGCAGACGCTTGAAGGTGCTCCGTACCAGGACAATGACGGGTACTGTCCTGACTTAGAGCTGAGTGACTCTGAAGCAGAAAGTGACGAAAACAAAGAGCAAGTGAGGTTAAGACGAAGTAGCTCAGAGAGAGAAAGCCCAAGTAAGGACTTTGGAAGAGATTGTCACAATAGAAACAAAAAGAATATGATTTCTCACAGTTCGGTACAAAGGTGATTAGAAGCCCCCACGGGGTAACTCAGCCTTTCTGTATTCCAGCGTACCAGTGCAAAGCTCAGCATCAGAAGGTTCCAGAAAATAGTCCAGGACCTATGTTAGGAAGAGTTGCAGTAGGGGATGGGGGGGAGGGGAGAGAAATCAGAGTAGTTTTGTTCAACTGTGAATTGGCTTGCAGTCTTCGCAAGGTTAACTGAGTAATTGCAAAGTCATGTGGAAATCGATGTTTTTTTTATTAGAGGGTAACACCTGGGAGAGCACGAAGCGGTTAATCTTTGTGTAAATTCAGGAAACTGCTTCCCCCTCGCCGGTTTATGTGCGAGGCAACGTGTTCCTGTTATGTCAATCTCCTGGCGGTGGTGAGGTATTAAAATAAGTCCTTGCGTTGCTGTGCCGTGGTGCAGGAGGCTGCAAAGGGAGACACCGAAGCGGCGTTCCTACGGCACCCGCAGCGTGGCTTTGATCCAGCAGCACGCTCGCGGATGCGCTGGGAAGTTAAGCACGTGAAAGGTCCTGCTGGTTTTCCCCTCTCTCCCTCCCTCTCTCCCTCCCCACAGGAACATTTGGGCTCAGATCTCCGAGCGCATGCCCGTGTGCTCTGCTGGATCAGGCCCAAAGTGACTACTAAGTGACCATCCTCTTCTGCAGGGGGCTTTGAACCGCAGTGGTGTGTGCAGGCTCCTCGCGGAGGGTGGCAACAGGCCCTTGCCAAACTCACTGACCTCTAGACGTGTCCCCTCTCCCCCCCCACCCCACCCCCCCTGCCCCAGCTCCATGCTCTTGCTGAAGGTTATGTTTCTCTTCACAATAATTTGCTTATTTTGTAAATATATAACTTCTAGTACTTCAGTTTTTTTTTTTAATCTCTGTACATAGTTGCTTGTTGTGGGATGCACTTGTAAATATTTTACCCAGCTAACAAGTACAGATGGCTAATTTTGTGGATAGTGTTTACAAAAGTAGATGTACTACTTCAAAGAAAAATGCTATTTGACACTTAAATTTAGGCAATCACCAGTGATGCCAGGTTCCTCTTGAAACAGATTTCATGTCCAGAGGTGTTTGTACCTGGTATTTTAAAAATGAGCTGAATTAGAAATAATTTTGTCTGAATTTTTAATGCAGGCCCAAATTTTCAACCCTAGTTGTCTGAATATGGGTGTAGAAGCCTTGCTTCTGGCATCTAGGTCTGTAAAATTTTAGCCAGTCATCATTTGGAGTATGATTTTTTTTTTTTATTGCTGAAAATCTATTATTTTATTAAGCTGCTTTTCAACCTCTGGATCAATTGCTGTTTCCCAAACTAAAACTTTCTTGTATGTCCTTTAAAATTAGCAGTTGTTAAGGAGTGATTAAATTTCAGCCAGTGTTGAGGAAGCAAGAAGGGGAATCCTTTTCTGTTCCTTTCAGTGACAGGGGATTTTTTTTTTGTTTGATTGCAAACAAACTTCTTGTTTTCCAGATGGTGTTGTGTTGATCGACAAAGTAACTGCACTGTTTTTCTCTGAAATGCTGTACATTTCATAAATACGCAACATCCTCTGTCCCCAAGTGACTGGCTGAAATGGGCTGTGGGTTCTACAGGGCACGGGATCCAGCTCCTTTCTATTGAGGGTTCATTTTGGCTAGAAAAAAAGAAAAAAAGGTGTTCCCCACCCAGTGTGAAGATGACTATGCAGGATCCAACCAAAACACGGTTTTTCTTCGTAATCTTAATTTATTGCTTTTAGCTTGGGAAATGGCAGCAATGTTTTTCCGATTTGTTTTAAACTTTGAAATCTCCCTAGTTGCAATAGGACTAGCAAGTCAGGGGCTGGAGGACTTCTCAGTAGTGAAATAATTAAAAAAAAAAAGTATACTTGGCAATTCTGCTCCATTTGCTTCATGCATCTTATTTTCTTTTTCACTTCTTGATTTTATGTATATTTGTGTAATTGATCTTTCTAGAGCTGTATCTTCAAAATTATTTCTTTTGGTGTAAATATGCAGTAGCATTTTAGGTTTCCACATATTTTATTTTAACGGGAAATGCTTTGTGTTCTAAGCCATGGGTCATTCAGAAGAAGTAAACAAATGTTTCTTCATTTGTATTCCAGTTCTGATTCTCTTAGTTCTCCTTCGATATTTATTAGGAATCCTCTCTTGCTGGTCATGAAATTTTATGAAGCTAGTATTGGGAACACTTACTGGGAGGTCAGCAAAGCCTTCATGTTATTTTGTGGCCGGAAGCCTATGACAGAAGGGAGGGAAAATGGTGCTTCAGCAAAACTCAGCGTTTCTGCTCTTCTGGGGTAATTAATTCAGTTGTTTCCAGTCTGGGCAATGGTTTTGCTAATTTTTACATAATTTTAATAGATATATGAAGGAGCCCTTGGTTATGTAGTTCTCAAGTATTGTCCCCAAAGTGCATTTGCTAGTTTTTATTGTGTGTTCGGTGGCTAACTGTTTGAAGTATTACCTCTTAACCTTATTTGTCAAAATTTTTTTTGTGTTTTTGCATTTTGTTTTATATATATAAATATATATATATTCAATTTTCCAAGATGGACTCGGTCTTTTTCAGATGTCCCCTTTTTACAAGTACTTTTTCATTAAATTATGAAACTGCTAACAGTATTTTCATTTGTTGTGATTTATTCAGGGCTTTACCCTCTGTGTCTGGCAGGTTGTTAAACTCATCAGTCTAACAGCGGTGCTGTGTCCATCAGGAGTAAATTATTTCTGCAGAGTTGGCAATCCTTTTAGTAAGTTGAAGTGTCAAGGAAAACCTTTCCCCTTCAGCCTCCCAAAAAAAAGAGTCGCTGAACACTAATGTGCTGTGTCTAGCAAATAGTCTGAGCATGGCTTTTGTTTCTGCCTAGCTGAGCAAATGTAACAGGCCGTTGGCTGCCCTGGTCTCACTTTTTAATATATTTGCTTACGCCTTAGTATGACTGTTTTTCCCTGGTTGGACAAATTAAGTTATAAAGGAAGAGCCATAGCCAGGCCTTCTGTCTCATCCCTCTTCTTGTATGCTCACACACGTGCACAAATGAACACTGAACAGCCGGCTATCGCCGGGTGTGTGCAAAGGACAGGTCAGTGCAAGCACGTTCCCATGTTGATGTTTTATGTCGGTTTTGCCTGACCTGTTGCTGTAGTTCCCCCTGCTCCCACAGGCCGGTGCTGTGATGTACCTCGCTGGCAAAGAGGAGCTGCTCCCTCTGCCAGGGCCGGGGAGAGGGCAAAAAAGAGGAAGAAGATGGAGAGAAAGGAGCAGATGTAGCCACACAATCGATCCAGGAGCATCCCTCCTGCTCCGGTCGGCAGCTGGCAGTGTTGAAGGGGGACTGAGGATCTGCAGTCTATGTGTTGGAGGCAGTGGTGACCCTCATGCCTGTGGCAGCCAACGTGCTTGTGGCTGGGGCAGGTAGCCCCAGGCAGGCCAGGAGTAGAGCTGGAGGTGGGTTGGGTGAAATGGAGCAACAAGTCCCTTGGCTGAAAGGAAAAACAGAAGGAAAAAAAAAAGGGGGGGGGAGGGAGTAAAGGTGCATAGAGAAGAGAAGAAAAATCAGCTCTAGGAAAAAACAGTGAGTGATGGACTGTCAGCTCTTTTTCAGGACCAGGATTTCTCCTTCCCTAAAGGCATTCTTGCAACAGATTCCAGCAACAGACTTCCTTTTTGTGGCTTTCTAACGGCAGCCTCCCATTCCCTTTGCAAGCACAGTCTGCTTGTGGCTGGGATATGGGAAAGCCAGGGCCAAGGAAGGAAATTGGTATCCCCATTATTTTGGAAACAGCTGCTATCGGTTTGTAGAGTCTTTACAAATAAGTAAGGGTAGTTACCTGTTGACAGTTACCTGGGCCAGGCTCTCACAAGCACTCATAGGGTCTGCGCAGGGATTCCCAGCACCATCGTTTCTGCATTTATGCCTTTGTCTGAAGAGAAATGTTTCTCAGCTATAACTTGCATATGGTATTTGTAGACTGTTTGTACTTAATTTTTTTTGGCACCACGAATGCCAAACTGTAGAAAGAGAAATTACAAATATTTTAACTACTTAAGCTGACTAGGTCTAAGCATACACGGCCGTACTGCAGACACGTGATGTGGATCTGATACCTGGGAGGGACGGAGCGTTACCAACTGTTCAAAGCCTGCTTCTGTGAGCTGCAAAGATAATCCAGCGAAACCAGTAATCCTGATCATTGTGAGTTTTGATGATCCCAGCACTTGTGAAGGTTTAGCACTGCAGGGAATTGACACATCTATTGGGAAAACCATGCTTTTGATGTGAATTAATGAGCAAAAGGAAGCTGCTTGCACAACCTGGGAGCGTGGCATGCAAGGGAAAAGTATTGGGGAAGGGCAGAGATAGAAAACAATGGAGTGCCTCAGTGCTGCTGCTTTAGGAAGACATGAAGGCTCACAGACTTCTGGGCTCTGGTTTCACGAGAGACACCTGTCTGCTGCTGTTTCTGAATCTTCCTTTATGCCATCTTCACAGCTGAACAGGCTTTTGCTCCTCCTGGGGTGCAGTTCTGCAACGTACACCTCTTGCAGAGACCATCCTGGGATAACTGCTCCCACGCTCCACTCCTAACCAGGTCAGCGCGTCTGACAACCGCTGGACTCTTCTGGAGCCATGTGACGGAAACGGACGAATGACTACAAGCACAGCTTTCCCAAACAAAATGTTACGGAGCAGTTGCATAAGTTGCTTGAAAGTAGCAGATGTGCCTGCCTACTTCTGTTCCTCACGTTAAGCCCTCTGCAGGTAGCTTGGGTAAGTTTGTGTGAGTACATTGTTGTGTAAGAAGCAGCCTCAGATTATCTGTGCATTAGTTTCCCTCCCTTTGTGAATACAACTTCCAGATAATCTTTCTCCAGTAGGCTGCTTTTGGCTGGGACAACCTCCTTGGATCCACCTTGCCCTGCCCTGGGACTCTTGTCTTTTGTTTCAGGCTGGGCATACACTTCCCATGGCTTTCTCAGCAGCCCTGAAGGCGAGTGTCAGCCTCGCCTAGGCTGCCTTATCTGAGACATTGTTTTAAATCTCTGGGTAGGCTCTCTAATGACACCTTTATGGTTTCTTCTGACTTAACCTTCCTCAAGACATTTTTTCTGCCTTTTGTTGGTTTTCCCCAGGTGCTGCCCCACCCGTCCTCACCTTGGGGAAGAGCACCAGGTGAGTCAGGGACACAAGCTGGATTTTGACAGTGCCATAACAGCTCTGGAGATGTTCTGCTGGCCAAATTGGTGGGCCTGTGTCCTGAGGAACAATTTCGAACCTAACACACCAGCAATATATAAAAGAAGATGCTTTCAAGTAAACCCCTGGACTTATGAAAGCCTTGGAGCTTGTGACAGACATCAAGATATGCCACGCTTGTTTTCTGTGGTCTGAGCAACCACAGAAGTCCACTGGGGTAGTACCTATAGAAAGAAAATGTGGTCCGTGCCATTTTGGAAAAAGGCTGTGGTTATACCCTTGGAAGTGCAGGCCCTGATGAGGGAATGAGACGTGGGGGGTGGGGGGAGAATATCACTAAACTAGCCCACCCACTTCACCTGCAACCACAGTGTCTGGTTGCATTCCTTTGTAGTTCATCTCTCTTATCTCAGAAGGGTGGTGCAGGGTAGTTTGGGAACCCCTGCCTTGGCATCACTGGCAGTTCAGCCTCCATTTGCATCTGATTGAGTGGAGCCAGACCAAAGTACTTCCCCTCCTTCAAGACTGATGGCTCAACCATTGCTCTGTTATCTCCTCTAAAACCCCCTCCTTTCTGATTATTCCTTCTACAAAAAGCCAGCCGTCTCTCCTGGCTTAAGGAAGCACAGAGGCCAAAAGCTGAGGAGCCCAGTTGATACAGAATATCCATAAGCGAGTGGTAGCTTACGCTCCTTAGGAACGGCTAATGCAGGAAACAGACTTCTCTCAACCTGTCTGCTTGAATGCCATGAATATTAGCGCAGAGCAGTCGCCCCAAACCTGCAGTTAATTTGAAGTTTGCTTCTGATTTAGGCCTGAAGAAGGGCTTGTGTGCCTGAAAGCCGCAAACACTGGAAGCACTGTTGCGAAATCAGCTACTTGAATGAAAGATGCTGCCTTTCCCTGAAGCCCTGGCTCCCTTGCACAGCCTCCTCTATTGCGGCTATAATTTTGCAGCTGCCGTAGCACATATCAATGCTCTTTTTTTCTTTTTTTTTTTTTTTTTATATCCTGAGGCAAGCAAAATGCAAATCCGGGTCACGTGGGGTCCAAGGAGCAGAAGAGGAGGGCATTAATGAAAAATGTCTTGGCCATGCTCCACCGAAGAACGCTTGCCCTTTCCCTGGCTGCTCCGAGCGCAGCGCCGAGGGCTGGAGAGGCACAGGCTGGACTTTGTGAGGCAGCTTTGATGAAGGGTTAAGTAGCTGTTTTTCTGTTATAGAGGAAGGATAGAGTAGCTGTTTTGTTAAGTAGCTGTTTTTCTGTTATAAATGAAGGACAGCGTAGCTGTCTTTGTTAAGTAGCCGTTTTTCTGTTATAGATAAAGTGTAAGGTTTGTCTTAGCTTGTTTTAGTTTTGAGGCCTTGCAGGTGTCTGCTTATCACAAAAGACTAGGCCCCTCGGAACTGGATGGAGAACAAAACAAGAGCCAAGGCCACTACGCTAGTCAAAACTGGACTTGAGGCCGGGATGAGCTCCAGAAATGATCTGAGTTTGCACCAGGGGTGAAAAGTTCAGACTGAGGAAGACTACTAACTTCATCCCTGAGACCCCTAACGACCACTACCAAGAAGTACTGCGCAGCCGCAGAGGGGCGGAGAGCTCATTTGAATACAAAGCGGGGATAGTTAATTAATATGTATAGGTGCATTAGGTAATCTTATGAATATGTAATGTTTTAAGCAATATAATCATGAGAGGTGATGGTAGTCGGCGCGCACATCTTTGGGAGCGATCCCATGTGCGCCCGGCGCCGAATAAACATACCAACTTTATAACCCTCTACGGTTGTGAAGTCGTCGCTCCGCGCGTCAGTTTAAGGCGGCAGGAACCAGCCCTTGCAGGTGCTCCCACGGCAAAGGAGCTGGAGGTGCACGCGTGACAGCGTGAGGGGTCTTTGTGAAACCCTTGAGAAGCTGGCTGCACTGGGAAGGGTCACGATAACTCGTCTGCTCGTAGCGCTGTGTTCTTAGGTGTGACATGATTTATTTATTTTTTTTTTGTTCCATGAGACTGTAGACAGTATGTATGAAATTACGCTGAAAGAAATCTGTGTAATAAGCTGTAGTAAGTGGAGGGTAGCGTTGCCAGTTCTGTGAGAGAAACCGGACTTGTAAGGCTAAATGCTTCAATATGACTTCGCAGTAATTTGGTGCAATCCTTTTTAGAAAAGATTCCCCCTTTTTACCTTCTTAATCCATTCTGCATTAAGTCCAGTGACAGTGTGAAATGGGTGTTAGACTTGATGTAACACATTAATTAATCGGTGGGACCAAGTCTGCTGTTTAACACCCTCGTGCCACCTTCTCCCAAGGAGATGTTTGCAAAGCGGGAAAACCACGTACTTTGGCAAATGTTTGAACTGTTGGAGTATTTAAATACGCAACTGTGATCATCCAGACTAGTGAGCAGTTGAGCTTCGCGGCAGTTTGTTCTCTCCTGGACCTACTTATTGCTTCCTAACAAGTACAAGCTTGATCCGGACACAAGAAGTCAATTCCAAGAATTATACCTGGCTGAAAACAAGTGCATGGCAGTGCCAACGCTTGCTTCCCAGCCAACTGATTGCAGTGACTGATCTTACATTTCTGTTTCTACCTCTGCTCTTGCTTGGTGCTGGGTTTTTTGTTTTGGTGGTGTGTCTGTCATCGGTTCCCGCCCCCACAAAATGCAGTATTATCTGCTAGAGGTAAATCCCCACGTGTTCACTGTGCTTGCCCTCATGGATGTCACAGCAGGGTAGGCTTTTACACTGAGGTAGTGCCTCCAGTGTAACTGGAGTGCCACCAGTGTAACTGGTGCCCAGTTCCTGCTCTCTGCCACACGGTGCCCAGCTGCGGAGGAGGCCTGACAGGCTCCTTTCATGCGGTGCTGGAAGGCAGCTGTAAGATACGGACATCTGATACACAGTTTGTGCTTTGTAGCAGGCGTGGGTGGATAAGGCCCCCAGCCCTCCCACCTTCAGGCACGGAGGAGGACTAACACAGAAGTAAGAGAAGATGACCTAAAGGGGAAAGAAAAAGGACGAAGATGGCTCTGAAGATGAAGAAGTGAAGGCTCATAAAAGGAGAAAAGAACAACTGTGACCTCCCAGGAACCAGCATAAGCAATGCCCAGTTTGTTTTTGTAAGTCCTGAAATTGTCCAGCCTGGCTTCTTGCCTGCAGTCCTTGCGGGTGGGGGGATATTTCCAGTCACATTTGGCCGTTCTGCAGAACGTTCTGCTGAACATTTCCTCACTGGTGAGAAGGGTAATGGCTTGTGGCAGGCTCAGGGAACCCGCACGCTTGGGTGAGGGCTGTGACTTCACCTTACAGGGCTTTCTGTGTCACAGATGCACTCCTTCTGCTCTTAGTGGTTGTGATAACACAATTCCCCTTCTCCCTGCAAAGCAGGAGGAGTAAGCGTGCCTTACCACATGGAATAAACACTGGGCTACCAGCCACTTCCTTTTGAAGCCACGGAAGTGCTGCGTTTGCTTCCTGTCACTGGGATGTGGAGGAGTTGTGGCCGCGGTGCAACAATGGGAAGTTCCTGGTGGGGAAGCCACGTGGCAGCACCACCTTTGGCAGCCACCATCCCTGCGCTCTGATGTACTTGTATTGGTAGAAGACCTCGGCTGATGTTCTCTGTGAAGGAATCCCCCCATGAATTCCTCCCCGCTGTACCTTTCAGCAAGCCTGGATTAGCCATTACAG